>JAWWES010000115.1:64071525-64118466 GCA_035583135.1 Lophotriccus pileatus
CCCCCCCCCCCCCCCCCGAGAAGAAGAAAAGAAGTGTTTTCAGGAGAAAAAAGTGATACACAAAAAGATGAAAAAGGAAAACTTTCAACTTACCCTTGCTGATCAGCAGCAAAACTGGATCAGAGTACTTCTTTGGATGGTTAAAGTAAAATGGAAGAGCACGTTCAGGCACTCAGACCTATCTGTTTAAACTTTAAAAGTCTACTCCTGTTTTGTGTTTTTCATCCTTCCTTCCCCACTAATGAAAGAAAAGTGCTGATACCTCGTAAAAGTTTTTTCTAACTTGGAACACTGGGAGAGCTTTTAACAAGTTTTCAAGCCTCTGACTGTGCGAGAGGAGGGGAGAGGGAGGGGAGGCAGCGCGGGAGGAGGGGCGCGCTGCGGGCGGAGAGCAGGAGCTGGGGGAGGAGGAGGGAGAGGACTGAAGGCACAGCAAAAACCAGCCCGCGTAAAGACTCAGAGCATGGAAGTCCACTCTTGCTGATGTAACAAAACAAATACAAGGGCAGTCAGCAGCCGCCCCACACGCCTCTCCCCGGTCACTGGGGCACCTGGGTGGCACTGTGTCCAGATCTGGGCTCGCCTGAGACAGATGAAACAACTTGGCTCTCTAGCGTGCACCAGGAGTTTTACTGCAGGGAAAGGGGAAAATGCATTGAAAGGGATTAATGGGTAACCAGCGCGGACCTCCTGGATGCTGGGGCTGCTCTCTCTGTTCCCTCCTCGCCACCACTCAGGAGAGGAAGCCCTCTCTACTTTTTGTTACGAGCACGGCTTTGTCTACTGAGGTCAGTTTCCTTTACGTGCACACATGAAAGTACACACCGGGAGCAGCGTGTTTGTTTCCACAGGAGATACACATCACATATTTTTTTACTATTATTTGTGTGTGCATGTGTGTGTGTGTCTGTCCCATGGGAGAAATGAAGAAATGACCTCACATTCCACAAAACTCTTTCCAGGAAATTTCAGAAAATAAAGCACAAAAGCACAAACAAGAGAATCGATCTTCAGTAGTGAGAAGAAATGCTCCTGATGATTTTTGAACACATTTTACAGAGTCAAATCATGCTCCAAAACTGATCTATGCAATTGGACAAAACTAGTTTGGCTTTGCTCCTGACCAGACCCTGGTTAAATCTCCTTGAAAAAATGCCTCCTCTGTAGAAGAGAGATTAATTTATTTATCTGTCTGTGTTAAGCTCCTCACACAAGGAATTCAAACTTCATTAGGAACTGGTCTTGTATTTGTTCATGTCATGCAGTATTATCTGTTCTGAGAGACTGCTTAAGAGCTTCTCTAGGAGGGTTCGTGGTCCTATGAAGTTCTTCATGAAGTTTCACAGTTTGGGTTGTACTGGACTCATTTCGGTTTCAGCTCGTGTTATTCTCAAGAGCTGTTTCTGGGCTCAGTGGCGTGGAAGAGCATTTTTTGCTCTTTGAAGGCTACAAAGGAGGGAATGGTCATTGAGAGCTTCCTAGATAAAAGTCCTATTTACAGTTTCTTCTTGAAATAATGAATGTTACACTGTACAACACAACCTAAATATTACTGCTTATTTTGCACAGCTCTTCCCTACTGCTTTTCACCCAGAACTCTATCAAAGTAAGGCAAGGTCTTTGTTGAAAGCTACTCATCAGGGAGCTTTGAAGCCGGGAAACAAATACACCGTCCTCGTTCTTGCTCTGGAGCAGTTTGTGGCAGACTACACTGCCTCCTGTTTGAGAAAAAGAGTTAGTACACTACAACTGCACACTTCCCATTCCCTTCCTCCAACTGCAGACGGAGACAGCCGGTTTCCTCAGTTTACCCTTTTTCCTTTGACATTGGCTGTTAGTTTTTACAATTTTGTTTTGTTCTGTGGTTTGGTTTTGTTTGTTTGTTTGCTTGCTTTTGTGTGTGGGTTTTTTTGTGGTTGTTTTTTTTTTTTTTTTTTTTTTTTTTTTTTTTTTTTTTTTTTTTTTTTTTTTGCTTTTACAGTTTTCCAAGCCATATGGCAGAAAGAAATCTCATGTTTTCTGAAGGTTGTTTTCAGGTTACCTTTTCTCATCACATTATGGGAGAAATGGAACTGTGTGCCTAATAGGCTGTGAGCCGTTCTTCTTGAAAATGGAAAAATTGTAATACACAAACCATAGCGTTTCATAGCCTCCATGACTATGGTACAGACAGGGAGCAGAATACACGTAGTGCTCCTGCTACAGCCCTGTAAAACACTGGTCATTCTGGAGCAAAGTACAAAACTCTGCCAACATGGCTATGTGTGTGTTGATCCTGGAGACATGGAGGAGATTTGGGATGTTGCATATGGTGCTGCTGCAAAAGCTGCCCCTTGGGAAAGCAGAATTATACCAGAGAAAAACCCTTGAATCATAGCATGCAAGAATACGAACTTATCATTCCCTGTCAAAGCTAGCAGGATCACAGGGTCCAGCTTGCTCCATCTTGCATTTTTCCATTATCTTCCTGGATGGGCTTTGCAATTTTTGAAACATTTGAAAAATTTTGAAAGAAGGGCAGAGAATCTTAAGTCCACTTTGGAAAACTAAAATATGTATGTAGTAACAAGGAAAGAATAATTTTGCAGCCATATTAAGCAGAACACTTGGCTTTGCTATGGCATTATCCACATGCAAAGGGAAAGTTTTACACGTCTCCACCTGCAATACTTTGTGGAATAAGGAAAGATTATCATTAGTCCTGATAAGAATTACTTGGAAATGTGTCCTGGAGTTTGGAACTACATCTCCATAGTCATGTTCCACAACCTATTACCAGAACATATTCAGCTTCAGGTGATGCAATGATCTACCATTTCACAAGATTACCAGAAAGTCTCACACTCATTTGCCTCATGATGGAAATAAGCTTTTCAGATTGAACAAACATCCTCATGTGCAACCCCTCTTCAGGTAAAGCTGTGTTCAACAAGCAAGCATGGGGTTATCAAATCTGAGATATTCGTAAATCTGTTCTTCATTACAGACTAAGAGATGGGTAAGAAGATCACAGTTAGGTTTGAAGACTTGTATTGTGGGAGACAGGTCCTTTTTACCTCATAGAAATTATTATTTTAGGGCCCTGAGCTCCCTGGGACTTCTATTGCCATCCATTGACACTTTGACTTTTGGAGCAAACAGCACTGTCTTGTGAAACAATCTTTCAGCATGGCATTGTGAGGACTCCAGAACCTGCTTGCCTTTCACTCTGACTCAATGCAGTGCTGGAGCTTAGGCTCCGTCAAGTGCACCTCTGGGACTGAACCTCAGGGTGACTTCCACAGGGTTTCTGTTCATTCTCTGTGAATCCTCAGCTGAATCAGTGAAATAGTTCAGAGCCCACAGTACTGCTTCTGCTTTTCTACACAGACTTTCCAAATGGAACCATAAATTGGATTATTTAGTATTTCCAGCTTTTCACACAGATTCATAGTTAATACTCAGTCCACTATATATCTATATATTTTTTTATATATATATATATATCTGTATATATAGTCTATATATCACCTAAACACAAGTGCAACATTCTATACAGGAACTTGATTCCTCATATTGCTTCCAAATATTACCTCAAAAATATTTGAGAACCTAATTTGCTAGGAAAGCCCTGGTGAATGTTTCATTTCGAAGTCTCTCCAGTTCTTTGACCATTACCAAATCTTCCACTGATACCAGTGGGGTTCATGGTCTACTTCCAGTTAAGCATGTCAGTAATTTACGGAGTTCTTAAAATGAATAGCATGTCTTCACTTGTTTTCAATTTGTTTGCAAAATTCACATTCCAGTATTCCCACTCACACCACTGTCCTCACGCTGTGCAATTTGGGAGAGGAATCCATGGACCAAGTAAAATGAGATGAATATACAGTAAATGGAGATTAATATACACAGGCAGGGCAGAGGATCACGGCCTATGGAGGTAAAGCTTTTCAGAATGTCCAAGGAACAATAATGTGTGGTATTTCTTGATTACCTAAGCACTTAAATGTGCAGAATAATGGTTTTTTTTTGTTTTTGCTTTTTTTGTTGTTTTTTTTTTTTTAAGCAAGCACCTAGTGTTTTTTGCTTGTTTAAGGAATTTACATCACATAGTAATACAACGCAGCTTCGAAGTTATTTGCCACAGTGCTTGCACATTCTCTCAGCTGGGATGACTGGACTGGAGCCCACTGTAAGATGCTGCACCTAGCACCATCGGGTGCGCAAAACACAGCCTTAACCACCCCCTCCCTCGAGTTTCAAAGGGTCATTCCTTGTTCAAAACAGACAATTCAAGGCAATTGTCATCCCTCAAGGTGGTATCTGGTCCCACTTGGTGGCACAGCACACAGTGTAAAAGAATATTTTCTGATATTTGTAAGGATAATAATAATAAAAAAGAAGGATAATCACAAGACTATTTTGTAGTGAGCTCACTTACCATTCCTTTTTGAAAGTGGTCTCTCACATTCATTTCATTCAAAGCTAGATATTGCCCAGAGGAAAAGTAGGCTTAGTCAGCATAAGATAGATTCTACTCTTTCTGCCTGCAAAAGGAAAAAAAAATGCTGTTTTAAAAGAATCTCTGCTGGAAAAAACATCAAAACTGAAGCACCCCAGATGAAAGTGGGAAGTTCTCTGTGATGTCATCATATCAGAGCCCAGCCTAGTGAATGGTCACTGTTTGCTGGAAATAATGTTGCACCGTTGCACAGTCATCTGTCTACAATCTTAGAGTGTTTTATAAATATTATCATAGAAGAAGTTAGGTTATAGCAACCTCTTTTAAGGAGTTGGGAAGTTTGTCACGGAGTAAACCAGCAGCTCTTCTGAGTCATAGACAGCTCATGACACAACCAGAATTAGAAGCAAAATTTCTTAATGCTGGGCTCCATCCTTTAAGACCAAAATTATTCTGATATGTTCTCTAGTTACATTTTGGAATATCAGCTAGCCGTGCAAAGAGCTAAGAGGGTGTTTCTTTTTAAAATTTTTGAGGATCACAGAGAGGGAAAATACAGTGTTCAAAGTTTGGGTTGATTGTTTCCTTTCTGTTCTTTGTGCTGTTGGTGCTTGCCACTTCATACCACTAAGGTCTCACCACAACTTCTTCATGGTGATACTCATTTTGCTCTCATGCTACATTTAGAAAGATGAATTCACTCCTGGCTCAGTGATGGACAGAAGGGGAGAAGGGTAATATGTAAAGACTCAGATGGTCTTCTGTGCTGAGAAACTTCTAAACCTCATTACAGACCAGTTAAACACCAGAAAAATTTGTCTTAAAAAGATTTATCCCAACATTGGAACTGATTCCAATCAATAGGTCCTTTGAAGTAGCTGCCCTCTAGAAAGACATTAGAAAAGCATTCAAACAAAGAATGAAGTTCACAGATCCTTATGAATTTGGCTCCACCTTCTGTACACAGTGAAAATAAACATGAATTATATTGGATCTTGAATGCCAGTTAATATTTTTGTTTATTTTATTTTTCATTTCACATTCAAAAATCGTGCACTAAGATGATTTTATAGTATTTTGTGAGGTTTTGTTTCTCTGTATTGGTGGTGGTGAGGTTTTCTAGTCATCTGATTGATAAAGGATGAGAGATTTTTAAAAGAAATATGGCCATTTCATGTTTTCAAACTGAAGAGTAACATAGAGTGAAAATAACATTGCCATTTGCAAAACAGTCTTTAAATTTCTTCAAGGGGTCTGGCAATGACTGAATACATTAACAATGAAATAAAACAAAAATTCGGAATATATATTGACACTGTCTGCTATTTACTCTGATGGGTAATCTCACTGAAGAAAATAAATCTGCACACAGTAAGTACTACCCAGCAATATAAATGAAGGCTGTAGAGCCAAATTCCAAAATAGTAGCCTGCACAAATGACAGAAAACCAGAGTAGGTCACTCCCCCAAATTACTATCCAGTTGAAGATACTTTTATACCTTTATTGATGAAAAAAATACTTTATTACCAACCAAAAAAAAATCATCTGTGCAATAATGGTTGTGCTTTGGATATTTAGAATAAGTGAGCTGTTTTGTCATTATTTTTATACTTTTTATCCAGTCTTTGCAAACAGCAACTGCCTTTCTGTGGAAGTCTTGAAAATCTTGTAGAGATTGATGAGTTTTCCACATGTGGCTGAACTGAGGGACAGAAAATTTGACTATTTTCAGAAGTGGAAAGGGGAAATGGGTGAGCTCCCTTCTGCTCAAGAAATCATGACTTTTCAATCCTGTTCTCAGTATATCCTCAGGTTTTATTTAATTTTGATTTTTAATCTTCTTTCCACAATTCCAGATTCAGTCAGCATTTGAATAGATTTGTTAATGTGAGACACTGTATTTTACTCACAGAACAATATTTTTATGTTTAGCTAGGCAATATTATTGGTTACAGTAAATTAAACTCTGCTGCTTCAATACTTAAATAAGCATTGAAGTCTAACTAAAAGGACTTTATATCTAGAAAATCAAAAGGAACGTTTGGTTTATGTCATTCTACAAATTGATATTTAGAAATTAGTCCCTTTTTCCTATTACTTCCTACACAGAAAGAGAACCAGAATCAATTATTTATAGGCTCTCTTTTACTATTCCATACATTTGAATAAAATTTTTTAATCCCATTATACATTTGATTGTTTTGTTTTGGTTTTGTTTTTTTTAAAATTCATCACAAGATCAGAGAATGCTTTTGGGCAGCCTTTTCCTGTAGAAACAATTGTTTTAGATTGACATGTGCATTCATTCACATTTCACTGAGTGACTGTGTTCACTCTCCTGCAGACGGCCTGTGATGGTCATTTTAAAGTCTTCTCCCCATATGATTGCCAAGGAAACAGGGAAGTTCAGCTTTCCTCTCAGCTTAAGAGTATTTTGCCGTCAGACAAGAGATATTTAATGTCAACTAAGAGAATGGGCCTGGAATACACCATTTCAAAAGATTTCTGAAAAACAGAGTCAGACTGCGTGAGATGCTCCTGGCTGAAAGGCAGAGGTGCACTCACTGGGTTTCCTGATAGCCACCACAGTGGTGTTTGAGAACATGAGCATTTCAAGGTTTCCCACTCATTTCCCTTACACTACTCTGTTGCCATTTGCTGTACAGCTGCTCATGTGTTGGCCAGAATTATTTGAGGAGCATAATTGCTTTTTTCTTTCGGCCGCCTGCAGGATTAACGGTGTTGTAGACATGAAAGGGTCTGCAAAGAACTGGACATCAAGAAATTCTACATAAAAGCAAGTAAAAATTGTTAACAGTGTTGACTGATGGTAAAAATACAAATTGATTTAAAATATACTACTAATTAAGGCATTCCCATAAGAACAGCTTTGGGAAAACAACCGGAAAATTAATCTACTGGAATTAGCAGTTTCTGTTATAAGATTTTCCCAGAAAGGGATCTCCCAGTATAATCCGTGAGTCACTTTCCTAAGCAGTAAAGAACATCAAGTCCAGCAATCTGCTTTGAATTTAAGTGTGTACATTAATTTATCTCATTTCTCAGAAATTTTTATATTTACTGAACTGGAAAAAAAATGTAGTCAAATCACACAGTGTATCAGAAAAAAACATGTACAAATGAGGCATTAGGAACATAAAAGTCTCTAGCTCCACAGTGTAGGTTGGGCACTGTTCATTTTCAGCAAACATGAACTTAGGTGCATCAGGGGAAATGTTACGTAACTGATAACAGTAGCTTTCAGATATTAAACTTTAATACAAAGTACACGATATCCAAATCGTACAGAATAAAAGCAGTTCAATAATGTGAAAAAAAATGGTTGTAATGTACTGAGCATTAAAATAAAGCATTATCTTTTACATGTCAAATTTGAATAGTAAAACCCAACAACTTCACAGCTTTCTGAGACTGCATTCAAAATAAACAACTTTCAATTACCTGCCCTCAAAATTAACACTGGCTTATAATTCGTAAACAGAGTTCTTGTAAACTTGATCACAATAAAACCTTACATGGGTACTAATAATCTCAAACAACTCCGTATTTACAGGATATTTTGAGAAGGTGGAATGTAAGAATTAAGTCAGTATCCTCACAGACAATCTTGCAAATTATTCTGTTCAAAAACTAAGTGAAAATTGGTAGGCAAAGCCAATCAGATGTTATCTCCTATGGGGGAAAAAAAGTGTCTTTATATAGTTGCATTTTAAGGGCAATTTAGTGTCAGCATCGACAATGAGAAGGAATACAGAATTTATGTCCTAGTACAGATATGGAGAACTGAGGCACACGAGTCCAAATTTCTGGCCCAACAGCCTTCCTTCAGTGATTACCAGGCTCTGGAAAAGTGGGAAGTCCTGCAGGGTTCAGGCAGTACCTGTGTTGCTCAACATGTCCACAAGCCATCCCACACTGTGCTACCCAGAACCCTCTCCCATCCTTGCTCTGGCCAGAAATACCAAAATATGAGAGATGCCCCCATCTCCTTCCCTGCAGATGTCCCATTTGATACCACATTTTCTGAAGCAGCCTGGGATTGGCTACCGCGTGGGGCTCATCATACCATCCTGTTCTTCCTGAATGAGGCTGCTTGTGATTCTGCTTCTGCTGCTGCTGAGATTTTTGCTAATTAACTGATCGGAGCACTTGCCCACAAAGTGGTAAACTTGCTTGCAAGCCCTGATGAGACTGTAAAGATCAAAACAGTATCTTTAGCTTTCCAAGACACTACTTTAATTAGCAAGACAGAGAACAACAGAAGGAAAACAGGCGCACCTTTTATTCCCATTGAGAAAGCTGCATTATTTTGCAAAATTGGGGCACTTACAGACATGGTTTAGTGGTGGACTTGTCAGTGCTGGTTTTCTGTTTGGACTCAATGATCTTAAAGGTCTCTTCCAATCTAAATGACTCTATGGGGTTTGAACTAGATGATCTTTATGGCCCCTTCCAACCCAAATTATTTTGTGATTATATGAAGAAGAACTGGAAAGTTCATTAACCTCAGAAATATTTGAGAAAAAAAACTTTTGCTTTTCTCAACATATTTTTTGAAAATAGCCTTAAAAGGCAGGATAAGTGTTCATATCACAGTGTTAAAAAAAAGTACATATAAAACTGTATTAAAGAATTTCAGATGGTCACAGCACAAGGGGATACAATACACATGAGCCTGAGAACTCCTTTTGTCACATACTGAACACTAGATTATGAAAATTGTGAGTGACTACTACATTTTGGATTACCTTTTTTGTTCATTATTTATATTTCTCCAAGGAAATTCTTTTTCTGAAACCTGGAAAGCAGTCATGGGTAGCCAGTTAAGCTGATAACTGTGGAAGAAACTATTGAATATGTTTACTGATAAAGGAAGGTCTTCCTGGTCAGCCAAGTGAGCCAGAAAATAAGGGTTAATCTTAGGTACGGGAGAGGGAAACATACACTATAAACTGCAAGTAAAAGGCTAAAACAGAAGTAAAATCTATTTGGATTACTTCATGAATCTCTACATAAAATACAGACCCTTTTATGAGTTCATGTAGAGTCAAGTGATACTGATGCACCTGCACAAGTTTTTTTTGCTTTTCCATGGCAATATAGCTCTTCATTACTTATTCAACTTTTGTTCCTTGCTCTCAACACCACTTGGTTTCAAGCAGGAATTCTACATCAAGAACAAATAGGGTCTCTACCAGCCTTTGAAATGGAAATGTAGAAGTCTCAGTGTGAAATTGTAAAAGTCCTTGATATGTGATCTGTTTGACCCACAGACTACTTCTGAGAAGTGTTAATGCATGTGTTGGGAGCCCTGGTGTTATGTACCATCGTAGAACAGCTCACTTCGACCACTAGTCTGTGCTGTAACAACTCACCATGAGTTTTAAAATAAGTGGTTTGCTCTGATGGTGGATGCATGTAGATTTATTATAAGACAGACAATTGGGAATTGAGTATATATTGCATGTAAGTGTTCTGAATTTTCATGAAATCTAGGGAAACACATTAAGGCAATAATATGCACTTAAAAATGTGTGAAGCACCTTTTGGGTCTCCTGCAAATTCTCAGTGCAGGACTGGTAGGGAAATGCCTATTGCTTCTTTTATTCTACAAATACAGGAAGGTTTATTCCCATAAAAATATAATTGATTGCTAGTGTTTTCAACTTAAGGGTGAAAAGAAAAGCAAGGAGAGAATGAACAAAAAAATATAGCATCACTGCCTGTCTTTTTTTCTTGAAGACCCTAAAGGTATTCAAGAAAGCAGCATAGCAATGAGCTTGGTGGATCAAATCCATAGAAGGGATCCTTACACTGCAGGACTAGTCAGTGTGGCCACACTGATGATCACCACAAAAACAACCTATTCAAATTCCTGTTCTAGCTTAGAAAGATGCTTTCCTTACACAGACTCCACAGACTGAGGCACCAAGCAACTTCATGCTCTCAAGACCAGTATGCCCCTCAGCAGCCACAGCAGGAAGCAATTAATGATTTCTCAGAAAATGAGGTGCCTTCAGACACGGCAGTTGCTGACTTGGAGCTTTCAGGCTACTACAGCACTACAGAAAGACCTAAAACATAATTCAGCACCTGAAACACTGTCTTTAAGACAAAATCTTTGTCTTAATTTTAAATGTTATGCTGAAATGTAATCTTTCTTTTTGCCCCCGTTAATTACCAGTGTTACGACGAGCTCACATTTCTAAGCAGCTCTGCAGAAGAAGGTTGCAGGTAGGTATTAGACAAATTTTCACATTGTGTCAAAGAAGAATAACTGCTGCTGGGCAAAAAGCCCAATGGAATGCTTTGACATCCCAATCCTATCCAGGGTTTGAAGTTTTGGTGGCTAGAAAGAAATATAATCTGAAAACACAGCAAATTAATCTGGAAGACACTGAAGGACATCACATATGAATTTCCATATCATCCTTATGCAGATTGGCAGTACATCGAAATATAGAACAAGCTCTATACTTAGAAAAATAATACATAAAATCACAATAAAATTATCAAAAGTATTTTTTCACCTTAACAAGTTTTATTGGTAGCTATATTATTATTCTAATAATTTAAAGATTACAGAAAATAGTTTTAATTTTATTCGAGATTAAGGTTTAACCAGAAAAGCTTGTCTGAAAGGCAGAGGTGTGGGCTGGGGCCCCAGGGCCAGGCAGGAGGTCCGCGTTTCAGGAAGGTCCCGCTAGGGGGCGGTGAGAGACAGGCCGGCTCAGGGATGGGTCGGAGGGAAGCAGGCTTAGGGGGACAAGGCAAACCTGCCAGTGGAAGAAGAATGTAGAGCGGTGGCAGCAGTGTGGCTGCGACAGCAATCCCGCTTCCAATGAGAAAGGCACTGCACAGCCTTTCCGTTTCACTGACTCCTGATACCTTCAGCAAATTACACGTATCCTCATGTATAAACACTCAGTTTTTATAGTATCTATATAATTTTTTGTTCAGTTCAGGAATGCAAGAATTGACTAGAAATGGTAAAAAAAAATTCACGCAGACATCAGGATTCTTGTTTTGTTATGGCCATTCTTCTCTTAGTTCATTAGACATTGAAAGTACTGAGTTCTGAAGGGTTTTCAGCCTTCAGAAAGCAATGATTCTTGAAATATATTTCAAAGTCTTTTATATCATAGTCTATAATATATACTTGCCCTAACATTTTCAGACTTTGACAAATTGATCAACAGTATATGTTTGGTTTTGGTTTTCAAGTAAAAGCCAAGATAAGTTGAAGGAATGTTTCCTTGGCTGTCTATCAGGTAGGATCACCTGCAAAATCAATCAACTTTCAACACAGGCAAGTACATCTCAGTAGGTTAGTCCTTGTTTTTCCTCTTGTACCAGGATTTCTGCATTACATATGAAATACAACACGTACATAATGTAGTGAATTGGCTGGTGCCCCAGGATTTTCAAGGTCTATTAGTACGACTAATTAATTCTCATTAATTGTCCTCCAGGCCTTTTCAGTCATTCATATTACTTTATTAAAATGTTCTGGCTCTTCCAGAAACAATATGTTTCATACTTTTGTCAATAAACCTACAACACAGACATTTTTTATTAAAGGTCTCAGTCAGCTGCACATGAAGTGAGTGATTACTTGTAGTTGATTTAGTCAATTCCTTCTGGTCAATATGAGAGAATTGTTTTAACAACATTTTCAATTTCGGAGACCATGTGTCAAGCCTTCATGTTTTTATCTGGAGGCTGTGTTCACCATCACTTGAGATCTAATTATCTCTAGAAGCATTGGAATTCCATTACAGTAAGTTAATAGAAAAAGTATCAATTAGTAATGATACCTGAGGACATGCTGCCACCTGAAGTCACTTCTAGAAAAAGGCACTGTGTACATTTGAGAGGAAAAAAACCAAAACAAGTAGTGTGGGGTAAATAACTATAGGTAACATGTGGAGTCACTGGTGGATGTAGGCAGCAGGAATTTAAACATTTTCTGATTACTACTTCGGCTTGTATTGTAGATACAAGTTAATGTAAGCAAATTAGCAAAAAACTGAGAATTCCATCAAAAATTTAAGACTTCCATCAGTCTGAAATTGTTGTAGCAATCATTCAATATTGACCACAATAGCCATAGTAAATAGATCTAATGAATTTAGACATTTCCCATACTTACATGATATTTACAGGCACAGTTTGATAATTAAAAATTGTTCAGAATTATCCATTTAAATGTTTACATTAATGTATTTCAGGAATGCTCCTGTTAACATCATTCCAACCCTTATTTACGTCATGAGTTATTTGTACACGACAGTTTGTGGTTGTTATTTTTACTATTGCTTGATTGATTGAATCTTAAACCCACAAGGGACGTTCCAGTGTACTCCTCTCGTTCACCCCTAATAAAAAGTCATGTACAAACTCACATTCATTTGTTTCTAATATTTGATTTTCAACAAAAATCACTGATAATAAGACTTGGTCTCTATGACTATCCTTATGAAAATGTAGAATACACAGGAGACAAAGTTGTGCAATCTGAAATGCAAGCCTGTAATACAAATTGAAAAGAAGAATAATGGCAAAGTTTGGGATTTCTGGTTTGCCTGATTATCTGGCTTTGTGCAGGAAAGGTGAGAAAATACTGAAAGTGAAAATAGAAGGCAGAAAGGTGCACTTGAACGAAGGAAAATATTCTCCAACATCAGGAACTGAAACTTAAAGTTCATTGCTTTTGTTCTTGTTTTTGTATGGCCTGAGCTTTTTATAACTAACTTGGAAGACAACAATTCTAAAATGAAAAACCATAGATGAGAGGACCTAATAAAAGGTATTTCTAGCTTTAAATGTTCTGATTTTGTATTTCAGCAACTGGGGTCTACTGTTGCAGACTACTGTTGCAGTGGGGAGAGTGGAGTGAAATATAATCATAGGAAAATCAAAGATGTCCACTTCTCGTGTCCTCTTCGAAGGCTGTGGAGTTTAATCTCCATGAAGTGAAAAGTATAAAGAGATATTGCCAAAGACATGGGGTGATTTTTAAACATCAAATGAAAGAAGATGAAACAATCTCAAAAAAAAAAAAAATGTATCACATAGAGATGGAAAACCTCTTATTGAAAGCCATGCACTGCATGATGGATGTGCACAAACTTATTCAAAGCACACTTTGCCATGGACATTTCCAGTAAATTATTATCTCTTTAGAAAATGTATTTTAGAATTTCCAGTAGCTGGAAAGACCTGTCAACATACTGTTGCACTTAACAGTGGTGCATCCTACAGAATTGTGAGGCTTTTTCATGGAAGAGGAATACACACAGGTCTGTATGAAATGTTAATGATACAAAACAGATAGTGATATGATTAATGCTTCAATCTGGATTATACAATCTGATTTGTTCTTGAAATAACCACGTTGAGGCATTTGTTTCATTGTGATTATCACAGACAGATTTTCAATTTGTCGTTTTGGTTTTGTGTTTGTTTTTTTGTTCTGTTTTGTTTGGGTTTTTGTGTGTGTGTTTGGTTGGTCATTTGGTTGGTTTGGGGTTTTTTTTGGTCTTTTTACCTTGTCCTCTATTTGCTTTCATAATTAGCAGTGTGCTCTGCTCAGTATTAAGAACTTTCCTGGATTAACATAGTTTTCAAAATCAGATTAAATACTGAAATAACTTGGACTTTGAATCATGGCTCAGGGTGAAACAAATAATATAGGAAATGGGAATTATCTCAGCTGTAAGGGCTTACTTTTTACTTCTAAAAGTAAGTAGTGTATCTCCATTATGAATTTTATTACAAGTTTTGGAATGCACAAATGCAGTACTGTGCCATTAATGGTTTTGACAGATCTTGTGCTTGCTCATTTGGTTGCCTTTTTCCACTAGGTTTTGGAAACTATTCTCTTTTTCTCAACCAGGGTTATATTTGACATGTACCACATCTGACAATGTATGGAAGGAAGATAGAGCTATGGAAGCAGTTAGATTAAATGACAGATTCAACTTTTTTCAACATAAAATTTCCATGGCACCAATTGTATCACCTGTATCTGGGATGGATAGAGAAACCAAAATAGCTCACATCTCATAAGATGGGGCAAACTTTTATCTGGAGGGAAAGATTTGGGGATCATGATTACTAAAAAGGGAATGATATTGAAGTCTGTAGTTACCCTGTTGGTTTCAATGCCATCTCTCAAAGCTGAAGGTCCACAGGTGTCATGACTGTCAGTTATTCCTGAACTAATTTTTCCTGTAGGCTAGCCCTTCCCATGCTCCAGATCGTTAGCCAGTAACTGCTTCCAAGGCTGAGCTTTTTGCACATGTGAGTGCACTAGTGTGAACTGCCAAATGATCACCAGGTTCACATATTATTCCCATATATTAGTAGCAATTGTTCAAAATATATTTTTTTTTTAATTTCTGAGGTCAATTCTAAGCAAAACTCCCATTTTTGTGAAGACAGGGATTTTCCTAGCAGTGATTCTCTATGCGATTCTAGGATCTGGTTGTCCTACACCCAACTTTTCCTCCATCAGTAAACACAAACAGAGGCATATGAATTCCTCTCAGAAGGTTTTCAAAATAGCTTGGCTATTGAAGGATTAACATTCAGTTTCTGTTGCATAGTATTCTTCCATCCAAAGCATAATTTGCCAAGAGATAAGACTGTTGAATTTTCTTTCTTTCTTGAAGAAAATAGGTGGCTTATGTATGTGCTTCATTTTGGAGTTTAATTACTAAAATCTTTAAGATTTGAATTTGCTGAATTATTAAATAATGCTGCCAGGTAATGCAGTTGTTCATGATCTGGGTGTTGAAAAACATGATGGCAATTTTATCAACATTTTAACATCAACATTTTAAATAAATATTCATATCAAGATCCAAATAGTTAGCTATTAATGTGAACAATTCTGTCATACTGAGGCAAGGATATTGATGGCTGTCTATTGGTCAGAATGTAGAACAAAATAATATGAAACCATTTTCATACAGGCACTTTCCCCTTCAACAGGATTTTAGTTTAAGTTTTCTTCCATTATTTATTTTAGTAATTTAATACTCTGCTGCAGTGCAGTTAAAAAGACAGATTGGACTGAACACATGCTTAGAAGAATAGGACATATCACTTTTTCCTGCCATCAAAATTCTGTTTAATTAGCATTGAAATTTGCAGAACCTACATTTCTACCTAAATTATTGTAGCCAACTAAAAGGCAGTATGTTTCCATACCTGTAAAATGTTGAATACAATCAGGAAGAAGCAAGTTTGTGGTTTAGCCCAGGGTTTTCAGACTCTCCTACCAATGTAGGAGAATGCACTCACAAATAAAATCTTTACCAGTATCAAAGAAGCAGATCACAGACCTGGTAATACTTTTAGATTGGTTCAAAGGCAATGCAGCTATTCAATAATTAAGGTGAGTTGAATCCATTACCCTCTTGTTCTGAAAAAAAATCTGTTATTTTAGTGTTCAGTGTGCTCAGTAGATGTAGGCTGTGGTCTGTGTGTGTATACATAGGAAAAAGCAAGAGGAAGACTTGCTAAACACAGAAAAATTAAGGCCCATATGTTCTCAACAGCTGCCCAAGCTGGAAAGCTGTCAGAAGCTGGGCAAAATCAGTCTAGCAATGTCTTCTGCCTAAGCACCCAGGGAGCATGGTTTTAATGTCACAGTCAAATTGCTGCATATGCTGCTGTCTCAATGATAGTTGTGGAGATGCAGCCTGTTTCACAAATACCCTTCATCTTCTAAATGATTTTAGTAAAAAGAATAGCATTTTTCTGCCCAGGAACTCCTACAGAGTTTTAGTGGGATGACTTCCTAGACAAGAGACTGCTTTGCTGAAAAAAGCTGTCAGTCTTTGTTATGCAGAACGAATCAGGAGCAAAAGGGTAAGAAAAACTGAGGGATAAGCTAATATTTCTTTACAAATAACAGTTTATTTGTCTTTCTTATAATTTGACATCATCCAGAATTATAATTTCTATCTGGACACCAGGAATGTTAGGAGCTGCACTGAAGGAGTTTGTCACCAAAGCACTATGACTTCGTATCAGAGCTATCCTTCCAACCACCACTAACTCTTCCTCTTGGTCCTACCTCTTCTGGGGCAGCAGCTGCAGTGCATGGATTTATTCTTATATTTATTCTTTACTCGTCTTGTGGACCACCCCACAGCTCAGGGACCTCGATGGAAGCAGTGTGGTCCACAATTATCAAGCACCAGTAACTTGATGGTGCAGAGTAACAGTCAAATTTACATAAGTACAACATGGAATTAAATTAGTTCCTAATTTGTCATAGAATATTAGAGAATGGTTTACATTGATACATCCTAAAGATGTTGATCATTTTGTCTTTGAGAAACTTGGAAGTAAGTTTCCACTGTGAAACTCCCACCATTTTGCTGTGTATTGAACTGGAGCTCTTCCTGGAGCTGGGTAAAGTATTCTTCAAGATGAGCTGAATTATACAGCTTCAAAATATGTTTATGTATCAGGAACCTGCCAAGTATCACATTTCTACCTTGTGCATTCATATTTTGAAATATAACTACAATCAGATGCTAATGTGCCAAACATTTTTGTGCCAAAACATTAATGTGCCAAACGCTTTTTCCTGTCACGTATCGAGTATTTTCTTGATATAAAAAACTATCTGTTTGTTTGTTTGTTTGCCTTTTCTTCCCTGAAAACAAAAAATACAGGTTCTAGTTTGAGTAATAACATCACCTTAAAATAATGACTCATCACTTTACCTGGAAAAATTCAAAATTTCTAGGACTAACAGACTATAGAAGAGATGTAAGTTGGAGAACAAAAATTCTATGACAGTAGAGTTTTTTTCTGTGCTAGAAAGCAGAATAAAATAAGACACTGTCAATGTTAAATTGACCCTCCCATCAGAAATCATAAGCCTTGTATTTTATTTAAAACATAAAGAAAAGGAGCTCACAGAACCACACAATGTGCTGATTTGGAAGGAACCCACAAGGATCATTGAATCCAAATCAGCCCTGCACAGGACCATCCCCAAGAGTCATACCATGTGCCTGAGAATATTTTCAAAATATTTCTTGAACTTCATCAGGCTTGGTGCTCTGATCACTTCCCTGGGAAGCCTGTTCCAGTGCCCAACCACCCTCTGGGTGAACAACCTTTTTCTAATATCCAACCTAAACCCCCCCAACACAACTTCAGGTCATTGCCTTGGGTCTCTAGAGATAAGAGATCAGTGCCTGCCCCTCCTCTTCCCCTCACAGGGAAGTTTTAGCCTATGATGAGGTCTCCCCTCAGTCTCCTCTTCTCCAGGCTGTACAGACCAAGTGACCTCAGCTGCTTCTCATACAGCTTCCCCTCAAGGTCCTTCACCATCTTCACTCCCCTCCTCTGGATGCTCTCTAAGAGCTTAACATCTTTCTTATACTGCAGTGCCCAAAACTGCACACGATATTCAAGGTGAGGCTGCCCCAGTGCAGAGCAGAGCAGGACAATCCCCTCCCTCTACCAGCTGGTGATGCTTTGCCTGATTGCCCCCAGGACACAGTTGGCCCTCCTGGCTGCCAGGGCACTGCTGACTCATATCCAACTTGCCATCAGCCAGGACCCCCAGGTCCCTTCCCACGACACTGCTTTCCAGCATCTCATTCCCCAGTCTGTACAAACATCCAGGGTTGTGCCATCCCAGTGGCAGAATCCAGCACCTTCCCTTGTTGAACTTCCTATGGTTGGTGATTGCCCTGTCCTCGAATTTGTTGAGGTCTCTCTGCAGGGCCTCCCTGTCTTTGAGGGAGTCAACAGCTACTCTCAGTTCTGTGTCATCTGCCGACTTGCTTAGTATCCCTTCCAGTCCTGCATCCTAGTCATTTATGAAGATGCTGAAGAGAACAGGGCCTAAGATGGAGCCCTGTGGAACCCCACTAGTGACAGTTGCTTTATTTTTCCATTTGCTTAACTTCTGTGTTCTCCACTCTGATCCCACACTGTAATTAATTTACGCATTAAGTGCCTCAAAGTTAAGGGAGATGAGTGTATTAGTGAAAAGAAAATAGACTGAACTTACATGTTACACTTCAGTCACAGGTATGATTTCATACACAGGATGAAGGAGCCTAAACAGGAATTAAACAGATATTAAAGATAAAATCTAGTTGCATGAATTACACATGGTGAAACTGTCTTTATTTACAGGTGGCTAGGGCTATTTGGAGCACGTAGGATATCCATAAGACTGAGATAAAGATAGACTAGATATATAGGAGATGCTCAGCCCTCTGACAGGAATTTTCCTTTAAGTTCACCTAAATATTTTTTGAAGTTCCTTTTAAACCCAGCTTCAATTTATGCTCACCTGAAAGAAACAGAAGGACTGATTCAGCAGACTAAAACAGGCATCTAGTGCCATTTGGGATGCCCTAGGGCAAATCACACATGCACATGTGTCTGGCAGATGTGACACAGGACAAACAGGATGCCTACACTCTTCTGGAGCATCTGGATACCACACAGCGTGCCTGAGGACATCTCAAACTAAATGCCATTTTTAGACAACTGAATTTGATGCTTATTGCCCCACAAAATCTTTCAAAACCATTATCCACAATAATGTATTGTAATATACAAAAGAAGATCCCACTTAACCCAGGAATTTTCACATGAATTGCTCCACAATAAAAACTGGACTTCGTTAACAGATGGATTATTTTCCCATTGTTATCTTTATATGGTTCCAAATCATGTTCAGTACATCTGCAGGGTATTTTACAGTCCTCATTGTCAATGACAACTCACAAATATCAAGCAAGATGGTTCTGCACTGCCCAGTTCTGCACAGCAGTGTGTTTCACATAGCCAACAGATCAACATTGCCCATACGCCACCACTAAGAGCCCAGATAGGGACAGAAGCAATTTTATGAGATTCCTTTGAGTTCACTAAATGTTTTCATCAATTGTATTTTCATTCTTAGCACAGATGATGTAGAAATTAATGACCCAGACACAGACAGAGCTGAAGCAAAGGCTAGTGATTGCTGTAGGAGCCCCTGAACAGTTGAGCACTTCTGTCACAGGCACTCTGTCAGGGAAAAGGGCTAAGCAGTTACATTACAGAAGAGGTCTAGCAGAAAAGCTCTGTAACATCAAGTATGTGAGTCCATGTCGTAACATGGACCTCACCCTAGGTAATTCAGTTTGTGTTTCCTTTGGGCTCCTGGTTATGTGATTCATACCTCACAGAGATTTTGAAAGTTTATTTCAGACAGATTCTCCCATCAGTTACACTATTATAAATGAAGCATGACTTCCAGTGGACTAAAGCATTTGTGTAAAGTAAGCAAAGACAGGGAGAGAAAGCAAATAATTTTAGATTGCCTACATGCCTTCTATCCATTTACCAGTATGCCACTAAATCCCTTCTGAAGTTGTTTCATTTATTCTTCTAGTTAGCCACCTCTCAGTTAAAGTATTTATTTTTGCCTTGTTTGCTATTCTTTGGCCCCTGGAATAATGTAAAAGAACTGACTTCAGTATTGTGTAAACTAGCTGGTTTATAATCCACTTCCACTGAGGAATTTTCATTAGTGTAAATGCTTTAAAGAACTTAGGTGTTCTGCCTTTATCAGGTTTGAGATTTACTGTTCTAAATGCCTTCAGATTTACCCAGCAGGATACTTTATAGTAACACAAGAAGGATACAAATCAATGAGTTTATAGAGTTAAAACAGGTAAATTAAAGAACTTTGAAAGTTGAGAAAGTCATAGGAAAATATTAAACTGAAAAAAATCAATATCAGTGGTGTGACACTTTTGAAGAAAGGTGCTAAACATACGCAAACGTTTAAAGGGTAAAATATCTGCTATGGAGAAAGCTGTTTTACAGCTGTGCCAAGCTGAAAAGCATGGGACAAAGCTTGTGAGAGCATGAAAACAAAGTATTCTTCACTGAGAAAATCCCGTTATGGTGAAAGAAAGAAAAAAAAAAATAAGAAGATACTGTAATCTGTCTTTCTTTAGAAAACAGCAAAACCTTGAACAAAAGGTCCATCCAGATATTGTGATAATAAATTGAGCATAAAACTATATGTACATTGGGAGTTATTTTTAAAAGAGTAGCAGTAGAACCGGACAAACAAAATGTAAATCTGATTATCTGAACTCTTATGAAGGTTGCTTTTTTCTGCCACATCAAAAAGAAAACAAAACAAGACAAGCTTGGACTAGAAGACCCTTCTCAAATCAAATATCTCGAAGGCGAAAAATCCTTGACAGACTTTAGGACAGAGGGTATGACCTTAAGGAACAGCTTTCAAAGGGCTTTCAGCTTTGGCTGTAAACTGAGTATACTGCCTGCAGGCACAAACAGGATCTGTGCTTGTGGATAAGATTTTGCTACCTTCGCAGATCACTGCTCAGTCAGTAGATCTGCAAGGGCTGGTAAGGACTCTTATAAAGTTGGTATGAGAGGTCATTTCCTTCTCTAATTCAAGCATTTCTGTGACAGACCATGCTGATCTAAGAGCAATTTATTGCACCAGCATATTCAGGAATGTTACAGCCTCTGCATCCAGGAAGACACAATTTCCATGAGCAAGTGTAGACAGCACTAAGCTCTGAATTTATTCCATCAGCAGGCTCACAGCTTTGCACTACCAAGAAAATAATGTCATTATGTATTTACAGTGCTGATTTTAATTTCATTGTGACTCTGTCTTCAACTTACCTCTTTGATTATAGCTCCCCCAAACCTTTTCGTCTTTTTCTCCTTGTCTTTCATGCTGCTCCTTCGCTCCCTTTCTGCTCTCCTACTCCAGCCAAAAGCATCTGCTCTGAGTCTGCAAGAGGCTGCAGGTTTTACTGTGTTTTCTGGTGTCCTTATATGTGGGTTTATTTTCAAAAGTACTTAAACTGGAAGAATGTAAACTCTTTATTCAGCTTCCTTAAATAGAAATTTCAACTTTCAATTTCCTGCTGCTATGGACAAGCACTACAGGATTTAATGGCACAGAACAGATGCCATTTGTTGGAGAGAAAGGGTGTACAAACAGTGGCTGGAGTGTTTTATTCACAAAGGATATTCTTTTTGTGATGCTGCAGTGGTTCTTTTTAATTAGTTAGCTTTGGGAGGTTTCTCATCACCTAGAATTGATGCAAGTACGTAGTCTGAGATTTCAAGCAGCAACTGGTGACAATGTGTGTAAAGGAGACACTAAGGTAGCTGCAGGGCATGAAGACACAGTGTTTCCTAAAAAGCATGCCCCACCAAAGTTTCCTGAAAAATACTTAAACACTCCAAAAGTCAACTGTCTTTTCTGAAAATCCTCGTCCTCACTTTTTATCATGCTCACACTGTGTCACCCTGAATAAGCGCTTGGAGGGAGCTCTGAACACCCATCCCCTTTCTCCTCGTAGTGGAGCCTTCTTCCATACGCTACCTCACTGAAGTTAGTCAAGTCACTTATACAGTGATCAAAATTAACAGGAGAACCACAGTGTGGTTTGTTGCATTAAAGAAGCTGCCACTGTCACTTTAAATAACCAATTTCAGGTGGTGTTTTGTTTCAAGCCTCCAGCAAACACTTCAAAATCCATGTAGCAGAAATAACCTTGTAATTCAAGCACAAATCCAGCTTCCTGCCTTTCCAGTGTCCTTGATGCAACCACTTATTTCCTGTCACTCAGGCCATAGATTCTGCTTTCTTTGTATCCAGTCTTATGCAAAATGCATTGAGAAATCACTGTGTAGCTATAATTCTTTTTTTGTTCTCCCTGCCCTCCAAAGACATTCTCAGGTTGCAGTGAGGGCTTACTGTTCCTTTAGTGTTACAATTGCACTAAACAATGCCAAAAGCTCAGAATTAAGAGAAACTATTAACTAGAAGTACATGAAAAAATGAGGTAAGTGTAGAAACGACCACCAAGGATCTGTGTTGGAGCAGACCAAACAGTAACTACAGTATCTGTACAGCTTTTTTTTTAATTAGTAAAGAAAAAGCTTTTTCTCACATTTCATTGTATTCTCCATAACGTATCTATAATGTGCTAGTGGTTTCTAAAGCACACACACAGCTCTATAAACTTTTCAAGCTTCCCATGTTTTTTGTATCATTCCAACGGAAGTTGGAATGGACTATGGGACAGAAAGGACTCCTCAGTAGACAGAGGGGAAGGAGAGGATGGTGTGACTTTTTACTAAATTGCCTACACAGACACAGTACACATGGCAAAGTGTACCACCAGTGTTTTACAGCTATTCAGCACTGGCCAAACACTGTCCTCCTTGGTGAAAAAAGTGGGAGCTTTATGGCTGGCTTGCATGCTAGGTCTCTCTGATCTGCCAGAGGTTCATATAGCTCACAGGACATAGTACAGCTTGTTTGTTCAGTGGACTGTGGTTTTCTGTTCAACACACTAGTCAGGCACAAGCTAAATGTTTGTTTTGGCACAAGGAGGGAAGGTTATATTGCTATACATTAATGGTCTAAGCTTTATTTCTGACATGCATAATGGAAAATTAAAATGTTTGCCATACACTTGTACAGTGTGTGACTAGGAATATGAGGCATATAATGCTGTGCGGAAGGAAAAGCCTAAATGAATGGAAACACCTATTTCTTCCTAAGTATTTCTGCCACCATCACATCAATATACCACCAGATAAAGCAGCTGTTGACAGTTTCCTACTCAATACATGCATAATCAGCGTGGGCCTAATGACTACTATTTGCTACCAAATCACTGGCCATAGGCATTGGCATATAGACAACTGTATGATGTTTGCTGTACTGCGCACATTGTTAGGCAGACCTCATTACCAAAGGAGAAATGCTCCAGCCCTGCTGAGTAGGCAGGGATCCTGTCCTGGTTTCCTGGGACCATTTTTCTATTGCAGGCACCTTCCATCTAGAGAGCACAACCAGGATTTAGATTGTGAATGGTTTAATTTCTGTGAATAACCTTCTTTATCCTTTGGGTAAACAATAATGTTTTGCAGTTTAAGACTTATGTTGCTGACTCTGGGTTTTTCCACACTGAAAAAAATATCAAGGAAAGGAATCCACTGTGCTCAGATCCGTTGACTGTACTGAAAAGCAGCTCAATTAACTCTGCAGCACCGTCTCCCCAGGCCCACTATGCTTGCTAAGTCCTACCTGCAGGTTTGCTCAGGAGCATTGAGAGCAGAAGCTTTAACAACTATCTCATCCCACTGAAAATACCTGGAAAAGATTTTGCAGCCTAGAAAAAAAAAAGTAGGGATACGAATGAAATAAACTCCAACTTGTCTAGTAGTCATCTAGTAATTCTTAAGAATAAGAATTACTTTCAGAATTGTTCTCCACTGTCCACCCAAAATCTGAATCAAATATTCACTAGCTAAAAAACTGCTTTAGATTTTGTGTTTTGTCCTGAAGTTTTAGGCAAATTAAGATTTTGTTGTTTTTCACCCTTCCAACTTTGTGCAGCCTAATTCAGTTCAATAATCAACAAACCTATCTTTAAAATATATTTAATAACTTAATTCACCACATACTAAATTATATTTTCATGTAAAATTACCTTAATTTTCCTTACTATTAATAAAGTCATTAAAAGCATCCTTCAGTAACATAGTGAAAACAGGTCTATTGATTGACTCTTCCCATAACACAAGTTATCAATTATTACATACGTGGAGAGGGAAGAACAAACAATGCAGTGAAGCAAAATGTCTGTTCAGGAGGAGTACATCTATGATTCAACAAGCAGGGTATTTTACAAATCACAGCCATCATTCGTCAAATGACTGTAAAGAATTAATAAACTTTTTTTTTTCAATGCAGTTTCAGCTTTTTAAGAAAGATTACAGTCAGTGAGGCATTGTGTTTGATTTCATGCTTCTCTCTTCTCCCTCACTTCAGCAGACCACCAGACCACAATCACAGGCACGGTGGAAAAATGTTCCTGTGATGTGGTTTCTGAAATTTGTTTGTTTTTCTTCACTTAGCAAAGGCTTATTTATTTCCTTACTCTAATCCAATCCTGTTCCCAGTCAATGATAGCTGTGTGAATGCATTTGAGTGCTGAATTTGGCTTTTTGTGTTCAGCTGGTTTCATAATAAAGTTTTCTGGCTTAGTGCTCGTGCTGACAAATAAGTTCAATTTTTAGGAAGTAAGTTGCCACTTTGCAGGTCTTTTTATTAGTAAATAGATCTATTCCTACCACTTTGATTCTATTTTCTTCTTAAATTTAAAATCAAAATCTTATTTTTAAGAACTGTTTAGAGTCCACACTAGATTAAATTTTTAGGTGTAAGTAACATATTGTTCAACCTTAACAGAGCTTAGTCATGCCTAGGGTGACTCCTGTAAGCAATTTACAAAGTTACTTACACAATAAGAAAAGCCTTTCAAAAGGAAAAACTTAGCGTAATTTCTAAACATATCCTTTACAGAATGCAGATGTTGACAGTTTAACAAAGGCTAAAACATAAAAAAGCTTGGGAGGTCCTTGGTCCAGCTCTGCTACAAGAGGCTCCATTCTGAGGTCAGACTGGAGTGCTCCTGTGATGTTAAACAGGTCCTGAGGCAGACCCACTGGTGGTACTCCACTGCCACCAGCCTCCTGGTAAACACAGTCCATTACTCTCTGTCCTTTGAGCACAACCATCCAGCTGCTATTTAACCAACTAGATGTCCACCCATCCACAATGTAATGACAACTTAGTGGCAAGAATTTTGTAGGAAACTCTGTTGGAAGCCTTGCTAAAGTCAAGGTAAATGACATTCACTTCTGTCAGCTTGGTCAGGTATGATCACTCCCTGGAAAATCCGTGCTGTCTGTTGCCAAAGACATCTTTCTTCATCTGCCCCAAAATTTCCTTCAAGAGGACTTGCTCCATGGTTTTCCTTGGGATCAGTGTTTTGGAGACTACTCTATTGGTAGACATTGTTCCAACTTCCACATAAAATCATACATTTCCTTCTATGCTACTCGATGGATTTGAAACCTTCAGAATGGATATAACATCTGGTTAATCACTGAACTTCATTTTAAGTTGGTATCTTCAGGAACCCCATTATTAAATTTCATTTCTTTCAGGAGGCCTTTTGTCCATTGCTTGACAGTTGAATCTAAGGCTTGTGTTACAGAATTCCATCAGAGCTCCTGAAATCTGTGAATATAGGCGAGGGAAGCTTTTTTTTTCGAAAGACAAGTGATGATCATAATTCATTCATTTAAATCCATTGTTAAAACAATGTTGTTCTTTTAACTTATTATTAGAATCGTACATATACATTTATTTGCATACTTTTAACTGTCTATTGTTAAAGAAACCTGAGTTATGCTTTGAAATGTCAAACAGAAAGAAAAGTTAGAAAATACATTGTTTTGCTCTTTATACCTGTGTTTGGGATATATGCCCAACCCTAGCATAAGAGTGTCTACTGAGAGGTCTGAAAGCTGGTTTTGCAGGAAAAGTTCACTTGACATTTCTGAATTCCAACTCAAAAAGCACCTTTTTTTTTTTTTTTAGCATATAGCTTCTTGCCTGCTCCTGTTATTTTTAATCTGCGATTGGAAAGGCTATAGTCAGAAACTTCCTCATGAGGGAAAGAGGAGAGGCAGATGCTGATCTCCTCTGTGGTGACCACTGACAGGACCTGAGGGAATGGCCTGAAGTTGTGTCAGGGGAGGTTTAGTTTGGATATTAGAAAGAGGTTCTTCACTCAGAGGGTGGTTGGGCACTGGAACTTTATTTTCTTTCTTCCCTTTTCCATACCCTTGTAGTTTCATATGATGAAATAGGGATTGCAATTACCCAGTCTGTCTGGTAGATCATTAACAAGAACTCAGATTTTCTTCTCCCCCCGCCCTCACTCTCTATGTCATACTGCAGGGAAATACATAGATTTTGGGAGTTCTGCAGTAGATTTGGACGTAGATTCAATTCCAGTCTTAACTGCCTCTTTTGGGATTGCACATGGATTGCCTTAGAAACAAAAACTGTTTTCTGATTTGGCTTCTGAATCAGACTAGCCACCAACCTTCACGGTCTGTGAATATTTCAGCTTGCTATCATACTCTTTTCTTGTGGTGCATGTGTTAAAGGGGGGAAATGGCAATATCAGGCATTTACATCTCCACAGAAGCTTTCCAGAATTTAACAGAACAAAGAAGAAATATTTAATTAAGTACTCCTACTTCTAAAATCCTTCCGCAAATTATATATATGTATATTAAAAGAGAGTCTTGTAGAAACAGTTGCAAGAATGTTATTAATGAAAAGTGTATCAAAGCCAAAATATATCCTCCCCACTTCCCTGGATCTCTTTCTAGTGAAAAGGGTAGACAACATCCTAATACTTTGCAGTTAGGAAGATTTAAATCAGCCTCAAGATACTAAAAGGAGTGTAACTCTTAATTACGTATGTGAAGGCTATCTGCAACTGTGCCATTAGCCAACAAAAATGAGGATGTGCTTTATCTACTGTGTCCAGCTTTCATCTTCACAATTCAAAGACAATATGCACAGACTGGAGAGGGTCCAAAGGAGGGCCACAAAGATGATCCAAGTGCTGGAGGGCCTGACCTACAAGAAAAACTGAAGGAGTAGATCTTTCTGTCATGAAAAGAGAAGGTTCAGGGGTGACTTCATCACAGTTTTCTTGTACTTAAAGGGCAGCTACAAAGAAAACAGAAGGGTCACTCTTCACAAGAACCCACATGGAGAGGACAAGGGACAAAGGGCACAAGTTACATGAAGACAAGTTTCATCTTGATATAAGGAAGACATTTTTCACAGTGAGAACAATCAGTCATTGGAACAATCTCCCCAGGAATGTGGTGTAGTCTTCATCACTGGAGGTTTTCAAGTTACAACTGAAGAGGGTGCTAGCTAATATCATCAGGGTTCCCTTTCACATGAAAGTTTGGACCAGATGAACTTCCTATGTCTTCCAACTTAGGGTGTTCAAGTATTCTGTGATACAATCTACACAAAGGTTTTCGTTAACACTTGGCCATGCATTTGTGCTGGTTTTTTTTTTTGTTTGTTTGTTTGGTTTTTTTTTTTGTTGGGGTTTTGTTGGTTGGTTGATTTTTGGGGGGATTTTTTTTTTTTTGGAGGGGGTTGGTGTGTTGATGGGGTTGTTTTGTTTTGTTGGGGTTTTTGTTGGTTTTTGTTTTTAATGCAGGAATTCCATCCAACCTGAAACTCAGAAGCACATGGGACAATTTACCATTTGCTTGCCTGAACAAGATAACATCAGAGATCTCTCCAAAGTGTTTTATTATCTCTTTTATCTTATCCTCTTTACAATTCTCTTGGACTCTGAATTAGAGTTGACAAATTATTTGAGGATTTGGTTTTTACATGAATGATTGTCTTCTGTCTTGGCTCCAAGAGCCAGTCAGTGCTGAAAAAGTGGCTTTCGTGCCACACATTACCATTCTTTGTGTGACTTCTGGCTGTCTAAAATAGCAAAATTATCAATGTTCAAGTGATCTCTTTTCCTTGATGAAGGATCATGCTGATTTTCTTTTTCTAAACTAAATTACTTTGAACATTTAAGTTGGCAGGGATAAATTAGGAAAAAAAAAGTTGAGAAATCACAGTAAAATGAGAGGAAACGATTATAAATATCAACCAACAAAATGTAATTTGTGTATTAAACTCGCATAGATTTTTTACTATCTTCATTTGACGTAACTTTACAGCACATGACCCACAAGGATTTAAAACCATATGAAATTCTAATTATCAGAAAAAAATAGATGACCCCAGAGGATATTCTGATTTAGTTTTAAAGGCTGGAAAAATTGCAAAATTGCATCTTGAGGTTAGAAGTAGCTGGAAATACCCCCAACATTTACAGAGGAAAATCTTGTGAAAATTTAGCCAAAACCTAGTGTGTACATAGTCAGGAGATATATGCTAAGAAGAAAATTAGGAGTTCCAAGCTTTGCAAAGTAATTTCTTCAATAGCTCATTAAAAATTGTAATGCATGATGCCCACCTTTTTACACAAATTTACCTGTCAAATACTGAAATCTGAATAAGACAATTTGTCTAATAGGCTGAGAATTTTTAAATTACTTTTAATAAGCAGAAAATGTTATTAAATGAAGAAGAAGTTCAGTGAAGAGTAACAGAAATATTCAAAAGGTTGGGACTAATTATAAGCTACAATTAAAAGTGCTGAATACATAAAACTTAGCAAAGGTTTACTGAGGGGCAATGTAACCAATCACAGATATTTTTTTAAAAACGTTAACCTCAATATGATATGGATAAAGTAATGCTGGAAACATCAGCGTAAAAATGCAGATGAATTCTATGAATCAGTTGGCCACTGATTTATTAAAAAAAAAAAAAAAGTTTTTTTGTGAAAAGAGAGGGAAAATTCATCATACTACCATCACTGGGAAGGTAATTACATTTCAAATAGCTAAGAAACAAGGCAAGAAGGAGTTTCTCACTGTTGCTGTAGCTACCACTGACTATAACAGTGAGCAAGTGTTTCAGGGAATGAGGGTGAGCCATGGCGTTCCCTTGGCTTGCTGAATAAGGTTGCTACAGAAAGATATTCTGACCAACACAACCGTGGTCTCACAGCCATTATCCAAACCTCTCTGAAATTACTGGAGTCTTTCCACTGACTTAAATAGACTCTGACATTCTCACATAGTGAAATGAACTTATGGCTAACACCCAAAGTTCAAGAAAGCCCAGGGGACAAGGTCCTGACCTTTCTATGTCTAACAAGGGGAAAAAAAAAAAAAAAAAAAAAAAAGAACAGAAAGGGAAAGAGGGCAGGCAGAACTTACAAAGGAGAATAGTAAGTTTGGGCCTATCTCCGCCAGGGAGAAAATATAAGGAAGGAAAGAGTGATCAGAGGAAGCTGGGTCAAGGAAGAGGGAGGAAAAAGAGCCTGGCAGAGAGAGGGAATAATACAGTTGGCAGCCCTTTCATGGAGCTGTGATAAGAGCTGCAGGGATTTAAGGTCCTTCAAGTACCTCTCCCACTTTCCTATTCCTATTGCAAATTTAAGCAAAAATGAAAACAAAGCAGCAAAGGATACAAAAATGAAGGGTTTTGCATTGGTAGCAAGAGAAAATAAGTAGGCAAATTATGAGGAAAAAGGTAATGCAAATCACAGATATATAAAATGCAGTGTCCTCTATTCATAAGTTAGCACTGAAGAGAAAGTTTTTGCTCAGAAAAATACTTTCTGGTTAAAGTGAAGGATAGATAATCAGAAAAGATGATTAGCATATGGGAATGGTATAAATGGTCCTATATTACTCAAGGGATTCCACCAGCATGGATGAAACAGAATGGGTGTCCTTAGAAAGAGAATATGAGAATATATAGGAAGAAACAGAACACTCACATCAGAAAACTGGTGAAATCTATATTAACAATAAGCTTTCATTAACAATATTTTAACCTAAAACTGCACTTAAGGCTCTCTTAGCCTTAAAATTTGTCTTCCTGGGAGATGGCAAGCAGATCAGCTCTAACCATTTCTGAGGGCACAGTCCCTCACCCAGGCAAGTGTCATGGTCCAGATGGAAGGTGCTAATCCGGGCTTTCACCAGCAGTGACTTCAGTGGAAGAGTTTTGCCTCCATCCCCATGCCAGCCAGTCCAAGCACTAATATTTATTCAAATAGGATAAACAGTAGAAACAATTTTTGGAAGAAATAGAAATTCAGTTTATTAGGACCGTGGAAACTCAGTGCCAGATATTTAAAAGTATAATCAAACCACTTAAGTTCAGCCATAACATTTAGATTCTGTTTAATCCTAATGTATTTTTGTAACTGATTTTTGATGAATCAGCCTTTTAAAAATCTTCATGTAAACTGTTCTTTGAATTTATATGCAAATATTATCCTTTATAAACCTAAATATTGGCATATATTCCTACAACAGTTTACAAGTATGATTGGTAATTACCTTTCAGATTATTCCTAGATTTTTTGATGGTGAATAGCATTCAAAGAGAGGAAAATGCTACTTTTGGGATATCACTAGAATAAACAGCCTTGGAGATCACAAAATTCCATCTGCTAACATGTTGGCAAGAAGATAATCTGAACATGGTGGGTTAGCTCGATTTTGTTCAGATTGTTTGCTTTGCACATGCAATAAGAAGAGTTTGGGAAATAGCCTATATTACAAATGAGGTACTTCAAAGACTGTATCACATTTTGATGTTCCTAGTTGGCCAAAATGGTACTCTTACCTGAAACTGAAGTGAGATACCGTATTAGCACCAAATTCAAAACAAGCAATAATGTAATTTCTTAAAGACTTACTGAACTTTCATACCAGGTCAAGTACATTTAGGATGAGAAGACTGGGAAAGAGACTGTGAACATCCTTCTGCTTATGAAACAAGGATTTCCTACTCTCTTCTGTTCTGTGAAGATTATTCTGGGAATTGGAAAAGACCTGAGAGACAACACAGTCATCGGTCACAGCCAGCACGATTTCATGAGAGGAAAGTCCCGCTTATCCGACCTGATTTCCTTTTATGACAAGATAACCCACCCAGTTGATCAAGGGAAGCCAGTTGATGTAATATTTTTGGACTTCAGTAAAGCTTTTAATATTGTCTGCCATAGTATCCTTCTGGACAAAATGTCCAGCCCACAGCTGGATAAACACATCATGTGGTGGGTGAGCAATTGTCTCATGGGCTGAGCACAGAGGATAATAGTGAATGAGGTGACATCCGACTGGTGACCTGTCACTAGTGGGTTTACGCAGGGCTCCATCTTAGGCCCTGTTGTCTTCAGCATCTTCATAAATGACTAGGATGCAGGACTGGAAAGGATACTAAGCAAGTTTGCAGATGACACAAAACTGAAAGTAGCTGTTGACTCCCTCAAAGACAGGGAGGCCCTGCAGAGAGACCTCAACAAATTCGAGGACTGGGCAATCACCAACAAAAAAAAGTTCAACAAAAGAAAGTGCTGCATTCTGCACCTTAAATGGGGCAACCCTGGATGTACATACAGACCGGGGAGTGAGATGCTGGAAAGCAGTGTCGTGGGAAGGGACCTGGGGGTCCTGATTGATGGCAAGTTGAATATGAGTCAGCAGTGCCTTGGCAGCCAGGAGGGCCAACTGTGTCCTGGGGAGCATCAGGAAAAGCATCACCAGCTGGTAGAGGGAGGAGATTGTCCTGCTCTGCTCTGCTCTGCACTGGTGCGGCCTCACCTTGAATATTGTGTGCAGTTTTGGGCACTGCAGTATAAGAAAGATAATAAGCTCTTAGAGAGCATCCAGAGGAGGGCAATGAAGATTGGGTGAAGGGTGAAGGGCCATAAGGGGAAGCTGTATGAGGAGTGGCTGAGGTCTCTTTGTCTGTTCAGCCTGGAGAAGAGGAGACTGAGGGGAGACCTCATCATAGGCTAAAACTTCCCTGTGAGGGGAAGAGGAGGGGCAGGCACTGATCCCTCATCTGTGGTGACCAGTAACAGGACCTGAAGGAATGGCCTGAAGTTGTGTTGGAGAGGTTTAGTTTGGATATTAGAAAAGGTTGTTCACCCAGAGGGTGGTTGGGTACTAGAACAGGCTTCCCAGGGAAGTGGCCGCAGCACCAAGCCTTATGAAGTTCAAGGAGTATTTGGACAGTATTCTCAAGCACATGGTATGACTCTTGGGGATGGTCCTGTGCAGGGCTGATTTGGACTTGATGGTTCTTGTGGGTTTCTTCCAACTCCACATTCTGTGATTGTTAAAAAAAAGGAAAGAACCTTTCATCTTATGTGCCATGTGTTGCTCCTACTGTAATGTATGCTCCTTAAACTTCCTAAGAAACTTGCTTCTACCTATTCACATGGAAGCTTCCACACTTACATAATTTCTTATGTGCTGCACATATCTTCATCCCTGTTCAGTAGCCTGGAGCAGTCAAAAAAGTCAGAGACTACAGTGCAAAAGTCACAGTCTGAGTTAACAGCATGAGCAGAGAGCAAAGATTTGGCATAGCTAGCCAAAAAGGTAAAGGCCCAAAGATGGCTTGTTAGACCAAAAAGTCTCTAATCTCACCTTTTAAGAGGAGCAGAGATTCAAACTTCATCTTGTGTCACCTCAGATTTCCAACAGGTCTTCCCACCAGTTAAAGCTATCATTTTACTGAAACATCTATAATATTCATGCTGCATTTTGGTGAAGTCTATAATTACCTGCTCATACAGAGGCTGTCAGGTCTACTCAACTTTATTTATGTATTTCTCATAGTAAAGAATCACAAAACACTCGCTCTGAGTAAAACATCCTACTTAACATACAGAAACATATAAAACCCCTCCAACAACATACTGCTACATTATATACAATACTGCAGCTCTAACATCATCTCACATCGTTTTTAGTTAGTACATCCTATATAAACACCCTCAAACATAGCATTTGAAATGCAAACATATAGGATAAGACATACTGAAACAATATACTATGTATCTGTCCAGCATAATGTAGCATAAAGACAAAGCAATATTTTATCTTTCTCAGCCAGTTAAGTCTTGCTTAAACAGGCATTATGAATAGCTGGGATTTAAGGAGTCAGACATTTTAAAGAGTTCAGACAATGATACTAAAATCTAGACAGCAAATGTAAAATGTAAAATGAAAAATGTAAAATGTAAAATGGGGAGACTTTTAGTTCTTTCTACATAAGTTCTTTAAATGCACTTTGTCCCTTGCTGGTGCAGAAGCAAATTGCAACATGTGAAAACTACTAATGTATACATTCTGTTTGAATGTATACATTAATTTTATACCTAATTATTAATTAATTTGCTCAGGCTCTACCAGAATAATCAGCACTTGAACAACTCCTATTGTTCCCAGTGAGCTGCTGCAGTGTCCCTGCTTAAAACTGAAGAGGGGCACAGTTGCAGCAGGCTGAAGAGTAATAACTGCAGGGAGCTTGAGCCTGTCCTGACCCGGGCCCTCCTTCCATGGGACCTGCACCATATGCTCTTATACAAGGAATGACTACGTCACTAATGCTAGGGTAGACAGATGTGATTTCTTTCTGATAGTTCCATTACACTAGCACAAAACTGAAGTGAAGCCTGATGCAGGTGAATTAGCTCCACTGATCTTGTATTGCTGTAAGATTGTAACAGTGTGAAGACAGTCTGTGTTATTCACATTGGAAAAAGTATTCAGGACAAATTAATCTGCATAACATATTGTGAACCAAGGCTTTGGTGCCTGCTACAAACAATATAGGGTGTTGGGAGATGACAGGTTCAACTAACTTATTAAATAAAACACAAATTAACTTTGACAGACAAATGATATGAAAGGCTGACTGAAATTTTTCTAAGTGCTGTCTCTCTTTCAGATAAACTTCTAAAACACAACAAATATATAAGCACTTCCTTATACATTTTCCCCAGATTGCCTTTCACTCCCTTCTGTACCCCATGCAGGTTTTAATTTGCTGTAATTAAGACAAAAAGTCTTAAAATTATACAAAATAAGATACAATTTGAATGCTTATATAAACATTTTCTTTTTCCTTTCCCTATTACGTTATCCTCTGTATCAGAAATTGATATAAGAACTGTCATTGTCCTAAAGAAAGAGGTACATGTGAAAAATGGAAAACTCTTTGGATGAGATTCAGAAGGAACTCTGGTATAAGCAGAACTACTTTATACCCCAAAGTGAAAATTAGGGTGCAACCTCCTGTTTGGCTCTGAAGATCCCAAATGCCTGCACAACTCTTCACACTTCAGTCTCAGTGTTCACTGACACTATCTAGCTCAGCTCTAGAAACTGGGAACTCAAAACAAATCCTCTCCTAGGAGAGTTTTAATAATTTGTGAGAAGTAGGCTAAGATGAGCAGGACTTTCCTCTTCTGCTGAGGATTTATGAAAGAGGTCAGGATTTGCCAAAGAGGGAGAAAAAGCCCACAAGGGGGAGCTTGGCGCTGCAGAAGCACTAGGACACTTGGATAGAAGTGAGTTGTGGGACTGTCTCTACCGTCAGGACTGATCATGCATTTTACACTAAACAGTTACTGGACTTAATAAAAAGAAAAGTACCAACACTCCCACATCAGTACATAACCACAGTGCTCCAGTCAAGCTTCATCCTTGCATAAGATTTTCAGCTACAGGAATTTGAAATTCTTTTGGTAAAGGAATGCCTTCCTTCCCTTCCCTGTGCAGCTCACAATATGGATTGCTGAAAAAGGAAGGTTTGGGGTCCCTCAGGCTGGAGGATATCTAATATGTAGATCTAGTACTGCTAATCTCTCCTCAGGCAGAGACAGGGCACGCTCTGAAAAGACACCAGGAGTTTTGCCTAACTTATTCAAGCAGTCTTGATGGGCACTTACCCTCAGGAGAGAATATGGACTCTGGATACCAAAAGTAGAGAGAGGCATGTACCCGCACCCCTGAACAAGGCACCTAAGATTCAGAGCATGATTTGAAGGACAATCCTTAATTTTATATTTTCTACCTGAATATTCCTTGTTCAGTATATCAGGGAAGGCAAAAAATGATCAGATTGGTCAAAGACCCATCCAATGTGGCCTTGAACACTTCCAGGGATGGGGTATCCACAACTTCTCTGAGCAACCTTTTCCAGTGCCTCACCACCTTCCCAGTGAAGAATTTCTATCTAATCTAAATCTACCTAATCTAAACGCAAACTTACTTAGTCTCTAAATTTCCCCTTTTAGATAACTATTTCAGTCTATGATCAATAGGAATTGGAATGTCCTGGTTAACATGAAAAAAAAAATATGCACAGGGGTGAATAAGAATAAATGGTTCAGTTTCACAAAGTGAAATTCTTGGCATCCATTGCCTTCAGAAACAACTGAGAATGTGCAATAACCCTCAGGAGTGGTCTTCAAATAACCTCTGTGGCAAAGCATTACAAACATAAGCTAATTTAAAAAAAACAAGTGTAAAAGCCATAAAATTCTAGCAGAGCTTATTTACTGCTTTATACCAAGATCTATAAAATTTCAAGACATTGCACCTAATTTACCATGGATTATTTCTTGAATAAATGTAGGAAGAGAGTGAGTAATAATTTCCCTATATTTTTATATTATTTTCATTACCGTAGGTAACCTACCTAAAATAAAAAATGCAGCAGCTCTGTTTTGTAATGCTATGTTTATTGCATTGAGTTATATGCAGTATAATACATATCAATACTATATGGTGCATAAGCACTAAAATAAACAGTATGAAGCACAATGGCATTACAATTATTTAGTGCTATAAACACTATAAAGCATCGATGTAGCTAGCAAAATTATGCTGAAAACTAAGCAGGAATGTATTTTTATAGTTTTTAGAGAACTTTGCCAAGTACTACTGAGCTGTGAGTATATCCTCCTTAAAACTGGGGTTGAATCCTCCACTGTTGTAATTTGAGATAGATCCATTAGCATAAATCAAGTTAATCAACATACACCAGCCTAGAGTCTACATCCACAAGGATTCTTCCCTTCAGCTACTTCATTATTCTCCAGTGCAAGCCCAGGAACCTGAGTTAAGCAAAAAAGAATGCACCAAAAGAAAAAAAAAAGACTTTAAAATAGTAATTATCACATTATTAGCATACTTTGTATGCTACAGGAGTGCTCCAAGGATTCTGAGCAGAAAAATCAGTCTCCAATCATGCCATTACAAGTTCACAAAACCCATTTGACAGATGAGAAGGGGATGAGGATTACACTCAGCCATATCAAAACAGGATATACTCCCATTTTCTTTGACTGTAAAGCCAAGTTATGAGGTTCCAGTGGCCATTATCCAGAGATGACTTCTCCCACTATAGAATCACAGCTCTTTCCCCTTCAGCAGCACTGACTTGCACACTTGCAGGTCTGGTGTAGTAAATAAGACTATTCACAAGCCTAGAAAAAAGACATCTTCTGAATCAAGGAACGTAAGTCCCACTTTGTGGATTCAAATAAGCTTCTGACTCAGGAGAACAGGGACTCATTGCGTGTTTTTTACTGGCAGTTGCCCAAAACAGGTGTCAGTCTCTTCTCCCAGGCAACTAGCAACAGGACAAGAGGACATAGTCTCAAGCTGTGCCAGAAGAGGTTCAGGCTGGACATCAGAAAGAATTTCTTCATGGTAAGGGATGTTAAAGATTGGAATGGGCTGCCCAGGGAGGTGGTGGAGTCACTCCACTTGGTGGAGTGTTCAAGAAATGACTGGACATGGCACCTAGTGCCATGGTCTAGTTGCCAAGGTGGTGATGGGTCAAAGGATGGACTTGATGGTCTTAGAGGTCTTTTCCAACCTAAATGAGTCTGTGATTCATGTCAGATAAATGTATTTTCAGATTTACAGAATCACACTCATCCTTATCACTAAAATTCACTGCCTTATACTGATATGAGGGTGACATATTGACTGCAATAATGCAAAACTGTAACTTTTTTTTTTATTACTCCAAAGACATTACATTTATTATCTTAAGAAATGTCTGTGTGTTACCAATAAGATTCAATTGTACGACAGATTCTGTTACACAACAATCTTAAATTCAGTTTTCATTAAAATAGCTTTTGTGGATGAAGACATCCAGGAATCTGTTTTTCTTCACTCATTTTTCTTTACATCAGAAATCATATTTGTTCAGAGAAGCTCCAAAAACTTTTCTTGGTTGTAAAATTCTCTTAAGATTACAGTCATTATCTAAGCAAAATAAAAGAAAAAGTAAATCCAAGTGTTTTCTGGAGTTTAAATAAACAGTGTTGTTACCAAGCAATGCTTTTACTATTTCTTTAAAACATCACTTTTTTGAGGTTGGAGGAGGTCACAATTTGCTAGGACACAAAATATTTGAAAAACAAAGCACACAGTTCATGTTGTTGAAAGTACACAGAGGAATAAAGCACTGCAAAGGATGGGCCAAATTCTGCCTTCCTAGGCCTGTCTTACAAAGAGTACAGCTTCAAATAAGCAGCAAAGAGCACGACTTGCTTACTTTTCAAGCATTTTACAACATTCCAAAAATGAACAGAACAAAGTTTTCTGTGCGTCACATCTGACTAGCTTAATTTGTACTTCTAGAAGAAACTCTTACAAGCAGACTATAACTTACATTAACAAGATAATATAAAACGACAGCTTACATAGCAAATGTCTCAAGTATCTGACTCCCTGCAAATATTAAGATTACAGACAGCGCTTGGTTGATGATGCAGGAAGGAAATTGTATTGTGTTTGATGCTGGGATTCAGAATTATAGCTGGATAAGCCATTGTGTAAGGAAAGCTGTAGTATATCTGGATGGATACAGATGGTAAACAGAGGTTAGAGAAGGGATGGCAGCTTAATATAAAACCACTTACACAGGCTTTGCGGTATATATGGTGTAATAAAAGAAGTGATAACAATGACACATTTTAGGGAAATCCAAGAGGGACAGAAATGCAAAACAGGAAAAGCAGTCAGTATTTGCAACAGAATACCACATCAGCAGCTCAGAGGAGCTGAGGAATGAATTCTGAAACGTCAGTGTGGCAGGTGCAGGAATTAATGCTAATCCTGGGAGGAAATCTGAAGGAAGTTTCTTCAGCGATACTGTACAAATATGAACAGAAAATGGAGCCATTATAAAAATATTCAACCTCAGGATACCAAAGTACTGGTTTTCAAGGTAGCACAGACCGTCACTGGTAACGACAAGAAGAAAGACTGACAATCCCAAGGCACAGGAATATTCATGTACAACTACTAAAAAAGGCCACCAAGTTTGCTGAATAAACTCCTTAGGAAGCATAGTGCAATAAATTCTGTCAGCATAATTTAAAATTATAGCTTTTGTATTCCGTACATATTTAGGAGGGGAGATTACTTTTTAAAAAAATTCGGTTTCTTCCTTACATTTCTCTAAGGATTCAGGTCTGAAAGCATGAGAGGATTTGGTAAGTCCATTTGAACCAGTGAAGACTCACAGGGAAGCCTCTTCCTAAGTTTTGCACCTCCTTTGGCAGCATGGCCATTGGCAGCAATGCAAGTCACAGAATCACAGGATGGGTAAGGTTAGAATTGACCACTGGAAGTCATGTTGTCCAACCTCCCTGCTCAAGTAGGGACCCCTAGAGCACATTTCACAGGATTGCAACCAGACAGTTCTTGAATATCTCCAGTGAGGGAGACTCCACAACACAGGGCAACCTGTTCCAGTGCTTGGTCACCTGCACAGTAAAGATGTTCTTCCTCATATGCAGGTGAAAATTCTGTGTTTCTGTTTCTTCTCATTGCCTGTTATCCTATTGTTTGGCACCACTGAGAAGAGCCTGGTTGCCTCCTCTTGACACTCTCCCTTCAGATACTTTTATATATTGATGAGTTTCTCTCCCAGGTATCTCTTCTCTATGATGACCAGGTCCAACTCCGTCAGCTTTTCTTCATAAGTGAGGTGCTCCCATCCTCTAATCACCTTCATAGCCCTCTGCTGGACCCGCTACAAGAGCTCCATCTTTCTCTTGCACTGAGAAGCCCTTTGTCAGAGCGGCGTTTCTGGGGCAGCAGTACCAGTACTTAGGCCTTTGTCCTGGGTGCATTGTGGGAGCAGACCTGGAGCTGACAGAAGGCTTGCAGGCATGAGAGTAATCTGGCATTATGCAGTTCTGGAGTGCAAGACAAAGTGAAGGAGAGCCCTGCTGCAGAGATGTCTCTGCGTGCTTACATGATCCTCCATTCAGATTGCAGCTGGGATCTGCAAATCCCTGTCCAGCCAACTGCTAGCAAAATAAAAGGAGAAGAGAGTTCTCTAAATTGTTCCTATTTCTAATGTTGATGTAACTGCCTTATCTCAGTAGCAAAAACATTTCCCAGTAGTGCAGTGTACTACATCTAAGGCAAAAGGAGAGGTGTTACAGATTCTCTTTTAATTAAAACCCTGCAATGCTCACATGAGATAGTTGCCCTGAGTGACTCCAGCAATGATTTTAAATGATTAAGATCAAAAGGAGGAACAGAACTGAAAGGAACCCTACAGATAGGCTATAATCTTCCTTCAGTGATCACAGGTACTATTTGCAGTGTTTTGAAGTGCTAATGTAGTGCCCACAAATGATCTAACGGTTCACTTCAGAAAACGTGTATGATATAGCCTTCACTAAAGCTAATGAAATGGATAATTTTAACTGCAAGCAACCGTAAATTGTCAATCAAAAATATTTAATACTTTGGGAATACCCCTTTAGCTTCTGATATTTTAGTAGACAAAAGGATAAGCAATTCTATCACCCCAGGTCAACATAATTTCTTTCATATTCTGTGATGATACTGTACATTATATGTCTACAACTACAATATCTATGTCATCAAAATTTGATTTTAACATAATAGTCATAAATACAAATACATTTACATTGAAAGAAATGCTGTATTACAGGTCAATAGGTTCAAAAGTCAGACATCTGCACAACTTCTGAATATTGCTGCCACCTTCAGGAAACACATGATAAAAAAAGTCCAAAATATTATGTAGAAAACAAAGGGCAAATAAATTGGAGATTTATGATGCCACTTGGTTATTGTATTGTACTTCTGTAAAGTTAATTTTCATAATGGTATATAAAGATAATTGTACTATTCTCAATTACCAATAAAGACCTAAATCCAATGTTAAGAGATTTGCCTAAGAACAGTCAGAGCCAGTGACACATATGTCCCTAGCTCCTTGAAGTTTCACCAAGAGAGAGTTGTGGATAAGAAAATTACTTTACTGGCATTTGGATATATTGTCAATGAAGCTTATTTTTTTTTTATTCTTTGAGGCAGTTACTTAGCATTATAGTAAAGATTTTATCACCTGCAGTGAACCTCAGTTCCAGTGGTTACTTTTCCAACCACAAGCAGAACATCTATTGAAAACTGCATCATAAAGTACAGATGGAAAAATCAGTGTCTATATATTCACCAAGTTAAATTTTTAATCAATAACATTCCTGATTGTTATTGGACAGGCTGTTATCAAGTGAGCGCTTTACAGTGTTATGTGCGAGTCCTATCGATTTCCTGCCAGTTTCTCACTGCTCAGAAAAAAGAGATCAGGAATAGCAATGTAAGATCTCCAGCCTTTTTGAAATATCAGCATAACTGACGTTTAATTACCAAATAAGCAAACTGACCCAATTTTATTTTTTTATTCCTGTTAGAGCTTACATGCATCTCATGCCAGTTTAGCTCTCAACAGGAACATACAAAGTCATCAGACTAAAGTCATGATACTTTTTTCCTTGTTATGGAACTGATATAAATTCTCTATGGATGTGTTTTAACACAAGTCTTCCAAGTACAGCGGATAGTATGAAGTGATCCAGCCTGAAACCCTCATGACAATTTACTCACCAATTCCTTAGTGTTTGTTTAAACAGAAACATCTAGCAATGGGTTAGTATTTCCCCAGAGTGCACAGAGAGGAAAGGACAGATGGTCTCCAAAATGGAAAATTTCCTTTGGAGATTATTTAAAAAGATTTTCCCATCAGCAGTAATATTTTAAGCAGCTTCCTTTTGGATATTTATGATTAGATTATGATCTAGTAAAGTCTCAAAACATGCTCATTGTTCCTCCAGATTTGGGAAACTCCCATGAATGTGATGCAAGAGGGCAACAAATGCCACAGTGGCCATACAAGGTTGATGAATTGTCTTCATATTTTATTTGGAGGCTTAAGGACTGCTTAAGGGATGTCAGAGGGCGCAGAAAGGTGGTATAGACTTCTTGTGCTACCGCCAGAACCAGAATTCACACTTACTTCTCCTTTCCGAACATCCGTCTCACTCCTAGAAACTCTAAAGAGAGGATACCTTGGCTCCTTCTGGTCTTGATTTAGCTCTGAAATGGGAGTAGAGAAAGTTGCGTTTGTTTTGTTTTGGGCTTTTTTTTGGTCAAGTGTAGTTTGCCCTCCTCTTTGGTTCTTGGGTATATACTCCTTTGAAAACTCTATCAGCCAAGACAAGGCTTAAAGTGGGATTTTAATACATACCACTTATGCTAAATTATTCTATCAGATACTAGAACCCAATTCCCTTAGTAGGTCCTACATATGGAGTTGAGGAAAGTCTTAGATAAACATTCTTGAAGAAACCAATGGCTGTGCATTAACTACATAAAATCAAAATCTCTCCAGACTTTTTAGTGTAATCCAGAAAAGAGTGGTTTTGTAGGCAGTTAAAATGAAGGAAAAGTGTCAGAACAAAGCAGAAGGAGAGGACAGAAATTACATCCCTGGTGTAATGACATGAGCACCAAGACAAGCTGTTTTCACTACCACTTGCTGTAAAGAAGATTTCTTTATTTTCCACAGTTTTGTCCTTTCTGATCCGCCATGTTGGAGACACTGCAGGAACATTTTAAATTTACAGAAATTTGTAATAACCTGGTTATTCAAATACTGGGACATGTTCAAGGTATGGAGAGAGAATCTTTTTTAATTAAATTAAACTTCTCTATAATACTTAAATGACATTCCTATGTTTTACAGTTTGAAACTTTGCTTATCTTATATGCTTCACTCTCTAAGAACTTGCGCATTTCTTGTTTTCTCTAAGTTTCTAAAATTATGGAAGCCAGCACTGTGACTTTGTAGCAATGTTGAAGCCTTAAGAAGACTTATTTTTATCTCACGCTTTCCTGAGCTGGGGTTAGGAGCCAGGTTTTCCTGTTTGGACAACTGAGAGAGAACATTTGGAATATTTTTACCAATGAGAAGGATTTCTTAGTGTAAGAGAGAGTGGAATTTCACCAGTGTGAAATCCACATGAGCAATTTTACAGTGACTGAATCTTCTCTCATGTGACTGACCTGCATCTGTGTAAACCTAATGCATTTCAGAATAGTGCTGTTCACTCTGCAGCATCACCCTCAGAGAGTATCTGCCTGGATGCAATGTAATGATCACGGCAAATGGCGTCTAAGCCAGCTTTGCTCATGAGAAAGGCCCCAGATTACAACTGCTGCAAAACATGTGGCTAAAGAATCTTGGTGAAATACAGAAAGTGAAAGAGGGTAGAAAGAAATGGAAGGATTTCAGAAACACCACAGGTACCATGAGGACGTCTTGCTGTGATGCCACTACAAGCGCAATTTTTCTCGTAAGGTGTTTTATTAGATAAGAAGGGCATGTTAAAGTAAAGGCTCTTTGACTAAGGACTGAATACTATGTACATTGCATTTCTTTATTTCATATCAGCTATGAAACTGAGATGTTATTGCTTGAATCAGCTCAGGAAGTGATAGAGAAATTGGAAGTGTTGTACCACAGCGCCTGTAAGTAGGTATGAGGACAGAAAAGAAGCAAACCACTCTGTTTCTTGGGAAAGAAGCACCTGGAATGGATGCTGTCACTTGTAGCCCATTCCAAACAGTGAATTTAGAAGATGGGCAGAAAGCATGGCCAAGTTAATAGGACTCTGCTGAGTTTACTGAAGATCTTGCAAACAGCAGTCAGCAGACAATTTTTCCAGTTTTGTTTCTTGGGTACCTGAGGGCCCTGGCCACTTCAGAGCACTGAAGAGATCAGTGTTAAAGGTACTACAACAATTCTGTTGCAACTGATCAAAATCTTGTTGCTGAGGAACAAGCAGTAAGACAGATTTATGTTGCAATTCCTGAATCATCACTTTTCAGTTGAAATACTGCAGTTTACATGCTTGGCCCCAAAATGCCAATAGTTCTACTGTGCAAGTGGATCCCCACACTGAGGTACAGCTCTATTAACTGAAGAGGCTACAGATCCATTTAGAGGAACATATCACCATGGAGGATTAGCCTTACGTGGAAGATTAGCATTAAGGGAACATGTCATCATGGAAGCTTAGCATTATGGACATTATCAGAATCATTAGAAATATGTAGGAGTCAAGGATAATAACGTACAATACATAACCTTACATGAAAGCACTGACAAACATCGAGTTTTTATTATAACTAAATTCTGGAGGTTTGTATCTGAACTAAAAGGAAATGATTCCAAATCAAACTGCTGTTGCCGTTTTGTGTTATGCATTTATTTGTGGAACAGAAATAAAATACTATTTGCTCTTTTTATTTTAGTAATATTTCCTTCATCAGAGGAGGGGATGGAGATTTACGAAGCACCGAAAAACACCCCGCTATTCATGACTTTATTTATTGCTACAATCTGCTTCCCCGCTGATGAAAACTGGGAAGAACAGCATGACTGTATTCCTTCGATTCCAGTGGAAAACCTGGGGGCCACCACGGGCTGGACAGAGAGGAGCCCTGACACGCCAGCCTGAAGACTGGGAGGGCCGCGTTATCCGCGGCTGAGTGTTCAGTGAGTCCTGCTGGGGAGATCCTCATGGATGAACACGTCCCAGCTGCGCGGCGTTCCCGGGACCCTCCGGAGGCGCCGCCGCCGCCGCCGCCGCCGCAGCAGCAGCAGCAGCGCCCTCCCGGCCCCGGCGGCGGGAGCGGGCGGGCCGCGGCCTCTCGCGATGTTACCGGGGCTGCTGCGAGACTCGGCAGCGCCCGCCGCCGTTGCCAAGGGCCGCCGCCGCCGCGAGGTGATTCCCGCCGGGACGGGGGCAGGGAGCCGGGCAGGGGCGGGGAGCCGGGCAAGGAGCGCGCAAGGCGACACCCGGGAGCCCGGGCGGAACCGGGAGTGCGGGTCTCCCGGGGAAGGGGGGGCGCGGCGCGGGCGCAGGCGGGGGGACCGTCTGAGCCGGCGGGGCAGGAGCACCTGGGCAGGTTTGGGTTGTGCCGGCGCTTTTGGAACACACCGGCTGCTCTGCTCCTGCGTGGGTGGCCCCAAGAGCGCTGGTTGCTGCCCAGAACTGGTGCGCAGCTGAGTGACGGGCGATAAAGCTCGAGAGGGGGTAGGAATTCTCTCGCGCTGCTCATATGCTGGGAACTGCTGTCCTTGGTTTGTTGCCAAATTACGAATTCTTTGTTTCGTTGCCCTGCTTAAGCAAAGGTTTGTGTAAGGACAAACATGCCGCTTCTGGATCGTCCCGTGGGCTGGGGGGCGGGATTTGCAGTTGTGGGTCAGTGCTGGCAAAATGAGTTTGACCTTGAGAAAGCTACCTAAACTGGGCTTTGGGTAAGGTTTTTTTAGGGAGAAAACCATAATTTAAACGTTACCTGGAAACTGAATGGGGCATGTGCTTGCTGGGGAAAAACAAACAAACAAAAGAACCACCTAAACCCAAACAACAACAAAACAAAACCAAACAAAACCCAAACAAACAAACAAAAAAACCAGAACAAAACCAACAAACACCAGTAAACCAAACACAAACAAACCTTTACAAATATGAGTATCTCTGTTAGTGATTACATAAATAAGGTAGGAGTTTTCAAAGCAGATATTCTCTTGATTTGTCTCAGAATAATTTCAGTGGGGCTTTGCACCAACTGCTTTCCAGTACCTAGATAATTTGCACTTTTAAAAATGCCTGTTTGTACCGGAATGCTGCGTGATTTTTTTACCCCAGGGGATATTATCCAATATTAAGGTTTATATAGACCATATTCTGAGATGCTAATTTATAAGAGGACAGCAAATCAGGGGGGTAAGTATATTAAACGTCTTTGCGGTGTTTTGTTTGTTTGTTCTGAATTTAGTTTACTGCTATTTCTGGTAAGATGATTGAGTTAATATTGAATTATGTTTGATCAAAATAAAATGTTCAGCAACTGCACTACTTATTACAGAGAACTGCTAACTTGGTTAGTAGTTAACTATTACTTTTCATAAGAGTTAACTCCACCAGCTGATGCTGTATGGCTTTGGGTGTTTGTTTTTGGGGGGGGGGGGCTTAGGTTGTTTTTTTTTGGTCTGTTAATAGTGTTTAAGTCTGAAGCTGTGATTGACTGTATTGTCTCTTCCAAGTGTGTGTGTTGTTTATTCACAGGTGCTTAGGAAGTCCTTGATTTTTTTAATTAAAAAAAAGTCAGAGGTGTCTACTAGAAACACATAAGCTAGATCTGCCATTGAGGGTTGAAAGTATTCCTTGGCATATAAAGATGTTTAAGCCCTTAATTTTGGTTAATTAATTAAGCAAGATCAAAATTGCGCTTTTGTTTTTTTTTTTTTTTGCAACCCTTGAAAATTTAACTGATTGTCTTCTGGACTTGACAGATGTTTCCAGTTTCTCACTGCTTCTGTTCCTCCCAGTTTTTCTCAGTAGATGAAGTTTAATTTGACAGAACTCTGTGAGGTCACTGTAGGTGATTACCACAGGGAAGTTTAAACAGTTCTAATAATTCCACCTGCCCTTGCAGAAGATGACAACACTTTCAGTCATGGACATGGCAGCAGCTCTGAATAGAGGGATCCAAAAATCAGAACTGGATGAGAAACAGCTGACAGACTTGTAGAGTTTTCTTACTAAGATACAGTCATTACGCCTGTAAAACCCTCTCTCCCTTTTATTTTTTTAGCCTACAGTGTAGTCTTGTGCCTATTTGATAGGCAAGTCCTCAAGCAACTGCAAATAGGAGTATTCAGAGTTTTCTTAATGTGATATTTCTTTTAAGAGTATTGTGCTACAATTTCAGGAGTTTTAATAAAACTGATTTGATTATTTTGTTTTGTATGAAGTTTTCCTCTCTGTGATCGTGTCTTTTGGTAGAAAATCTCATGTTGTTGATAGGAGGGAAAAATTGGTAGTTTAAGGGATTTGTGCTTTTCTTAGCATCTTGAGGGGAGGAAAAACTGTAAACTCTGAGAGCTTGTTATTCTTGTGTTTGTTTTCTACAGATGTCTAACTTCACAAGTGAAGATGAAGCTCTATTACAGTCTATGCTTAGACAGTTGCTGCAGAGCGTAAAGGAAAAAATCACTGGAGCCCCATCAGTAGAATGTGCAGAAGAGATTCTCCTGCATTTGGAAGAAACGGATGAGAATTTTCACAAGTAAAATATTTTTGCTGTTTTTAGGTTTTTGAAGAAGGTGATACGTGTTAAACTATGTTATTCCTGGGAAAGGTCTGCATTTCATATTGCTTTGCAAATATGTATGTATTTATATGTAGCTATTTCTGTCAATAATCAACTCTCAGATGATGCTAATTTAGAGAATAAAATTAATTTTGCCGTTTTTCTGATTTGCTCTTTTTCCCTCCACTCTTGGTAATATATCTTTACTGTAACAGTAATTTATGAGCTGTTTATAAGAGAGGAATTTACAAAACTATATAGCAGTAAACTGATGCATGTTCGCATGTAATCTACTAAATGCATATGGGAAGAAGAGCTAGAAGAAATCCTCACTGATGGCTGTCACTGATTTTGATACCTGCTAGACAATGTAATCTTGGTTTTCAAAATAAAGTAAATTTTCAGAAGGCTGTTTGGATTTCTGGCCTATACTACTGAACATGTTTATCTGATCATGTATATCATGAACATGCTTGTCTTATCTTGAATTTACCATGAACTGAACATGTTTATCTTACCTTGTTGTTCTTTTAATTTATGTTTTAAATAAAGCAGAAATGTACCTCATCA
>JAWWES010000115.1:64118566-64129555 GCA_035583135.1 Lophotriccus pileatus
TAATTTGTATTATGAGTTGTATTGGGTGACGCTTTTGTTGGCACTCTTGTGAATTTTGAGCACCAGGTTCCTGGGTGACAAGCATGAGAGTAAAAGGAGTTGGTTATAAACACATCAAAGATGGTGCTAATTGAAAGTTACAAGTAATTTTGAAAGAAAAACATTTTTCCTTAAAAGAAGATATGTAAAATAAAAAACCCCAACAATAAAAGAGCCCAAACAACAAAAAAACCTATGAAATTACTTCTGTCAATATTTCTTTGGAGAACGTAGTAGGAGAATAGCCAGGTTGAGGGAGTAAATTCTACAGCTGGTGGAAACAATGCCTGCATAGCTTTTTCCTTTAGAACAGTGAAACCATGACATCCATTACACTTTTCTTGTATGCTTATATGCTTTCTTACGTGGAGGTTATAAAGATACTTTCTTTTCATGAGAATGGTTTTATGTTACATTTAATGGAAAATCAAGTGATGCTTTAAATGCAGACCACGAGCATTACTCTCTGGTGCTGGAGTATTTCTGGAGGTGTTCTTGTCTTGTTCATCACCCACAGCAGTGCAGATTGGTTGTCATGGAAGGTCAGAGAGGTTCTAAGATGCTTTCTTAGTGAGGTCATTAAGAAACTTTCTCCTTGACCCTTAACCCATCCACCAAGTCTGCAAGTGCCTCTCTTAGTCTTGTGTGCTTTCGGTCTGTCCAGTACTCTAGATCAGCTTAGCATTTCGGTCAGCAGTGTTTCGTCCTCATGCTTATTTTCACTCAGTAATTTTACCAGATTTTGAGGCTGGCCTTTATCCTTTGTTCCCCCTTTGATGTAGAAAAGACAGAAATTCAAGATCCTCAGAAAACTAATAAAAAAGAAAATTGAATCGAGCATTTTAAACTAAAAAAGTAGCATATTTTCTGGTTTTTACCCTTTTTTTCTGAGTGGACTTTTACTGTTTGGTATTGCTTCTTCCTGCAATATGCTGGTAATTACCATATTGAAGAAAATCAGACTTTAATCTGTTTTTATACACTATTGAAGTGTACTTCTATGCAAGTCATAACCTTTGCCTTGAAGTAACATGACTGCTAAGAGAGGAGATAGTGAATGTTGGTATCATGTTGAAAATGTTTCACTGTGAAGTCAAGGATGCCTGTTACATTATAACTTTGTGTATTTCTTGCAGCTATGAGTTTGTGAAATACCTTAGACAATATATAAAAAATACCGTGGGACCTGTGATTGAAGAAGAAACAGAGAAATATACTTCTGCTCAAAATCAGGTTGAAATATCTGGCTATGACACACTTGTCCAACATCTTACTAAGAAGACCCGTGAATCAAAAGAGTGAGTAGATATCATCTCTCTTTCTTCTTGATCCTGGTCATCCTTTCTCTTTTCTATAACTCATTTTGAAAAAATCTGAACCAGTAATAACTCTGAACCTGTAACAAAAATCAGTGCTAAGCAGTTCAGATATTCCCACCTTACATTGCAGTTTGTCACACTGTCTCACCCTGAAATTAAGGTTATGAACTATTTCATAGAAAGATTGGTAACAAGTCTGTGAAGGTTTTGAGGCATTTAAGATTTTAGTATCAGTAGTCATTTTTACGTGTTGCAGAGGAAGAAAACAAAAAGACAAGGCTTTTACTTTCACCTGGAGAAGTGATCTTAGGGTGACTGTTTTTCAGATTATGCTATTTGTATCACTTTGTTTCAAGGATCAGAACCTTAGAGTTCTTGTTCTTATTAAAATTGGTAGAAGAAACTTCAGTGAGCTAAATGTATCTGTATTGTATTTTTGACAGGATGTTAAAGCACAGTATGGTAATTCATATTTTTGATGACTGGAATAAGTCAAAGTAGCCTTAAAGTGACATTTTATTTCAAATTATTTTTTTTCACTTTCACATTGGCTGAAAGTGAAAAAATAATTTGAAATAAAATGTCAACATTTTACAATAGGATGTTTTATTGAAGCATTTTTTATTTTGAATTGCTTCCCTGTGGATATTATTCAATTTATGTAAGTTAGAAAACCCTTGGTTTTGTTGAAAGAAAATTATTTTGTGTGCATGTCCTGTACTCAAGATACTGAATCAGGATGATGTGCTCTTTTCTACTGGGTCTGTTTTGGGCTTATAGCAGAAGAAAAGTTGGATGTCAAAACTGGAAGAAACATAACAGTAACAAAAATGAGAACTGGCCTGTTTTCTCAGGAACAGATCCTCCCTTCTGGTGGATTTACGTTGTTCTTTCTTGACATTGCAGAACAGAACTATGCTAGTGGTATTTCACTGAATGGTTTTAGAAGGGCAAAAAAAGGAATTCTATTACAATTTTAAGATACAGTTATCTGAAACGTTTAAGGTACATACATGTTTTGTTGTGCATTTTGGATTTGTAGTTGGTATTCATTAATTTCTGTAAATTCAGTGAGTTTAGATCCAATTACCTTTATGTCATATTCAGTTATTTATGATTTAGCAATATTTTTTTTACGTAGTGATTTTTATGTTCTTTAATATTAAAATCATCTTTGCTTTGAAGATACAGAGAAATGATGCATGCTTTGAAGAATGTCATGATGGTTGTGGTAGAATCTTTGATTAACAAGTTTGAAGAAGATCGGATGCATAATAAGGAGCTGGATAGTAAAACAAAGAAAGAACGTCAGAGTGGCTATTTTACAGACAACTGTTCTGACAGTGACTCCTCATTCAACCAAGTACAGTGTGTTTTCTCTCTATGTTATGAAATAAGCGTGGTACTGCTTAATTGAATGGAGATTGAGAACAGCCCTAGAAAAAGATTCATTTCTCCTATCACCTAAATTACCTTTCTTTCACTTTGAGGTACTAAACTTATACTAGCCAACCAACCCTTAGGCAGCATATGCTAGATAAGGTTAATATGATGGCCATATGCTTTGAAGTACCTATCCAAGTATTGTATAGAAGAAGATAAAATAATGATAAAAGCACTACATTGTCTAAGTTTTTATTATTTTAGTTTAGGAACCAAATTACATGCAGTTCATTTCCAGTTTACTGCACTGTGCTATACTGCTTACTGAATAAATGATTGTAAGGGATTTTATGAAGATACAGGAAACTTTGAAGTAAAGCAAAGCAAAATATGTAATGGTAATTTCACTGTGGTAAATTTAACTTTGAGCAAACAGCAGAAAACATTTAGAATCCTGACTTTGTTGTTAAGTTAGAATAAATGTTGAGGTTCTAATTATTAAAAGTAAATTAGATACCAGAAAGACTGATGATTTTAATCTTCTGCTGTTCAGTTTAATAAAATATACTGATGTTCATTTTATAATGTTTGTTGCAGAGTTATGCGTTCATGAGTCAAGAACAACTGCAGCTGCTTGCAGAAAGGCTTGACCCTCTTCAGCCTAAGGAAGTGAGTTTAAAAGCAGAAATGAAATGTTAATACAAATGAATGTTTATGGCATATTGGAGAACAGACTGTATGTACATAAGAGTTGCTGTGTTGTTGGTTCATGTATCTTGGCTTCAGCGCAGCAATTGATCTGCAGTGCAGTATTTCATTGTTTGTAACTGTGTGGTCCAAAAAGTAGTGTTGCAGCAGGTATATTTCTTTTAGAAGTTTATGTATTATAGATTGGCGTTTTTAGTTTGAAAAAAGTTGTTCTATGAGAAATAAAGTTTGTCCTGTATATGTGTCCCTTGCCCTTCTTGGTAACTTCTGTGTAACATCTGTTCTGCCCTTCGAGTTACCCCTATCACAAGAGAGAGATGCCTGCTGATTTGCCAACGAGCTACTGCCAGATGGAATGTATAAAGTCCAAGTTAGGTTTGCTTTCCTGTCAGTGGCAGTACTAATTTGTGTCTCTAACCAGCAATCAGCACCAGCTGCTGATATTTTAGAAGCTTGGAGAAATACCAGCTTGAGTGCTGTCTCAGTACGGTTTGTTTGGGATTGTCTGGCAGTTGAAAAAGGCATAATAGTAGGTAGGAACTGATATAAACATTGGGATTGAGTTTTATTAGAAAACCAGGTAAAAAGTCTGATGCTATTAAATATTGTTAAACTTTCCTGTAGTTTGTTTTAGTTAGATGAAATAAATTACTGGATATTACAGTTGTCTGTGAATAGAACTGTGAAAAGTTACAAAAAAATATTTGGAATACAATACTGATGGAAATTTAGCAGTAAAAAGTAATGTCTAATGTGTCCACTTCCCTTAACTGGCAGATTTAGAGAGCTATATTCCCTGATAACAAAATATTTGAGTACAAGAATAAAGTAGAATATAAACCTTGCATCCAGTATTGAAAACCAGTTTAAACTGGTTTTGTTGCTTCTTCAAATACATGTTTTTTTCCCCTTAGTGATATAGTGTTTTGTCTAAAGTACCATAAAAAGTATAGCAGAAGATAGGTATTCTAGAATTCCTTATCTATTCTGCAACCAGGTTCTGTTCCTTCTTTCGTTCCTACAAATTATATTGTAAATTATGTATTTGAGAGGTTGCTCTGAATGGATTTGTGGTGTTTGTCTATTTGACCACTTTCAGGTTCGCCAAGAAGCATTGCAGATGCTGTGCTTTGCCCCCCCCTCTGATATACTGAGCTCTGAGAGCTGGCCAAATCTGCGTAAGCATCTGACGATCTCTCTGTCGGATCCTGATACAACATTCAGTGTAAGCGAATGTTTTGTACGTAGTTATCAGATATGTACCCACAGTAAAGAGTAATGACGAGGTGTAAGAAGCTACATATGTATTACAAGTAGTCCAGCAGGGTCCCAAGACATTTTATTATTTTTGTATGGGTCACATAAAGTACTTTTTTAAGGTGAAGACCTTTTCAGAAGGTCTTGGTTTAAAGGATTGCAACAGGCTTTTAGTAGAATTTTTAGGCACTCATTTCCATATCTTTTAATGGGAATGAAGAGTCTTGATTTTCTTATAGCAAAAAGACATGTAAAAAATTGACAAAACCATTCTGTAAAACAGTTTGTGTTAATATTTCCTATTTAAGTCAGGCTTATGCTTTATGGTGATGAGAAAATGATACATAGTAGTATTACACAGGCACTGGTAAAGAAAAAAACGGCAGCTGCTTAAACTACTTTTAGATTATTTATTATCTGAATTAAAATTAGTTTATTTTCTTTGAATTTTAAAGTAATTATGAAATAAATAGGAAAGTTGCTCCAGCTGCTGTCATATATTTCTTTTCCATCTTGGTTCTACAGTTTCTTTTAAAACAGTGCTAATTACAAGTCGCTGATGAGCAATGGAAAAGTAAAATAATGTTCCTTGAGCTACTTCCTTGTATCTCAGTGAGACTTTGTGCTGTCAGTTAAAGTATTTGAGTAAAATTTCCTTTGAACTGTAGATTTCTATGATCCCAAATTGTATATTTTTATAAAACATATTTAACATCTCTACAGAGTTTGAGTCATATGTAATATTAAGAATAATGCCACTACATATTGATTATTTTGCAATTTTAGTATACAGTTACATGACTATTTAATACTTTGCTTGCTTTTTCACCCTTAGGAGAAAATTCTTAGGTTCTATGCAAAAACCTTTTCTTCTTCGCCATTTAATATGACAAGAGAAGTCTATACAAGTTTAGGTATGTGCATTTAATTACATTTCGGACTTCATGACTCATGTAATTCCTGAAAATCAGTATAATACAATCTGCTTTGTCACTGTTATCATGGAGGTGAAGTGGTTTTTGTTGTTTTGTTTTTTTTTCTTTTTTCTTTTTTAGCAAGACACTTGGAGTTGTACTTTCTCTCTGGAGAGCACTCTCTTCGTATTTCAGCTGGTCTGGATGTATCTAACACAGATATAAATCGTTTACTTAAAAAGGTATAAATGAACTTTCTTTCCCTTTTTTATCATTGCTGAAACATCATCATGAAATATTTATTTTTTAATTTTAATAATTATGTTTTCAGGTTCGACTTTTAAATGAGTATCAAAAGGAAGCACCATCTTCCTGGATTCGGCATCCAGAAAAGTATGTTACCTTCAAAACCCTGTAACTGTTTCTTAATTTAATCATTTTTGGCATATAATTAGACACATGTAATTTTAGCAAAGCTCTGATTACAGATTGCATAATGGCTGGTCAGTGACAACAGGGGAAATAAAAGTAGAGAGTGGGAAAATTAGAATAGGGAATTTGCATAGTAGTCATATTAAGCTGCTTACTTTGCTTTTGGAGTGTTCTAAGTACTTCTGAGCAAAAATATAATGTGCATGTTTTACAAAGTAACAAGTGTAATATTTAGCACTTACAAAAGATGTAATAATTTAGGAGATTATACATGCAGGTTAGTTTTATATGTGGTACTATAAAGAATTAATATCCCTACAGGATAAAGTTACTATTGTTGATGTTTGTGATTTATCTGAACAAGGTTTTACAAGAAGTTTGTCCTGAATATTACTGGTGGAAAGATTTAAATTTTTGATTTCTGTCAATTTTTTCCTATTTGTGTCATAAGGTACATGGAAGATGTAGTGGAGAGTACCTTGTCACTTTTGTCAGTAAAACACGAGCCTAATCATCCTGCCTCTCCAGATTTTTTGGGTCCCATGTACTTCTTGGCTCTGCTAGATATCAAAGCAGTATGGTTTAAAAAGTGGACGGTAAGCAAAAAATCCCCAACCCAACAACTTGTTCATGTCAAACATGTATTTTGACAAGTTTGAGTTATGACATCACAGACCTATTGTGTCCTATAACAACTTATACTTAGAACTGTAATTAAGAAACTCTGAGGTTTTTTTAGACATTTATTTCCAGTGCTTTTTAATATTACTCTGTCCCTCAATTTCCGTTCAGTTACTAGTTTTCAGAGAATTTCTGAATATTTCCTGTACTTCCTGTACAGGTATAATTGACTGACAGCCATCAAAAGATACAAGTAGTTTTCTGGAAGAAGTGATGAGCAGGAAAGTACAGTTATACATGACACACTGCACACAACTTGCTAACTTCCAGGGGACATTGGAGCTCTATGCAGCCCACCATGTATAAACTTATAATTTAGGATTTACATGGCAATGTCAAAACACATAGTTTAGCATTTCAACATACTTATTGTTTTTCTGTTTTACTGCATGTTCTACTACATGTTTTTCTAATGAGGTAATTTTTTTTGTCATCTGAAACGAACTGCAAACAAAAGTCTCATTTAAGTATAATACTGGTTTACATGACCTGGAGTTCAGTACATTGAATATGTATTGTGCATGGGATCACCGATAGAAAAGAATCAGAGATAAAAATGTCTACTTTTTAGTTTAAAAAGCAAAACATGTTTGCAGTTGACATTACATCTTCTTTGTCATTTAAGCATGCATATTACAGCAGAAGAGTGGTACTTAGGCTTTTGGAAAAGAAATATAAATCCTTGGTAAGTACTTATCTTAATATACTTTAGTGATTATATATTCTCTAAATATTTTGTAAATAAAATTTATTGATAGAACAAGGAATAATGGCTTCAAACTGAAAGAGGGTAGATTTAAATTAGATATTAGGAGGAACTTCATTGCTGTGATGGTGAGGAGGTACAGGAACAGGTTGCCCAGAGAAGCTGTAATTTCCCATCCCTAGCAGTGTTCAAGGGCAGGTTGGATGGGGCTTTGAGCAACCTGGTCTAGTGAACAGTATCCCTGTCCCTGCTCATGTCACAGTTTGGAACTAGATGATCCTTGGCGTCCCTTCTAGCCCAGACCATTTTATGATTCTATAATTTAGCAAGGCAAATTTATTTGTGACTTACCCTTCTTTTACACGTTGTAGTTGGAACAAACGTTTTTCCTTTTTTTCTTGTCAGAGCTGTCCCGTGTTTTTCTTTCCTTAAATGAATGATTGAAAATGCAAAGGAGGGTATGTGACCAGCTCTGAGTAAGAGGAAAATTGCATATTTATATCAGGTGTTTAACTAGGATTATTATTTATTAATTTGTTATGTCACATTCATATTTAGAATTATTAGAATTAGAATTATTTCCAAAAATGCATAAAAATGGCAAATGGTGCATGAAAAAGTATCATAAATACTCTATGCTCTATTTGGATTTTTGATGGAAAGAGACTGGAAAAACTGCAATTGTATTGAGTTGTGATATGAAGCACTAAGGATTCAAAGTGTCAACAAGATAAATCAAACTGGGAAAATATATTCAGTAATATAGATGGTAATCCTGTGAAATACTTTGTATGGGCAGCTCTCTTCACTGGTATGGAAATGACTTTTTTTTTTCAATAAGACAAATACGGATGTGAGATCCGTTCATACAGACAGGACTTTAGCTATGTTTTGTAAAATCTTGTAATACAAATGAAATATAATGTAAAACATATGGGACTCATAAAACCTTAAGATGGGAGAAAAGGTTATAGACAACTATAAAAGACCTTTATTTTTTTTATCTGTATGCATAGTACAGAGCACAGAACAAAGCATGTTCCATGCAACAAAGAGTTTATAATAGAAATTCCATGAGCAGAGTAGTCTAATCTAATGTATAAGCACAGGGTAAACATCTGATTAAGTTCGTGTTTTTTTCTTATTTTGTATGTCTGTATATTTTACTTACACTTGTGAATAAATCTTGGCAGCTGGAAACTGTAACAAATTTTAGTGTTCTTAGATCATAAGAAAACAGAAGAAATGCACTTAATGCCAGCTGAAACCAGAACAATAAGCTTTGTGTTTTCCTTGCTAAAACCATGCTTACACTTTTTAAACTTTTATATACCTTGATTAGATTGTAGTGGTATGATAATGATGTGCCATTTCTGCAAAGAGAAATGATATCCTTATCAGCACCCAGCAACCGTACAGTTTAGTAAGTGTATTCAAGACAAAGTTTTTCTCTGTGGAAAATGAAAATCTTCCATAGTAATGACAATATGGAAATCACAGATTACTGTTGGCTTCTCAAACCACTTGCATATTCTCTGTACTCTTTTTCATAGATTGTCTTAATGCTTGTCATGTGATAATAATAATGTTAATGTATTTTAATAGCCCTGTAAAATCTTGCTTTCTGTTGGCTAATCCATCCAAGCACCGAAATATGAGATCACTGAAGTGGATATTTAAGTTCATGTGTTAAAGGATGGTATTTGCATAAAGCGGCAAGGAGTTCATTGTAAAATATCAAGTATTTGATTATTTTGTGCTTTATTCCACAGATTATTGCAGCTGTCCAGCAATGTCTTGATTATTTTGAATTTTGCAAGGCAGCAGTTAATAAAAGTTCCAAAGTCAGTGGCTTCTCCCAGCAGCCCTGTAGTGAGTATCTTTGCATGTCTTGCATAATATGCACATATATCCACATTCTTTAGGACTTTGAGCATGCTTCCTCAACAGAAAGACATTGCATCCATTGTTTTTCTTCCCAAAATGTTGTATGACTGTCTCTTGAGAGAACACTAGTAAGTGTTTAGTTACTTAAGCTGTCTTTATATACAAAATGATCCTCCTGTCTTGCAGGTAGTAGGTAGGTACTGTAAAAGAAACTAAAAGAGTAAATTTCTAATTTTTTGCTTTATTGTTAAAGGTGATAACCAGAATTTTTCTTACACTGGACAAGAATTGCAGTACATCTATTTTGTTCATTCACTGTGCCTCTTAGGAAGATTATTGATCTATAAGCAAGGCCAGAATCTCTTTCCAGTACAGCTGAAAAATAAAAAAGGTAAGGGGGCGGTTGAGGAAAATGGAACCTGTTGAAAAACACTTTATCCATACTTGATATATGTTTTCATTCCAATATTGTGGTCATTGTTGAAAAACATTCTGTTCAATTTTGTGCTTCGAAACTTTCATAAAGATGGGGTAGGTAATTTTGAGCACCTGCATAGCTTTTTAATCTTTGATGGATGTGGTTGAGTAGATTGCTTATGTATTTAGTTTTAATTTATTTATATGAATATATTAATATATTTAATATATTAATATATTTAATATATTAATTTCATGTTGAAGGACAGTTGGATCAGTGTGTAAGTGTGCATATTTCTGTCAAACCAGTTGATGTAATTGATTGGAAGAGAGACATGAGAGACATATCCAGGGACCAAAACTGTTTTTCAGGTGTGAAACAAAATCAGTATTTCAAGCTAATTGCATGTTGAAAACAAGTGCTCCCAAGTTTAACCTATTAATTAAGATAAAATAATGGTAGAACAGTTTGGTACCCATGGAGCAGAGGTGTTAAAAAGGGCAGAAGATATGAGATGGAATAGCCCTCGGACATCCAGAAAAGTCTACATAGAGTGTTATGTTGTGCAGGGTTGGCAAATGCAGGTGTGTGAGGGCAGCTGTAGCATTCCATTACTTTAGTGTCTCTATTACTTCAGTGTTGAATTCAAAACTTTACTGGGTACTAATTCTGAGCCTTCCCTTTTGTCACTCTCTTTTGAGGATTAAGACTTGATAGATCCAGTTTAGAGCAGTTGTAAGAAACATCTAGTAAGAAACATCTCATATAGTGCTTTTGTCATTTATGGGTTCTCTGTATAATGCCATTCAAGCAGGGATCCATCAAGCACGGTGGTGATTGCTGCTTTTCTCTCCCCTACGAATGTAACAATCTTGCTATCTGTCTTCTTAATAGTGTCCTTCTCAGCTTCTTAGGTAGCAACTATTTACTAACAAGTTGTCTGATTTATTAGCATTATTAGATTAAACCTGGAGCAGTAGTTCCCATCTTGCATTTAGCTACATTTGTTGGGTTTGTTTCAGACCTAAGGAAGAGTTGTCTGACAGCCTGTTGTTTCAGCTAATCTAAAAGTAAAATAATGCTTTTTCTCTGTGGTCACCTATGTTGACCATTCTCAGATGTTGACTGACATTTGTTTCAGTGAAAGACATTGTAAAATTTCAATTGGCTGGAGAAGAGAAGGCTCAGGGGTGACCTCATCACTCTCTACAACTACCTGAGAGGAGGTTGTAGCCAGGTGGGGGT
>JAWWES010000115.1:64129655-64162989 GCA_035583135.1 Lophotriccus pileatus
AGGTGTTTAAGATGAGGCTGGATGTGGCACTGAGTGCCATGATCTAGTAATCACAGTGGGGTTGGATCAAGGATTGGGCTTGATGATCTCAGACGTCTCTTCCAACCCAGTTAATTCTATGATTCTATGAGAGCCAAGATCAAGGCTTATAAGTTGATCATGAAACACTTTAATAGAGTCCCAGGGACATGCATGTCCTTTGCTTTATCACTTGTACATAGTTGATTTCCTCAATACAGCAAAGCATTCTTTACATATATTCACAAAATCCATTATATTTGGAAAATTAAAGTTACACTCTAATTTACATATTAATTTCCTGTGATTTTTTTTTAACAGATAGTGTATCCATAACCGATATGTTGGTATTATTTATTCAGCTTATTTATTACTCTCCAAGTTACCCAAAGACAGTTTTGACTGCACATACAGGTAAATGCTTTTTTTTTTCATTGTATGCTAATATATGTCATTATAATGAGGTATGGGATAACTTCTTTTGCAATTTTTAATTTGTGTCTGTTATTTTACAGATTTTTCTCTTCCCTTCCTTCCTTACCTTCCTTCTTCTCTCTGTGTGAAATCAGTGCTTAACAAAATTGTAGTTCAGAACCAACTACATAAACCATGTTGAGATATTTGTGTAAGTTATAATATAAATAAATATTTCTTGTTTTTACCAGACAGTTATTCTCCAGAAGGTCTTGTTATGGAGATTCTTCAAGTTTTTTGTGATCAAACAGGATGTGTTGCTGAATGTTTATATACAGACAGAGTGATAGATGCCCTACTTCATCCTGTTCAAAGTTTGCTGAATGGCACAGAGGTTTGTAGTAATCGTCCAAGAAATTTTTACATCTACAGAGTGTTACCATTTTTCTGTGTAGATTTATTTACTCACATGGTATGTTAGCTTCTGTGATATTTTTTACATTAACTATTGTAGTATGCATTAAATAGCTTAGGCTGTCATTATGATTGATCTGATAAACTTGGTTGTCTTCAAGTCTTGTGAATGGTAGCAAAAATTGCACTGTAATGTGACTACAAAAATACTGCTTAATTTTTTTGATGCCTTTTGGTTTTTCTTCTGCTATCATTTGCAATATTTCTTGGATAAATATTTGCTTTACCTGCTATTTGAAAGGCAACCTATTTTTATTTTTAAATTCCGTTTGCAATTTGAAATATTATATGTAAAATATGTAATTCTATTATATAGAATATATAATAGAACTACTGTTTTTTGAATTGATAAAAACAAGAGGGTTTTTTTTGTTCTTTTTTTGAACACTTCTGTAAGAATTATAAAAATATTGGAAAACATTGTTTGTCTATAGGAGTTGAAAATCTAGTTATAGTTTCAGCCTATCCTGTTGCTTTTGTTTTGACTGAGATGGTTTAATTGATCTAGGTGCCTGTAAGTTTCAAGACAGGCTGTGGGTCTGAAATGCCCATGGAGGAGCCTGAGCTGTCTTACATGAAGAGACTTTGACAGAAATTATTGGCTGAGAAGTTTTGAATTTACGTCCTAAAACTTAATTTGGGTCCCAAACTCATCTAGGTTCTTAAAGTTGAATTTTGTCAGTATCCTTCTGCTGACTTTTTCAGTGCAGTTTATTTTTCAGAACAGATTCTTCATATTAAATCCTGAAAATATTTTTACCTAGATATTCCAGTGCTCTTTCAAAAGTATAAGCAACCAGTTACAAGTAAATATTTTAAAGTATGTATTTCTCTAAATCTCAAAACCATGGTCTTGTAAACTTGATCATGCCACTAACTTAACTCTCCTGTGGGCTCTTTTATACTGAATACAGTAGCATTATATACATTATTATAAGGCTAACTATGGAGACTTTTGCAAGACTAACACGTAATGTCACGTAGTTTTTACTGTACATAGCAAAAATGTAGTGGAATTTTTTTTTAAGTACAAAAAATGACCAAGCCTGCATATGCTTTGAACATTGGTAGCTAAATCTGAAAACAATACTAAGGCAATACTTAATTGATTTGCTGTCATGAAGGCCTGTGTAATACCCCAGGGAATCTCTGTGGTCACATGGTATTCTAAAATGTATACAACTGTCTGTTTTCTTTATTATACATTAGTAGTTAAATTATCTCAACAATTAACATCTTCGCTTTATTTTTTTGGGTTGTTTATTTCTGCTGTGCTCAGCTGTCTCTCTTAAGCAGCTGAACTCTTAACAAATTGTGAGCCCTCCTATGACTTAGTAACTGGTCTGATAAAAAAACAGCTCATGTCCAGGAATATTTAATGCAGTGCAGCTGCAGGAGGCTGTGTGTGTGTTGTGAATTTGGAACGTGTCATATTTGTTCTAACGAAAGTGCAAATTGTTTGTATTGCATCTGGCAAACCAATAACTAAAAAATCTAGAAAAAGACAGAATTACCCTCTTTCTCTTTTACAAGAATGTGAACTGGTTTTGTTTCCCAGCAAAGCCACTGGCACTTCTTAGACACCCAGTAACCCTAGTTCTGTGCCTGTCTCAAAGGGAAGGCTAAGGCCACATGTGCATCTTTCTTCAGCTGGAGTTGGGGAGTGGGTAGCTCTGGACCTGCATGTGGGGCTCTTGGTTGTATGGTAGTCCTAATGAGCAACCACAATGCTGTTATTTTACATTAGAGCTCTGAGTTCACTTGGATAAGTGCAAGCCTTACTTGCCTTTTAAGCAGAGTTGTATTGAATATCTGTGGGAAAGAGGGGAGGATAAACTCAGTGAGCAGGAATTGTCAGAAGGATCAATTTGTGGGCAGCAATATTGACCTTTTGCACTTTGCAACCTCTGAGTTGCTGCTGAAGCATTCATGGTGCAGAAGATTGTGTTCACATTTTAAATAAGCCAAATATGATAGTTTTGGTTTTATTTTTTTATTTACAGGTTTTTTTGGCGTTTCACAGGGAAAGTAAAATAATAACAGTCTTGAAGAAACAGTGACAGCCCAATATGTTATTTTCTTAGGATCCTGAAGAATGATACCCAGTAACCTGAAAATAAAAGATCAGGGAGATTTTGAACTGTCATTGAACATTTTAACTAAAAAGAACAAGCCAAAATTGTATTTTTCTCTTGGGTTGCCTTTACCCACCAGCATTAATAGTACATTCTTTAGATTTTGAAGTAGGAAGGCTATTTATTTTTCTTCTGTGCACTATATAAAATATAAAGCTACCTATAAGAGAAGAAGCAGGAGCTGGATTGAATGGTATTTTAAAATAATTTCCCTTGTGAGTCCAGCTGTCATTCATGAATAACGGAAGAGTGGAAAAGGTTTAAGCAGTGGACTTTAACTTCAGCAGAGTGGTGCTTTGTTGCCTGTTCTGACATACTAGACATTTAATAAGTGTTACTGGAAACTGTAGTCCCACCTAGCTCTGTATTGCCTAAAATTCGTTTTCACTGTTGACTTCATGGTATTGTCCTGGGTGTTGACAGGAAGCTACCACACGGGAATTCTCACTTTGCAAACTGTCCTCCTCTTTTTTTAGTATGTTTATGCATAAATGCTAGGAATTTGTAGTGTTTCTCAGTCACTGGGTGAGAAGGGATGCTCTGGGTATCTTGACTGTATTACTGAGGCATATGGACAGGAACAGTTTTGCTGAGCAGCCTTAGGATCCTGCAGTAAGTCGTGCAGAATTACAGCTACTGCCATGCCCTTGGCACATCTCTCTCCCGTTCTCACTGCCTGCCTGTATAATGTTGTAGCAGCAGCGAAGCCCACTGTCCCATTGGTCTGAATCTTGGTTTTCTTCACCTCAGTCCAACCTTTTCCTATAAATCCAGTTGCACGGAGATCACTGGGCTGTGTCTGATCTGGTCACTGTGTCTGCAGCTGACCTCAACTCACCAGCTTGTTTTTCTGGCTTAACCTTGGATCTCCCTCATCACTGTACAGGGAATCTGAACTGTTAGGTGCACCAGGTTGCTACCACTGGACCTTGCTTGGGTATGATGGGACTGCCTGCCCATCTGATGGCTACCTTGTTACCATTTCAGCTCCTGGCTTCTTGTCTCTTGCAGAGCTTCCTGACAAAGTTCTTCATGGAGCACCCACTTCTGCTTGTGTACCTATGGAGTATTGATATCACTTACTAATAAGCAATGGCAAATTTAACATTAATTTGGGCAGTATATTCATTAGTCATGATAACCATACCAGTTAGTCTGAATACCAGTGTTAAATGTTCAGGTCTGCTTGATTACAGTGTAATTGTTTGTTATACAGTGCTGTCAAGTGAATAAGAAATTGGTAGAGGACTATTTCTTTACTCCAGTGAGAAGACTTTCCTCAGTGAGGTGGATGTAAAAGATCTTTTTGGGAACTGGAATTCCATTCCTAGCCAAAGAGCTGCCAATGCATCAAGGAGGGAGTTAGCATGTTTCTCACCTTGATTCCACTATTGTTCTTATACCCTTGAATGGCATATAAAGAGCCTTTCCACATTCATGGTGGGAAGGGAGAAAAAGCTTAGAAATGCCTGTTCTTTGTATCTGTGCAGTCATTGAACTTCTGCTAAAATAATTAAAAGTGTCATTTGGGATGCAGATTTCTGTGTGATGGCATTTGAACATGGGCTGTTTACTTACTATGTTTAAGCCATTAGGAAATCATCAGAGACGTGACCTTCAGGTACCTAAGACAGACTTGAAAATACGGCTTTCACAAAAACGTTAAAATTAAAACTTCCTTTTTTTCTCTCATCCAAATAGGTATATGTAAATTGTCTTGAAGCCACTTTATTTAATGTAGCTGATATTTTGGCAAGGATTACTGCTTCAGAAGATGGTCTTTCTTTTCTTCTGTATGGAGAAAATGAAAAAAGTGCTAAAGATAGGTAAGAGTGCATTGATGAATGGCATTAGGGAGAACTTCTATGAATTACATTATTCTTATGAGACTCATTTTCTCTTCTTTCCTCTATAATGTGATATATTTTGTTTATGTTTGCCGTAAAGTATCTGATTAAAGGTAAAGTAGTAAGTGTTTTAGAGTATATATTATGGAGGTATTTATGTGCAGAACCAGGTGAAATGACAATGTAAAGAAATACTTAAAGGAGATTTCCATGTTTTACTTATTTTTCTAATTCATGTGAGCACTTGCCTTTCTCTGAATGTAATTCCATTAAATTCATGGTGCTACTGTTCAGACCAATGGCCTCTCTTCTCCATTTTTCTTTGGTTTTAGAATAATTATTAAAATAAATCAAATTTATTGAAAGAATAGATTTAACATAGCATTCACTTTTCAATATAGGTAGTAGAGACAGATCTTGTATAAGATGCTCATATGTGTAACATTGTGCCTCATTTGGGACCAGTGTGATCCCGTGGATTGTATATTGTTGGCTGATGCTAAAAATTGAATTGGCAATATAATTGATATGAACCTTTGAAAATAGCTAAGCTGCAGGTCCTTAAAATGTTTAGACTGTATGTCTTCTAAGTGGAGAAGTCTCAGAATTATGTTTTTAAGGGGGCGGTAGTAAGATAGTATTTTGGAGAAAGAGTTGTCCTTGGCATTACAAATGTATTGAGAAGGACATCTTGGATAAGAAAAAGTAAGAACAAGGACAAATTTTATCTTGTAGTGATATACTTACCACTGATTAAGCAGAAGCAAAAATGATTGTCTGGTTACTCTTCAGGACTCGACTCCTGTAAAACACAGAGTCTGTGTGCATGGTCATGTGGGCTGGATGGAAGACAATGGGTGTATTTTTGCATTGCATAGACCTATTAGCCAAAGTAAAATCACTGTCTGTACATTTCTTCTGACTGGTGTAGCAAGTTATAGTTTGTCTCTCCACAGTGGGTCATAGTCTCTTTCTGTATTTTCTTTTCCCATAGAAAAATTTAAAGTAGTTTAGTCAGAGGATTTGCTTCAGGGCTTATTAATTACTACAAAACAATATTTTAAATGTGTTATTTTATTTCTAGTCCTACAGCTGCTCATGTAATTGTTCAGTTCACAAAGAAACTTCTTAATGACGACGTTTCTCTTTTATCTGGATCCGAGCTTTTGCCAGTTGTTAAAGGAGCTTTCGTTTTTATATGTCGTCAAATGTACAGAACTTGTGAAGGCCTGCAGATGTTAATTCCTTATGGCTTGCATGAATCTATTGCAGAGGCCTGGAGAAAGGTAAATCTTGCTTTTGAATTGGGGAAACTAGAAAAAATCTTACTGTAAGAGATTCAGGTTATGTAATAGTTGTTCTTTGCTTCAGGTTGAGTATATTTAAGTAGTGAGATAGTGCTTGAAAATGTAAAAATTAAGTTCTACTTTTCAAATTTTCCTTCTGTATGTGAACCTAGCAGAAGCTTAATTTGACACTTATATGTCTTAAGATTAAAACAGGAACTCTAAAGATGCATCAGTAGATCTGTCATTGTTGTGCTTGATGCTTAATGTCACTTGATGTCATGATAACCACTGACCACCAGAGATCTTGTTGTCACTCTTGGTTTGGAACATTTTGAAAGGAAAGACTCCTGAGATGTTCTCTTACTAATTTTTGTTAAACTAGTTTGTTACAGTGAGAGCTATGGAGAAGAAAATGTAGATTCCAAATATTTGATTTAAGTAGCTAGATGCCATTGAATTATCCTCAAAAGAGACCATAATGTGAAGTGCCAGGCAGGAGTTCTTGTCTTACCTGTGTACATAGATATCTTATGAAGTGTAGACTCTGTTTTTCAACTTCAGTTTGATTGCTAGTCCATTGCTTTTTCTTCAGGCAAGGAAGAACTTGGATCGAACAGTTCTGTGTATTCCGCTTTCTGTTATCAGAGAATCACAGAATGGGTAATATTGGAAGGGACCACAGTGGGTCATTTTGTCCATTCTTCCAGCTCAAGCAGGGTCACCCTAGAGCATATGACACAGGATTCTGTCCAGACAGTTCTTGAATAGTGAGGCAAATTCCATAACCTCTCATGGTCACCTGCACAGTAAAAAAGTTCTTCCTCATATTGAAGTGGAACTTCCTGTCCATCAGTTTCTGCCCATTGCCTCTTGTCCTATTGCTTGACACCACTGGGAAGAGCCTGATTCCATCCTCTTGACACCCTCTCTTCAGATACTTATGTACATCCTCTTCTGGAGGCTGACGAGCCCAGCTCCCTCAGCCTTTCCTCATAAAACAGATGCTTCAGTCCTCTTATTATCTTCAGTTCAGTTATGAATTTACTGAACAAAGTATATGGATCTCTGCCTTACTCGTTACAATTTTCTATTTTCATTGTTCTGATAGTCATATGCAGTGTGAAAGTTCTTATGTATTATAAAAGTTTACTTCAGATGAAGAAATGACAGCAGTTCCTTCAAATGCTGTTTTCAAAAAGTTCACAATGAAGCAAATGTAATAATAATAACAATAATAATAATAATAATAATAATAATAATAAATGTTTGAATCATTAAAATAACCATTTCAGTAAAAGTAGCAAACAGATCTTCAGCTTTGGCTTCTAGCTAAACTGAAAGCGTATTTAAACTATAGGTATTAGGACTCTTAGTGGAAAACCTGTGTCGTTCACTTCATACTGAAAAATGGAACCATGTCCTTTTTTTCCCTCTGATGACTGTAAAGTAAAGTATTTTCTTGGAGAAGGATCAGATCAATCTGGAACAAAGAATTGGCTAAAAGATTAAGTTTTTATTTTCTGGAGATGAGGAAGCAGGAGGGAAAATGAATGCAAGGTAAAGAGAATAGAACAACTATTCTTTCCTGTCAAGTGCTGTAGGCTTTTATTATGATTAGACATTTAAAAAATACAATCACAATGTAAACTGAGGCAGAAAATATCAGAAAGATAAAACATAAATAGAGGAGACTTAAAACACCAGCTTGTGGGTATTTCTCACTGCTTCAAATATGAATATTGTCACAAAAGCATACATTTTTGTTGCAAATAAATATATTATTAATTAGAACCATAATTATATCACAGTAAACTATGTTTTTCATCAAAGACTGTTGGTTTTGAAACTTATATTTTTCCTTGCATTAAAAACTGAAGTTTTTTTCTTGAAATAAGGAGTTTAGTTCACTTGAATCATTCTGTAATTTACATAACTCATCAATCTGTCCATCTTTTTGTGCTTTCCTGTTGTGTAACTAGTCAGTCTTACTTGAACTAACCTGTTGCTCTATTTAATGTTTATCGCAGGCAGACTGTTAAAAGCTTTTGGTGGGCATTTCCAGTTATTTACTCTGAAACACATTTGCACACGTACAAAAGACTTCTTTGCACATTAAAATCCTTTATTATGGTATAGAACGTTATTTAGAGGAATTGTCTTGACACATAGAAGATAAGTAGACTGCATGTGTTGAATTTAAAAAAAAGAAGCATTTAACTAACAAAATGCCATTTCTTCCCATCGCTTTGGTGGTCAAATTGAGACTGAAGTAACAACATAGCCAGGACTTCAGGAATCAACAAGATAATATAGGAAAGTTCTGTTTTCAACTCCGTCATATTACTATTTCTTATTTTCTGTCATTGTTCAACTTTAAAATACCCGCAGTTTATAAAATATTCTACCATTTATAGGGTAGCAAAAATGGTGGATTTTGATGGACTCTTTTCAAGCAGTACTGTCAGTTTTTAAATGGCTAGACTAGTAATTTGTTTTCTTTTCTTTTACATGTCCTATTTATCTCCATACCAATATAGATAAATTTATATAATTTATAAATAAATAAAAAGTGGCAGAATTAATCAATAAATTTGATGTTGCATTGTTGACTCCAGAGGCTGTTGTTTCCATTACCTGAGACAGAAGTGGAGTAAAGAGTTGTGTTATGATTTTTTTTTTCTTTTTTTCTTTTAAATGCCAATTTTTGCTTTGGGAATCTCCAGGTAGGAAGTAAAGAGGTTTTATTTAAGAATTCTAATAAAAATTTAAAAAATGTACTAGCTTTGAAATTGCTTATACCCAAGGAAAAAGGAAAGAATAAGCCTGTCAGGAATAAAAAATATAGTGGAATAGTGTATTCTGTGCCAAAGACTAAACTAAAACCTGATCACTGTTATTTTTTGTCTCTAATATATAACAAGAGAATTAGAAAGAACCGGAGTTTAAAAATAGTGTAAATAAACAGTAAGGAGGTACTTTTTTTTTTTTTTCTTTTTCAGACAAGTTTGCTTTCAGAAAGAGTATCTACTCCTGTAACTGATGCTGACTCAACTTCCTCAATAAGTCTGGAGTCAAAAAACATGTAAGTTTACGCTTAATTTATGCACATGTACAAGTGTGAACACACACTACTTCTTTAACCACAATTGAGACATCTTGTAACCCCATGTCTTTGTTTTAGTTTGATGCCAGATGGCAACTAAATACCACACAGCTGCTCACATCCCAGTGGAATGGGGAGGAAAATCAGGGGGGGAAAAAGGAAATTAAAACTCATGGGTTGAGTGGTATGAACAGTCTAATAATTGAAACAAAGTAAAATGTATTAACACTAATAATATTAATACTACTAATGATAATAATAACAATTATAGTAATGAAAAGGAGAGAGAGAAATAATATACAGGAGAAATGAGTGACTCGTAACACAATTGTTCACCACTTTCCGACTGATACCCATCTCATTGCCAAACAGTGATTGTCCCTTCCTAGCCAGGTCCCCCCAGTTTATATACTGAGCATGGTGCTCTGTGGTATGGAATATCCCTTTGGCCAATTCAGCTCAGCTGTCCTGTGCTCTTTCATGGCTTCTTGTGCACCTGCTCGCCTGCAGAACATGGAAAACTGCAAAGTCCTTGACTTGGATAAGACTACTTGGCAACAAATAAAAACATCAGTGTGTTGCCAACATCATTCTCCTCCTCAGTCCAAAACACAGCACTTTACCAGCTACGAAGAAGGAAATGCACTCCTTCCCAGCCGAAACCAGAATAGTATTTTTGCAAAAATGATAATGGTAGGGAGAGGGAGCGAAATCATCCCAGCATAGGTCTCACTAGAGTTACAAAATTGTTCCTGACCTTTGAGGAATTTTTTAGCTTAGAGAGTGGTATAAAATTGACTTATAGTTGATTCTCTTTGACTACAGAATTTGTTTTGAGGACAACGTGAATTGGAAAGCACAGAACAGGACAGCTGTCAGTTTATGTGCTTTGATGTGCTAATTTAAAATGCTGTTCTGCTGAATCATATTTACACCTTCAAAGTATTTTGTAGCAAGATTGGCCAGTGTTGGTGTTAGTGCAGAAACTAATTAGTTAAGTAGATTCTTACTTATACTTCACCACAGATTTAATGTATAATTTGTGAAGACACCTTGACAGTTATTACTGTAGACGGTAGTGCTGGCATGTGAGCTGGTTATAGCAATCCAAATCTAGCAGCAAAAAGAGATCTAGGGATGGAGAGCTCTGACTCTACCACTGACATAAGCAACAATGTCTTCCTGGCATCTAAAGTTTTCATTTAGCTGTGGAACAAGACATGCTGATAATTTTCTGGGTGAAATCTTTACTTCTGAACATGACACGTGGGAATTCTGCAGAAGAAGTGATTAAATTTTGGGGTGATGGGTCACTGCTGTTGGAGAAGCTGCATGCTGCTTGCTGATGATGTGACTCAAAAATGGGAAATGAGAATCCAGTAAGCAAATGCTTTTAGAAAAGCAGGATCACAAGAGTCTAGTGATACCCGCAGGAGTAGTACCTAGTCATAGGTGATGTCATTGCTTCACTTTTCTTTGTAGGGCAGAAGATATCATCATACTTTATTCTTGCAGGTGCTATTCTTCCTGCCATGTCTGTAGAAAATATTTTCCATTTACTGCCCTTAATACAGGAAGCTATTGTGTAAATATAACACCTTTCTTCATAATTCCGTACTAGTCTCTAGCAGGAGCCTTTAGCTGCTCAAATGTGAGTTTCTCTTAGTGTTTTTACGTTGTTGACAGATTCTGTGCCTTCTTTGCCTACTTAAAACTCCCCATTAATACCTTAAACCTGTATAGAGTCAGATAGTAATTCATAAGTATGTTTAAGGATGACATAGGTCTTTTGGGTTCTCCATTACATCATCTTTCTGTTCTGTGTTCCTACCTAATCTTAGTTTTGCCAGGATGAGTTTGAATGTTTGCACAAAATAGAGTCTCATATATATTATCTTTTTTACAAATAATTTTTTTAAACTAACATAAACTTATAAAATAAGCATAGAGTTCAGTGAGTGAAGTACTGTTGTTTTTCAAAGTTAGAAAATGTATGTCTTCTTTTTCTCCCATGCTTTTTTACATATAATTTTTAATTAGTCTTTTGTTACTCTTGCAGTTTGTTATGGGAAGAGACTTTGTTAGATGCCTTGCTAAATTTTTCTACCACTCCCAAAGGATTATTTCTACTTCATAGTACAGGTGCCATGAATGACTGCGTGAACTTTATGTTCAGCAGTTTATCAAAAAAACTCCAGGTAAGCATTACAGAGTGTGTATGGGCTTTATTTATTTATTAATGACTACAATAAGAGAAAGAAGAAAGAAAATAAATCCAGAAACCATGTTGTCACTTACTTTTTTGCAGAAATTAATGTAAAATGTAGCTTATAGTCTTTGATATTAGTAGCACACTGAATCTAAGTTTGTTGGATGTTGCTCATCTTCACAATTCTGGGCATAGATTTAGTTTCTTGGACTTCTTACTGTAAAGTTTCAAATGCTAGGAAAGATAGTTTTTATTTTTTTCTTCTAAGTGCAGATTTTTCTAGACCAAGCTGGTAGGTGATGCTGAAATCTAGATATGCTAGACAGTACTTGAAATATAACAAAAAAATCAGATAATATGCATTTTTAGGACAAAAAGGTAATGTCACAGGCATCCTACTGAATGTGTAAAAAAACCATTATAATACTAATGGTTTTATTTGCTGATGCTACATGCCTCAACCATAGTCTTTGTGTTTAAATTTTTAAAAGATAATTGATAAAGGTGTTTGGTTTGGAGTCTGACCATGGTAAGTGTGCAGAGGATAATATCTATGAGCTGTTCAAGTCTTATTGTGAAGTGGATTAAATTCTGTAAACAAGTGTAGGAAAGATCAATGTTTAAGAGATCATTTGAGAGTTTCTGAGTAACACTGTGCTTCTATATTTATTATCAACAGACAAATGAATATGAAGAGTTTGGTAATCGGGTAATTGTTACACAAATGGCAACAACACCTATGGGTGCAGTAGCTCTACAGAGTTCAGGTAAATTGAAGAATGATGTTATTATGAATAATTATTGTAGTGCTGTAGTCTTGCATATTAGGAAAGTGAGAAAGATGTTAAAAAAGACCAACTGAGTGAAATAATAATACAATATTAACAAAGACTGCTTAAATGTCTGCTAATTTCTTCTAAATGGAAATTTATTCTCTCCAACTTTCAAGTCATTCATTAATCTTGATGCCATGTTTTGGGTTTTGTTTTAGTTTTTCTTCTGAAATGATGCAAAATCTTTATTTCATTGGTTTGGTTTTCCAGAAATTTCCTGTATCTGTGTGAAGACAGTTATACTGCTTAAAAATAAGTTAAGAACAATTTGCAAGTGCTTCTTATTGATCTGCAGATCAGAATTAATAACTGTTGAAGTCTGTAATTTGTGTGTACATTTCCACGGTTACTGACTGCTCAGAGAGTGAGTAACTGCAAAGGCCTGAATGTCATTGGTGCACTTATACAGTAGTGAGATGTAAATGAAAATGTCTGAATTGACAACTGTTATATGTCAACCCATAGCACAAAGTCCCTTCAGATTCAGTCTCAGATAACTCAACTGTTATTGTATCAGGAGTCCAAGTAGTCATTATATTAAAAGTAGAATCTCATCAGTAAAATGAAGGTACTGTCTTTAAGTTGCTAAGGAAGTCCGTGAGGTACAAAAGTTGAAAATCTCTCCGAGTATCTAGAAGTGGCTGATGTGTAACTAAAATGACTGAAAGACTATCACATAGGTAGGCAAATTCTGCCAGTCAAGGAAACTGATCGTTAGTTGCTTATTATTTATGCCTCTGGGATTTTTCAGAAAGCAGGGAGCAAATCTACTTGAGGAGTTACCCATCTGTCCTGTTTAAGGTTCTCAGCCAAATTGCTTCTTACAGGCCTTGGTGTCAAAGACAAATGATAGACCAAACAGCACTGATTTTCAACCCTGAGAGGTTGTTAATATATGTAAACTTTCTGTTAAGCCTGTAATTTACCTCCAGAGATTTCAGAGTTGGATGGCCATCTTTCCTCTTCTCTTTAAATATTTAACATGTTAAATTCAGCTAGTAGTGCTTCTCCTAAATTATTTTTTTTTTTAGCCCTTAACTTTTCTTTGTAGTATGTTTTAATTTATTAGTTATAGTAAATCTGTATTTTTAAAACCATAGAGACAATACTAGCTAGGCCTTGATCTGTTGCATTTAATTTGTTAAAGAAGGTCAGCAGCTCATTCATATGGAAGATATTTAAACATCATTCTAATCTAATGTAATAGTCTTTGGAAACTGTTGCTGTACGTTTTAGATTGAATATAAGCAGAATACCGTAGAAAAGTAGTTTTGACGAAAGGATTGAGAATAGCAGGGAGAGTAACCCTCAGGCAATCTGTCTGATGAAATTTTAGTCAGTGTAGAGAATTTTGAGAATCTGAGTTAGAAGTGTAGTGTAAAATGCTTTTAATATGAAATTCATAATTAGAACAAAAATTTTCTTTAGGCTTTATAAAGGCACTTGTAACTGAATTATGGTCTCTTTTGGAGTGTGGAAAAGATGATTTGAGGATAACCCAACCCAAATCTACTCCAGTTGACCCTATTGACCAAAGCTGTCAGAAGGTGAGAAATTATTTAATCTTATTATTTAGTTTTATTGAGTCATAGAAAAAAAACCCAGTGCTGTGTTTCAGATAGGATGATACATATCTTTTTGTAAACTTTTATTGCATCTAATCCTACTTCTTGGCACAGGTGTCAACGCTGGTGTAATACCCTAATCAAGTGATGACTGATTGAAAGAATACTTGTGTTGTTTGGCAAGTCACAGCGCCAAGGATTCATTGTAAATTAATGAATAACAATCATGACAAAACTGAAAGTGTTAAATACTGACTATCAGTTCATGTATCTGGTTACTGTAGTACGCTCGGGTAGAGTGATGTGTTTTAGCGTATTCTGTGTGATTTTAGATATTATGTGATGAAATACTATAATTTTCAAAATTACTGTCAATGTCATAAATAATAATATATGTCACATATATTACATATTTCACAGGCACTACTGCCCTTTCAGATTATGTAAATGCCTGCCAGGGTACGCAGTCTTATCTTGAGCAGCTCTGTTTATGTCAAGTTCAGCCTGTAAAGGATAAGAACAAACAATCTAAATGGGAAATAATTGCTAACATATACTTAGTTATACTTAACTGATTAATATTCTCTTTTGTCCCTCTTTTTTCCTTCTCTAGTCTTTTTTGTCTCTGATAAACTTGCTCACTTACCCTGCAGTTTTTGAGCTCTTGAGTAAACGAAATATACCGAATAAACCAATGTATTCATTCCGTGAAGTACCCTCAGATGTTATTGTAAGTATTTTGAAAGAATAATAAATACTTCTTTCAAGACATATTTCCTACCAAAATGGTATTTTTTTATAATAGAAGAAGTTGTTTTCTTATTGAGAGATTTTGAGTTTTTCTGCATTTTGTATTATATACAGCATGAGGGCAGTATATGCACATATCACTTCATGTTAACTTACATTTTCATTTTGAAATCCAAAAGATAATATAAAATTTGATGCCTAATTTAAAGATCGTCTTTCCTGGCTTGTGCTAGAATGGAGTTTTTCCATGGAAAAAAAAAATTACATACATAAACCCCTCTGTATGTGCATGAAGTTACATGCTGGAAAATGTGTATACTTGCATTTCATACTGTATTGCTCTATCACACTGTGGGTTTAAACAGAATTTAAAAAGCCAACAAAACCAAAGTACAATCCCCCCATACCTTCAGCTTTTTTTTAATAACACATGATTCACTCAAGGAAAAAAATCAGTAATTGGAAAGTTAGTGATAAAGGCATATTACAGAAAATAGTTTCACCATTTCTGTATTTAGCATTATTTTGTATTTGGTCATCCAGCTGCAGTCAATTAGTTTTTTTTTTTTCTCATATACAAAGCACAGACAAGTTTAATTTGTGACCTTGAGAGGCAATTAAAATCAGATTTTTTTCTAAGGAGCTAGCACTTCCCAAGGTCTGGATTGGTGGTAACTTAGGTGGTTTAGACAGAGTATATCATAATATTGTATGTTATGCTTGGAAGGGATTTTTGCGTTCTTCTTTGTAATGTCATTTTGATGATTTCAGGAGGAAATGGGATGATAAATTTAATTTTTTCAGTCTACTCAATGTTGGTATGTCCACCAATGGATAGTTCAGTCATGAAATTTTTTGAGCTACTGAGAGCAAGGGAGATAGATGTATGTTGAAGGTGATAAATATTTGAGAGCTTTCAAGTTTTGGCAGATCTTAAGTAATGATTTCTGTGACTTTTGAAAGCCATTGTTTTCACTTCTGAGGCACTTCAGTGTTTTTATGGAGACATCCAAGACTATATAGTTAACTAAAAGTAAATTGTCAGATCGTCTAGTGTTACTTGAACATATAATGGCTAAGTAGACTAAGTACTCAGAAAACTTCTGCAGTTAAGCAGAAAAAGAGGTTTGTTACCATGTTTTTGGGCAGTGATTGCAGAAAGTGAAAGCTAAAACATTTTGACTGGATATAACTAGGATTAGAAAGCAAAGTAAAAGCAATTTCTAGGCCACTGGAAGATTTGATTGGAAGACCTAATTACTTCGTGTGCTTCATTTTTTCCTCAATTTTTGAATCATGTCACATTGCCACAGAATCTGACTTGTTTATGCTGAACTATATGTGCTAATGCACAGAACCTAATCATTTTTGTATGCCCCTTGTTTCTTAAATGCACAGAATTCAAAGATTTCTTACTCCTTTTTGTTTTTCTCTGACTAGTTGCATCATTAACTGAACAGATTATTAGTTGGGCTTTTACTACTTACTACTTTTACAACTGTCGACTAACCAGGTTTTTATTTTGTGCCCTTAGGAAAGGTTTTCCTAATACATTCAAGATCTCTCTTTACCATGTTTGGCACGTAAAGATATTTTAGAAAATGGAGCACATAAATGAGGGTGCTTCTGCCTGCCTCCAGTGTTACTTTGAGGGTATCTACTGAACATGTATTCAAGGGAATCTAGCTTGGGAGGTACCCTCCAGATCTGTAGCTTTGAAAGACATATTAAAACAGGTGATCCTTTTTTCTTCCACTGATTATGGAGAATCTTGTGTTTAGAATAGGTTATTTTAGGTATTCAAAGTAGATGACATCTGACCTGTAATATTTAATAACTGCTCTGTGGTCTAAGCAGTTCAGATCTATCTGCACATTTTTCTGGTGGGACAGTGTGTTAGACCTCATTCATTATCTTCCTTCCTAAAATCTCAAACCAGAGTTTGGTCTCCTTTCTTAATAGTCCTTTCACTGTGCCTGCTCTTTCCACTCTTTTGCAGGCTCCAAGCCTTGATGTATAAATGAGAGAAGGAGGTTTTTGCTGGAGAAATATCCCTTAGCATTTAAGTCTTTGTATGTGCAAATATTTAAAAAAGTCTTAAACCCCAAACAAATCAATTGCTTACATTAGGAATTTTATGAATAGCCTTGGGGTCCGAGTTGAATTGTTTTAGTGTGAATAATGTATGTACAAAAATCTGTCTCCCTCACTGCCCCAAAAAATCTAATAGGAAAAATAGACTTTCACCATATTTTAAATAAGAATGCATTTTATGAAGCCACTTTACTTGGACAAGTTCTAGATCTGTTTTTTTTTACTATTTTCAGTTTTACTTTTTTTTTTTTTCTTTTTTCTCTGTGGAAAACCAGAGCGTTGGTTGATTTCATGAAAGTATGAATCTTAACTTCCCTCTCATACTCTATTGAAATAACTCATTGATACAACTAGTTGAATGATGAGTCTCTACTGTCTCTGAAACTATACTTCAATATGGAGGAAATAAAAGTTTTGATTTAATCTAGATTAAGTAAAGCTCATAAGGGCGTTGTTGTTTGTGTCTTCTGAGCATAGCACAGAAATCTGTCTCTGAGGTAACATTAGTGAATGTTTTTTGGCATTTCTTAGTCTTAATGAAATTATTTCTTAGAAGCAGTTTGGATATGCAGTGAGCCAGAGGGGAAGATAATCAGGTTGAATCTGTGGAAGAAATGGGAAGCAGCCACAGGTCTCTGTCTCTTACATGAGACACTCTACGATAGGGGTGTAAGCCTCGACATTTGAGCCAAGCCTTGCTACACTGAGAATAAATAGCAGTGTCTTGCAGCATGTAGTACTAACCAGTGTTAGAAAGGGTATTATATTAAAGGATTTGCTGTTCTTTTCATTGAAATAGACATGTACACATTTCAAACATACAAAAAACAGTGTAACATTTTTGTTCTCGTTTAATACTAAAGAACTAGGATAGCTGATATGCAATGATCTCTTTGTATGCTTAGTGAATTGTATTTTTTAACAGATTTCTTTATTCCTAACCTTCTGCATGGCTTCTTTTTGCCATTGACTTTTGAGTGGAAAACACCTCTTGTTACAGAAATAATTTCAATGGGTGTTTCAATAATGGTTTTCATTTAACAGTAAACATCTCTATGAAACTATTATGTGCATAAAGTATAAAAATACACATTTTTTTTCCTTTCTCTTCCTTTGGCAGGATATCATTGACAGGCTTATAATTCTAAATTCAGAAGCTAAAATTCATTCCTTATTCAATTATGAACAATCCCATATATTTGGTTTGAGGTAAGTTGCTTGGCTTTTTTTATTCTCTGGTCACATTAACTAAATGGGATATAACATGCTTGGATGTGTTACTTCTGACAAGATAATATTGTTTGGGTTTTATTATGTATGAAGGTGAAATTCCCCTCTTTTTTAGCATAAGATTAAATGAAAAATGACCTGCAAAATGAGAACAGTGATGAATCCAATCTTATTACCTATAAATGGTTATAGTGTAATATGAGAAGCAGGGATAGAAATTGCATGTTATTTTGCCTACTTGATTATAAAAAAACGTGTTGTACATCCACGGTAATGTATAAAACAAAAATCATGCCAAAATACTAAAATAAACAAATTACTGTGTTTATATCAGAGTTTGGTTTATGTAGTCTCCCTGTACTTAAAATTATTTTTTTAAGTCTTGGTTTAATTATCACCAATTTCATTAAAACTTACTTGAGAAGAATACCATTTGATCCCAAATATTTCTAGAACCTGAAGGTACACTTAAAATATACTCACACTGTCAGGCTCATGTTTTGTAATGTGAAGTGCTTTATAATATTTTAACATTGAAATTAGTTTCTTCATTTTTATTCTGTCTTCCAAAGATGAATATATAAATCCTTGAATTCACTTTTTTTTTTTGGAACATGTTTTGTGCAACTGAAATGAAAGATCATATTGGAGTGTACTTCATAGTATGGAAAACTTTGATAACCTTGCTTGAGCAGTTGATTAAGTCCTGCAACATTAGCTTTCTGCAGCTGTATTTGTACTTTGATATCACAGTAAAATTATTTCATACTATGAATGAATAGCCATAAGATACAGTATAGTTTGCTGATAACGATGAGCATGAAGGAGATGAACAATGGCAGAGTTTGGAGATAAATGATTTTACCATATGAATCAGAAGTTATAAATGCTGCTTTGGAGGAAATTGTTAGTTTATAGATGAATGAGAAGTCCTAGGATGAAATTTGAAAAATAAAATACTGTTTGTCATTTAGGATTAGACTGACTCCATAAAAAGCTTGACAGAACTTCCATTGATTTAATTAGGAATAAGAGAAAGTTTAAGTTTCAGTTTAATATAACAGGTGGTTGAGCAGCACCAAACCTGACAAGAGTTCAAGAGCTGTTTGGACATTGCTCGTAGGCACATGGTGTGATTATTGGGGTTATCCTGTGCAGGGCCAGGAGTTGGACTCAGTGATTCTTGTGAGTCCCTTCCCACTCAGGATTTACAGTATTAAGACTTGTAAGAAACCCTAGTCTGTATTATCTGAACCTGAGAGGTACACAGTTCATGTTACACTACTGTGATCTTTCGTGTGAGTGCTGCTGTCTGCAGACATCTGTAAAACAGACTTTGCCTTATGTAGTTGGCTTGCTCCTTGACCAAATTCGATCAAGGATGCCAAGATCAGCAGCAGTTAGATCAAATAATATCAGATGCTTAATGATCTGAAAATCGAAAAATTATAAAGAACAAAAGATCTACATTTCTCTTTGCTGCTATGTAGAAATAAAATATATAGGTATATATATATCAAAATATCTGATAACTGCACTATTGAAAAACAGAAATATTTTGTGAAATATTTGTGTAGAAACATTTCTTCTAGACTTATTACCAAAACCAGATTCCTTTAATTGTTCACAGATCTACACAGCCATATACTTTCTATTTGTACATGTGCCTCACCCAGAGCTGAGTGCTGAACTTCATATCTGTTTGACTTACAGGTTATATTCTAAAGATCCTGCTTTTCTTGTTGAAAACAGTTATAGATGTACTTTCTTGAATGTGAAACAACTTTTGCAATTCAAAACTACATTTTTCTTCATACTGTACATTTCTGTATACTGAGCTTTAGTAACTTAAAATTATTTTATTAGTTCTTTAATTACAAATAGAACTTAAAATATATAAATACTTCTGCAGTCCTTTAATCAAGAATTCACAGGTGTATCTATTTATGTTTGTAGTGTTAATGCTGCATTTTCAAAGGGAAAACATAGGGAAGGTAGATACGGTTTGCAGAGCCAGTATCTCTCAGTGCATTCACACAGACTAGGGCCTGTGGGATCAAGGTAAAATACTCAGTTCCACAGCAAGCTTTAGCTTAGTTCAAATCTATGTTGCTTTTTTTCTTTTTTTAAAGTTCTTGGGAGTATCTTGGCCTAGGATCATTCTTTAGTAGTTTCACAGATGTTGATTCCTTTAGTTGCTACTGTTATGTGCTTCTGGGATGAGATTTACTCATTTGAAAGTAGTTTTAAGCTAATTTGTAAAAAAACCCAACCAAACAAAATGATATTAATTACAGGTAAACTTCAGGCAAGAAGTTAGAGATAAGAATAGAAAAGTCAAAGTATGTAGACAGTTCTCTGTTTGCGTGTAGAAAGATTTTCAAACTGTCAGTTCAACTTTCAACTTCAAAGCAGATTTACAGTATTTAGAATAGAGAAGTCTCCCAGTTGGCCTGTATTGGTTGATAAAAGAACACTGAAAGCTGTCTCACCACTCTTTTGTACAGGCTGAAAATCTGGATGCACAGGAACTAATGCAAAAATTCTCAGTGCTTTTTCTGCTTTAGAAGATTCTGAACTTAAATTGCTTTCAGAGCACAAATCCTGAGAAAGGAAAATGACAGCAGTAATGAAAGTAAATTTTTAACATACTAAACACAGAGAATTTTCTTAATTATAATGATCCGCTTTATTTCTTTGATACAAGTGTTCCCATCGATCTTATCCTAGAAGGTGTTGCATGTGAGAAATAACAATTTCCTTAAAATGTGACACTAGAAGTCTTAACCACCTCCCTTTCAAGACCAAGTTCCTTGAATTTCTGTAGCATATATTAACAAAGGAATTAAGAAAACAGCAGTAACATACTTTTTCCTTCAGATTTATGGGTTTATGAGTTTTCAAGGCGACTTAGCTAGTATTGCAGTACAGTGAATATACCCATGAATTTTGATTTTTACAGCCTGCCAAGAAAGTATATGCATAATATATATATTTTCAAAGCTTCTGCCTAAAGCCTTATTCAGGCATTTGCATACTGCTGTTCTTTCTGTTCAGAAAATGAGTTTTCTGTGAATGTTAGTGACACCGTGTTGTTGGCAGGATTGAAGTGTGGCAGAGTAACAGATTTGTACCTTTGGTAATCAACTTTCTGTCTCTAAAAAATATCAATACTCCATAATAAATTCAAAGATAATCTTTCAGTGTTGGCTTGAATAAAAAGCAGAAGGAGAAACAGCGTTACTGGGAGTATGCATAGACTGTGGGCAGTGGGAGGGGATCAGAGTAGGCAGCTTTGCAAAAATTTCCTTTATTTAACATAGTGCTTTTTTAACATACACTGTTCCTGGAAATGATTTTTTCCTTCTTTTTTTTTTTTGTGCATATATGATAATATGACAGTAATAGGCATCAGAATACTTTAAAGAGGAAAAGTAGACCCTTTCTTTCTTTGGCTGTCTTACATACATACATATGCCACTATAAAACTTGTGTTTTTCTTTTTTTTTACCCCAGTGTCTTATTTTGGCCATAAACCAGTAAAACTCCTAAATATTGTGAGATGAAAAGATTTTTTGTATGTACATTGTGAATTGGAAGAATCTTTGTTAGCCACACCCTTGTTCACTGAGAGATCTCCTGTTAGTGGGTGTCAAGCAGCAAGGAAAGCACTCTGTTCAAGAATTTGGCTTTCTGCAGGGAGACGCTTGGAAGACTCTGAGGGTAAACCCTGTTCTTTCAGATATGAAAATTGCGACTATTTTCTTTGTCATACAAAGTACCATGGTGAATATATTTTTTATTTATAATGCTATTTTTCTTGCTTACTGAATGGGTGCAGGAGATGATAAAAATGTGTTTTGTCTATTTCTGTTGCCCTACAAAACTACTAGAGAAAGATTTAGAAAGAAAGTTTAAATAGCTTATATTATACTGACATAAAAATCAATCAGTCTCTTGAAATTTGTCTCAAAGCGGTATGTTGTTGTCAAAATTTCATCTAGTGCACTCCAATGAAATCCAGATGAATGAATTAAATCCTGCAGGAGCTGGGAAATGAAAAAAGGATGTGGTAGGCCAAAGATAACTTTGTGGGTTTAGGAAATACAGATAACAAACATCCCTCTGTTCTTTTCCTTTCTTTTTTTCAACTGCTTTTTAAACACCCCACCTTGTATATAATTTCATTTTAATAATCAGGTATCTTCAGCATATGAAATAGTTTGTTCCCTTAATTGTACTTGCATTATATGTATTGTTAATTAAGAGAAGGTGTGATTTTAATGATTGCAACACAATGGGAGAGCATTAATTATCTTGTTTTCTAAAGGTAGAAGACATGAATCCTGATAATTCTTTTTCTTCAGGTCAACATGCTGTTTAAATTTAGTCTGTTTTTCCCTTTCTCTCTTTTAAAAAGCCTTCTGAGTAGCAGAATCTAAAGGTAAAAGAGCACAAAGTCTGTATTATAGTCATTGTTAATCATGGGGATTTGCAATAGGATTATATGGGTATGCTTCCACATCAGCTGTGATCATGTAGTTATACAGTTAATTCAGTTTTTTGTTAGTTTATGTGTTAAGAGTAGTTTGTTAGGGTTATTTTTAATTAAAACAATTTATTGTTAATAAATAATAAACAATTTATTATTAATAAAACAGAAACATCAGACTCTGTGATTGGATTATGTCACTTATTTTTCTTCACTGAGGGAGATAAAAATGCTCTTCTTTGGAGTACTCTTGGCTGTAAGTGATGCTCATGAAAAGCATTTTTGTTTAGCTAGGGAAACTTTTACTGTTGGCAATCACATTACATGTGCTTTCTAAGTACATTGGGTAGCTAAAGTGGTGTAGGTGGTCTTTTGAAAATCTTTTCATGTGGAAAACATTGTAAGGAATACATCAGTCCCTGAGTTTTCTTACTGGTTGAAACATGACTGTCCTGAGATAGTAGCTTCCAGTGCCCCAGACATCGGAGGTGTAACTTCTATATCCAGAAGATCTCTTTTTCAAAAGTGTGCTTTGCCTTCAGTAGAACAATTAGAAGTCTTGGTCCTTTAGCAAGACCAAGTGTAGAGACATCTCCTCTCTGCTCATTACTGATGCCTTTTGTTCTGTCTGCAAAGGCAGCGTGCAAAGGCTCTTTGCATTCCAATGCTGACTAGGTAGCTTTTACCTTCCTTGGGTTTTTTTTTTTTTGGTAGCCCTTTGCCTTTCTGTGCTTGTTTGGCCCTGACTGTTTGGATCCATGTTCTTGTTGAAGTTCAGGCTGTTACTCAAAGCATAATAGAGAATAAATCAGTTGGTAATGTAGGCTCTGATGTTAAATGTTTTGAGGCTGTCTCCCATGATGACAGTATTGGAATTGTTTTGCTTTGGCTTTCACTGTTGGTATATGTACTTATTTAGGAAGAAGGAGATCCAGCTGCTGCAAAGAAGTTCTGGTCCTTGTTTAATTCCATTTAAGTTTTTAATCTTTATTCCTGCAAGAGAAAAAAAAGATCTTACCTTGTCCCACAGCTGGGGGAGACAAATGTCATGCTGTATATTTTGCACTGGCCTTAATCAGCTGTGCCTATATCTACAGAAGGCAGTAGCTGCAAGCCAAAAGAAAACCTTTCCCTAAGGACCATTTTAATCCTCCATTTCAGGATCACCTCACAGAAACACCTTATAGACAGCATAGGCCTAAGAATTTCATGTTTAGTTAGCCATTGCGTGCGTCATGAACACGTACATTGCAGAGATTGTAGTAGAGTTTACTCCGGATATGCTAGTTTCTTTTTTCCCAATGGTGGATGGACTGCTGATTATAGCATGAAATTTTCTCGTCTTTTGCTGGACTGTGTACTGGATGGTATTGAGTTAATTTTTTTTAATAGCACTCTACATTGGTACTGTGTTTTGAATTTGTGACTAAAACAGTATTGATACCATACTGGTGTTTCCACTGTGCAAGCAACTGCCCAGGAACAGGCCTTTCTTTTTTTTTCCCCACTCCGCAGAAAGTAGGCTAGGGGTCTGGTCTGCAAGAGATTGGGAATGAACATGGCTGGGACAGCTGACCTGAGCTGACCAAATTTATGTTCTATACTATATTATATTCCCCTCGGTAATAAAAACTGGGGCGTTTGTGGTTTGAAGGTAACCATTGCTCAGATAGTGGCTAGATACTGGTCTGCTTGTGGAAGGTAGGGAGTGAGTGAGCTGCTGGGTGGGTGCTTAGTTGCTGGCTGGTGTCAACCCACCACAGACTGTTACTGAAGAACAGTATCTTGCATCTTTCACCTCCAGCTGAGCATTTGCTGATAGTGAGAACAGAGCATCAGATTGGCTTTGGAAAGAACATCTGTTATGAAAGTAAGGAAGAATGATGTATTGGAGTCTACTGGGAACTGCAGAAAAATAGAGTTGGGTGTACCATAATAAAAGTGGTGTTTGAGAGAAACATGATTTGATGTTAGGGGGAAAAAAAACAACTCGAGAAAATGGGAATTCCTTAAAAGGAAGTCACAGAAAAAATACTCAGAAGTTTGGTAATAAGCTATCCTCATAATGTGTGTTTGTAGCAACTCAGGGAAAATCATGGGCAGTTTAATTATATTATTTTCAGGTGAAAAATTTTAAAAGAGGCAACATAAAAAGTAGCAAGGTTTATATACTAGCTGGTTTATATCCCATGAAGGGCCTTCTGTTCTGTTGTAATTAAAGGGTTCATTATGATTCCACCTATCAAAACCAAGGAGATAGTTGTTTTGAGGAGGTACACAAGTACTAGTTAGAATGCCTTTTTTCACATTAGGGGTTTTCACAGTGATATGTAAGTTCTAAAATTGTAGCTGATGGCATAGAATCCAGGGAGCACCTTCCAAGACAGACAGGGATAAGGCAGGAAATGCAGAATTAAGAACAAAATTACTTTTTGCTACCATGTATAATATGTATTTTAATACTTTTGAATTTCTTTAAAGTTACAGTTCTATAAAAGACTGTTTTCAGATAATCTTTTGTTTTCTCTGCATTACACTTCGTTCCTGGCAATATGGTATATCTTATTAGCAGTGTTCCCAGAAGTATATAATCAGAATTGAAAGGGAGATGGAAGATTGTATAGAGCAACTGCTGTACAACTGTAGTGCAACTGCTCTACTCAAAGTGAGTTTAATTAGAGAGCATTACTCAGGGCTCTGTCCAGTCTGGTTTCGAATATTGCCAAGGCTGGTGATCCTGCAGCATCTCTGGGCAATTTGTTCTGCTGTTTCAGCACTGTCACAGTACGTTAAAATGGAATTTCCTGTCTTTCAGTTCATGCCCATTGCATCTAGTCCTTTCACTGGCTATCACTGAGAAGTCCGACTCCATTTTCAAACTTTCCTGTCAGATATTTATACACATTGACAGGATCTCCCCTGAGGATCCTCTTTTCCAGGCTGAGCAGTCACAGCTCTCTCAGCCTCTTTCCCTGTGTCAAATGGCTCAAACCCTTTATCATCTTCTTGGCCTTTTGCCGGACCTGCTCCATTGCATCAATGCTTTTACTGGGGAGCCCAGAACTGGACCCAGCACTTTAGGTGTGACCTTACCTGTATCAACAGAGGTGCAGCGTCACCTCCCTCACATGACCTTTTGGCAGCACTCTTTGTTACACAGCACAGGATGCCATTGGCCTTCAAGGGCATGTTGCTGGCTCATGTTCAGGAGCCCCCAGGTCCTTGTCTTCAAAGATGCTTTCTAACTAATGAGTCCCAGCCTGTACTGTTGCGTGTGGTCCTTCCGAGGTACAAGACAAAAGCCTGTCTTCCAATTTTTAGCAGTATTGGGGTAGAGAATTCTATCTTCTACTTTCCAAACAAAACTTTAAAATACATCTTAAAAAGATATGCTTTGATTTTATTGTATTACGTCTGTAAAGGTTTTACACATTTTCATAAGCGTGCAGTCTTTATAGGTGGAATATTGAGATGGGGAGTCTGATCCAATTCTTAAGTTCCAAATGTAATTAAAAAGAATCAAAGAAGAAACAATTCCACAGCTATATTCAAGTATGTTTACAAAGATACACACAATATGACATTTTTTTTTTAGTTGCAAACTTTAGTGTATACATTTATGACTTTAAAACACACAATCATGGAATGTTAGTTAACTTTAACTAAATATATATACTTCAGTGATAGCATTTTTAAATGGATTTTTCTGTGGAGGTGAAAATATTGTTTAAATTCCTAAGCAGCAGCTGCTTATGTTTGATCTTGTATAGTTTGCCATTTATCCTACCACTGTCCCATCTACCTAATTTTATTTGCTTATGGTTGGTTGATTTTGGTTTTTTTTTGCTCTGCCTTGTCTACCAGAGGAGATGTTATAAGGCATTCTCAGCCACCATTCTTCTCCCAAGTGGTTTTTAACTGCTGGAAACACATCTTAGCCATTTATTATACTTAAGAAAAGAAATTATCCATCTTCATAATGGTTTTAGTTCTATTTTCTGGATTTTTTCCTCTGTATAATAATAATAATAAAAAACTGTAATTGAGCTGTCATTTCTTCTGTGATTTAGAAAAGTACAAGAAACATATCAATATCACAAAATAGTTAATGTAAAATAAAACCTGAAGAGGACTGAAACTGAGCAGTTGTATTAAAAAAGTTGTATTAAAAAACAACAGGGGAAAAAAAAAGAAAGAGACATATTTTCATCTTTACTTTATCCTTGACCACAATTGTCCGAATTTGCAGGTGTTAAATTATTGAGAGAATGGCTTATGAATTTTTTCTGTTGTCAGTAGAAGAATATTGGAATTACAGGGAAGAAAATAAGCATTGACTAACAGACTATAAATTTAAAATAGTATGTATTTTCTGGTTCATATCAAGTCTTATGTGCATGCAAAATATAATGCTAATTAGACTTAATTTGTTGTGTGTTATGACTGTGGTAAAACATGAAATAAAAACAGTTTAGTTGTAGTATTTTTCTTGAACAGGAAGCCCTCAATGAAATTATTCTGTTTTGGTCTTAGGGTGAATAGATTAGTTAAAAAAAATTACTTTATTAGGATTGCTCTATGTCAGATTTATATGAAAATATATTGGAGTACTTTCACCATTAATTTGTCCTGAAGTTATAAAAGAAAATTGTGTATAATATACTGTCCTGTGCTCTTGTGATTATTAATTTAATTTACCACTGGTTTTTTTCTCTAGAAAAAACGAACACAGAAGATTTGTTGGTTTTGTTACACATTGAATCTTTTATTGTTTTCAAACTATCTTAAATTTGATTATATAGAGGGGCTTAAAAATCTATTTTTTAAAGGAAATTTTTTTTTTTTCTTCCTGCCTTTCTTCCCTTTCAGACAACCTGATTCTAAATTGTCTTACCAGCCTATTATTATATAATTACCTTACATTTCACATGGAATGTCTTACTAAGTCTTCATCACTTTTGTTACTCTGTGATATAAAATCAAAAGCAGACAGAGGTGACCAGTGGATATTTTTTCTGGTTGTTCAGTGCACACAAAAAATCTGTTGGGAACCATTCCCTGTTTGCTTAAGGTCGTGCCACTTGAGTGGCTAAAAAGGATATAAAAGAGTGTTCTTGACCTAGTTCTGTCTGGGTATTTTTCACTTACTTCAAGTTGGGGTTTTTTTGTTGTTTTCCACTCCCCCCTTTCTGTTGTGAAATCTCATAAACACGTTCACCTTTGTCTTATTGTGCATTACTGGATTCCTGACTGATGTACTGTTGTTTCAATATGTCCTTCTGCAGGTTGTTAAATGTGCTGTGCTGTGAGCTCAATACCCTTTTACTCTTGGAGACTCAGTATAAAGTGTCACAAGTTTTACTAACTGCTCAGGAGGAAAATGTCACGGAAGCTTCAGAGGGACCAGGGTAAGAAGTGACTGATGTAAATGTTATTTTAACTGTCAAACTCTTCTCCTTAGAACAAATGCATGAATGCCTTAGTGGGTTCAAACAAATGCTTTCACATAAGCTGGCTACTAATGCACACAGATTTTCTTTTGCAGGTTTGTAAGCAATCTTAAATTATGAAAAGATACAATGGTCTTCTCTTTCTCCCATGTCCACACCAAAAGTATAAGAAATAAAAAAGCAAATATTTTTCTACTTTTTATTTGTATTAATCTTCATTGTTTCTTAAACAAAAAGTGCGCATAACTTTCAGATGTAAATATGCCTTCTACTTCTGTATTGTTTTTTAAAGTTATGTATTTATTATAAAATTAGGGTATTGCTTTAATGTTTATGAATTAACGGCATCATCTGTACTTTGGGTTTTTTGAAGAGGGTGGGGGTTTTTTGTTGTTGTGGTTTGGTTTTGGCTTTTTCATTTATTTATAACTTAGTCAACTCTCCAACTTCTGTGACTTTCCATTTCTGTCAAATTACACAGTGCATCCTTTCAAAAGGAAAAGTATATTTTTGGGACAGAAGTGGACAGGCATTTAGTTACAGACAGTTTTTGCTTTCTCACAGCATGCTGAGTGTTAAGAATTTTCCTCCTGCTGTTTGTTGTATGTGACCATTACAGAATGTAAATCAAACAGTATGGGTGAAGTCTCCGCAGATATAAATCATAGTTATTTACCATTTGAGGATGAAACCTACTATTTCCGTACTGAGGCAAAAGTTTTATTTATTAAGAAACCTGGTGTATAAAAACTGGATTTTATAGCTTTTAAAAAATTTTGTATCTTGGGCTGCACAGTGACTTCAGGCAGCAAGTTGACTGTCTTTTGAGTTAGGAGTAACTCTACTTATTTGTGGCAGCAGAAGTTTTGATGGTCCATTAACTGTCTCTACCCTGATTACTGAACACGTGGACGTAACAAAGCTTGTGAATTTTCTAATGTGTCCAGTAATTGCTCAGATGTTTCTAATTAGTAATAAGTAGCGAATACAAAGTTAGAATAATACTCGGAGACATCTCAAAATACCTCATGTTTCTGTTTATTTCCTTATATCTATGTGTATTCAAGGTTGTCTTTTAAGTCCAGTGTCTTTCTCAAAGTATTCTTTCATATTAAAGTTTTTTGAATTAAGTAGTCAGCAAATCAGATTCTAATTTTTGGAGTTTTTTATGTTTCTCTTGGTTTTGTTTGTTTGGTCTTTTTTCCACAGAGTTTTTATAATTGATGGTCTATCAGTGGAGAGAAACCACATTCTTGTAAGGATAAATCTGATTGGAGGACCACAGGAAAGGATTTTGCCTTTGAGAGCACTAGATAAGGTTAGAATCTAAAGCTTTGCAGTTTCTCTTTCCTTAACTCCAGACTTCATTAACTAAACATTTTTGCTGATAATTCAGCATGTGAAAAATTATTTAACATTAAGAAATACCAGACCACCTTTAGCTTTATAAAGTGCTGACATTTAAAGTGATGTACTGAAAAAAAATACATTGTTCTCATTATCTGGGGATTGTCGTGTACCTAGGACATCCTGCATTCAGATGACAAGTGTATTTTGCTCCATTTTGATGTTACTTTTAAGTGAATACAATTTGTATTTTTTTGCTTTTATATTTCTGTATTTTATTAGCTTTCCATTTGTCTTCCTTTTATTTTATATTTGTTTGATGCTTGGGTTTTCTTATGCAGTATCTAATACTTGGAGCTTTCATCGGTGCTCTAACAGTAGAGTGTTTGTTAAGCAACTCCTTTAAATGTTCTAGTTCTCACTGGCTGTCAGTCTCATAAAGATGAAATGCAAATTAATATCAGCAAAACAAAGACACCTAGATCAGTGTGTGAAATTGGAAATACAGTTTTGTGGTTTATGTTTTTTTTAAAATTTTTATAAAACCTGCAGTTCCCTCTGTGGTTTAAGTAAGAGCTGTAAAATCAAAACTGTCAGTGGTGTATACCATAAAAAACTCTGGCTCAAATACTTTTTGGATTTTGTATCCTTTTTTTTAAGTTATGTCACATCTCTTTGCAAATTGTAATATCATGCGTAATTTTGGTGCATAGGCAGTAATTCTGGGAACTGCGCAAAAGCTATCAGTTCTTCTCCTAAATGAATTTATTTCTGGTCCTGTTTCTAGGGCAGTGATCCATATCCTTGGCCAATGTTTTCATCGTTCCCTTTGCCAAAGTGCTATCTTGCAGAAATTCCTAGGAAAGCTGAATTCAAACAAGGTATGTACAAACCATGCAAGCAGTGTAGATGTCACACAAGCATCTTGGTCAATTTTTAAGTTTTCCTTCCTCCTTGCCCCTCCACCCTCCCCCGATGTCCCACAGATTATAATCTATTTAAGTACTTAAGGATATTTTATTGTCGGCTGCATTTGTAGCTAAATAAATTGATTTGGTTTTGCTTGTCTGGCTTTGTGCAACTGTCAATCTGCAAAGCTCTGGTTAGTAATCTAATTCTTATGCAGGCTTCAAGGTTAACCTTTTGGCTTGTCTCAGGTGGGTGACTTGTAAGGTACATTTATATCATCTCTCTAGTAACTGAAGCAAGACAGTATGGTTAAGCTACAGATTTTTTTGTACACTATTTTCGTGATTCACATCCCTGTGTTTACAAAGCTTGGTGGTGTGTGAAATAGACAGCTTTTAGGATAGTTGGTTTCCACACTGAACATCAATTTGGAATGTGAGCAGACTGAAGAATCCTTTGAAGAAGTGACTAGTCACAGCAGTTTAATTCGCATAGAGAAACCTTTTTAAGGTTTTAGTTTGTATAGACAGTGCAAAAGAATCTGATGAATGCTTTAGTGAATAAACAATTCATTGTATTTGTTCATGTTTACTGTATCCTTGAGATGTGCTTATTAGAAATTATTTGCTAATTTCCTTAGCAGAGACAGATTTTCAGAAGTGGTAGAAATTCTATATTAACTCTAGAAGACAAAATAGTCTGTTTGTAAATATCTAGGAAAAAATAAAAAGGTGATTCCCTGCTCTCACAAGAGGAAAGGCCACGTACTTATAAAAGAAGGGAGTTTTCTGTATCTTTTCTGATACTGTTCCAGGCTTCCCAAGGCAATTTTCATAAGACAACAATCAGATAAAAAGTGGGTGTTGGGTTGTTTTAAATGTGTCTTCAGGGAGGCAGTAGTATCTCTCTTGGATTGGAAAAGCATATCATATTGTATCCCTCAGAACTTCTCTGTTCTCTTGTTCAGAGCAATTCTCTTGCTCATCATTACATAGTGGGGTAATGGAATAGCGATTACAGTTGTCACTTTTGCGGATGACAACCAGCTAGGAAAACTTGGGTAAAACTTTGGTTAACAGTAAATTTGCTGAAATAAAGTTTCAAAGGTTTGCAAATGAATTTGATGAGTAATTGAAACAATGGTATCAAAGAAGTATTTCAATTTAAAATGGCATTTTTGGTATTAAAGGTATCTGAAGCAAAAGATTATATAACTGCAAAATGATCAGAACATTTAGTTTCAGAGTCAAAATATTTTTTTTTGTTGTTCAAAAAGAGGAAAAGAAACATTGAAAGTGTTCTGTTTCAGTACTCAAAAAATCATAAAACTGTGAACATATGATTTGCCAGACTGAAGCTTTCAGTATGCATAAGTTATTTTGAAAGAAAGTGTTAGAATAAATAGACTAAAAATGAAAGGAATAAAATTCATAAATCACTATTCCACTGGTTGGGAAAACAGACATCAAGAGCAAGAGTAGAAAATGGAGAATATCTGAACTGTATTTTTCAGCACTACAGTATGGCGGTGATAGAAGTGCTCTTTCACAAGAGACATTAAAAATATGATTATGAGAAAGATCTGTGAGTTACATTTATACAAGACAAAAGAGCGCCTTTACACAACTTCTTTGGTGTTGTGAATATTGAGAATTCATGTTGTGTGTTACTTGCTCAGCTTGCTATTTAAAAATAGGTAGAAAAACACTTGTAAAATCTTAATTCTGCTTCAGTGCAAGGAGATGGACAGGATTCACGTGGACTTACACAGGAGTTCTGCAGCCATGAAAACATTTGTACGTTGTATGACCGGGAATGCATGACTGCTTCATTGTATCTGTCATCAAGGATGAAAGGCCAGCACGGTGTTTCTGTGGTTCCCTGAACCTGTCTGTGTTAAGATTTAATGCTGCAGTGTTCCATTATGTAACCTGTGTGGTGTCATTCCTGTCCTCTTTTTTGGGGCATTTCTAGGACATGAATAATTAAGTCTACTAGATTCTTAGTACTATTAAAGAATGTAAAGTTTTTCTGGCTAAAAAAGCTGTAACTGTAAGTTTTATTCTGTCTGTCCTGACCTCTTACTTGCCTCCTCTCTTATTGTCCATGTCCCACATGGACACCTAAAGAGAAGCTTACCTTTTCTTTCTGCTTTGAAAATGTGTCCAGTATCCATCATACAATTGTGATGTCAGGTGTAAAAACATAACCTGAGTTGATATTTTTTTTAATGTATCTCTAGCATAGATATTGGAGATGGCCAGAGGGGAGTTAAAAAAAAAAAAAAAAGTTTACAGATGTGCTCTCAAATATGACACTGCTGATACTGCTGATTTTGACCCTCCTTTCAGATAGAGTTGAAGGACAGCTGCAATAACAGAACCTTTGTTAGAGTGTCTCAACTAATGTTTCCCAGAAGGTGTCTGGGAGCAAACAGAAATTGCTCACTGAATGTTGTGGAACTAGTGTACCTGAATTTAGGTCAGGGAACAGGAAGCTTTATTTCCACAGCTCTAGACCTCATATAGCCTGTGACTCTATCTGGCATAACACAAGCCGTGGAAACCACTTTCACTCTTACACCGAAAGTAGTGTAAGAGAGGTAGATATTGAAAAGGACTTGCTCACACTGAGTTTTCTATAAAGAAAACCTAAGAAATGGGTGGATTTTTTTTATTCCCTCTCTAAATTCTTTTGAAGGGGCATCAGAATGGTGGTAGAGTCACCATCCCTGGAGGTATTTAAAAAGAGACTGGATGTGGCACTTACTGATGTGGTCTGGTTGACAAGGGGATGCTAGGTCAAAGGTTAGAGTCAATCTCAGATTTTTTCCAACCTAGTTGATTCTGTGATTCTGTGACAGTGGTACACATGCAACACTGGCACCTTTTTGGGTGTTCAGTTTGGGGTAGAAAGAGAGGAGGACTAATAAGCTGTAAGAAAAAACAGAGCAGTGCTAACTTGGAGACTTTATCGAACATGTGTTTCCCAGCACCAAGGCCTGAAGGCTGCAACTAAGAGAACACTTTTTTAACACTGTTGCTATTATTCTGTGCTGTTGTAGTGCTCAGAGACACTGGCAAGTGAATATTTGGACTCATTTATTAGGGGTGAGAGTTATAACACCCCCTAAATTAAGGACCCTGGAGGTCCATCCTGCATAAAATTCACTTAT
>JAWWES010000115.1:64172335-64233623 GCA_035583135.1 Lophotriccus pileatus
GTATTGATTTATTAAAAATATTTTGTGATCTGGTGTCAGGATTACCAGATGCTGAATCTATAGAAGCTGCTTGAACTCCGTCAGAAAATACTGTATAGTACCAGTATCTCTAGTTCATGCTTCTGGTGTTGATTGCTCTCACATTGACTTGGTCAACACTTTTGTGCTAAGTGCTCTGGTAACACATTACTTTTGGGAATGTCCGTCTTTATCCTTGGATTGACATTTTTCTCTGCTAAAACATCAGCTGTGACTCTAGCTTTTAGGTAATTTCTGTGCTCAAACACCAAGACCCAGTTTTGAAAGGCTTTATTGAGCCGCTAAAAGGAGATTCAAACCTTCCTCAGACTTGTATGTCTTTTAATGTGTCAGGACTGAAAGTGTAGGGTTTTTCTTGGATGTCTAAAAGCAAAATATGTTGTAGAAAACCAATTAGGTGCTTTTTAATGTGGACCAAATCTTCCACCTTGAAGATCAGTCAGATCTTGACTCTGCCTGCGGTCTGTTCTTATTTTTCAGTATGACCACTTCAAAAGTACTGTATTTGCAAAAGAAGTTTTTAGAATAATACAAAAGAGTTGCTTATCTTTTTGTGTCCTTGATTTTTCAAGGAAGCTTGTGTCAGAATAAAAGTGGAACAGTGGGTCTTTCATGTTACACAGGAAGAACAATTGCAGATCAAAACTTCTTTCTTCTGTCCTCCAGACCAGTTTAGAGCCACTTCCAAATGAATGCTCTGTAAGCCATTTGGATAGGATTTGAAAAGTTGTTTTTTCCATTAATAAAGACGATATGCAACCTTTATCTCTAATGGAATCACTGACAGAATTTTTATTATCTTGTTTTCTTCTTTTCAAAGAAAATGCAGGATGTTCCTTTGTCATTTTAATGTACAGTAATTGAAACTCCTCCTTGTTTTTGCCATTAAGAGTGGAATTGCTAACTGTGTTTTTCATACATTTGTTATACTGAAATATGATTGATGGAATTGAAAATTTCTGACACTACTCGTACAAAAAAGTCATTGGTCCAAGATTTTCACTCTGGAATTTTTAACCTCTAACACAAGTCAAGCAGAACTGCTCTTAACTCTTCAGAGAGATTTTTTTGTATTTTCCCTTAAAATCCTCTGAAGCATCTGGATCGTGCATGGAATATGATCCAGTATAGGTGATGGAATATGATCATAGAATACGATCCAGTAACACTAGTTACATTAGAGGATTCAAAAAAATTGATGCTTTTTGCAGTTTTTGATCTTTTTGACTTAAAACTTTCAGAGTAGGAATTAGATAACCTCTCATGGTCTCATTTTTAGCTAACTTTCAGAGTAGGAATTAGATAACCTCTCATGGTCATTAGCTATTAAAAAGTTTTAATCGCATAATTTTTTTTAATCAGTGTTCTTATGCAGTTTTAAAGCCATTTCAGTTACCTTCCCTTTGTACCAAAGAAAAAAAATCCTTCAGGAATTTGGATATTTTATGAGCATACTGCAATGATTTAAAACTCTTTCATTTATTTTGTTCATGATTATACATTCCTACTTTAAAATTCTCTTTATTTTGTGTGTAAATTAAATTTGCATTAGGTGATTGCCAGTCTTCTGAAACCCTCAAAACTAATACAGCCAAGCTACCATAATTTAAGAAAATCAACATTTTCACCTAATTGGTAGGCCACATAACCTGTACATGAGAATTCGGGCTTTCACAGTAATACTGACTGTACTGTACGATGAACCTGCTTAAAATTTCTTCTGTCTACTTTTCCAGTTATATGAAGAATCAGTGAAACAGTTTCCATGATAGTGCCCAAATGGTAGCTAAATGATTTAGTATTAGAAGACAAAAATTAAAATAGCTACTTGTCATTTAACATGGATATTCCTTTGGGAGAGACAGTGTCTTGTGAAAACCCTGTATTTATGTATGACCCATGTGTGTTTTGGTAAATTCTGATGTGTGTCTTCCTCTCTCAAACTTGATTAAAAGCTTTTCAAAGACCCTGATAGGCACTTAGATAAATACTTTCAAATGTTGGAAATCAGTTTAGCACTTGAGTTTCAAAAAATTGCTTGGCAGTTGTGCTGTAAGTTCTCTTATTAACTCAAGCGCTAAATGGAAGTATTCAGCTACTAGGTCAAGCTTGTAGATATCTTCCAGCAAAAAGGGAAGAAATGTACTATGTCCTGACTTGGTTTAAAATTTTCTGAATTATGGAGTATTTTAGTCTTAACATAATTCCCATTTATTATTATAGTATGGCATATTTCAGTAATCACCATACTAATAGTCATACAGTAAACATAGAGCTAGTTAAAAATGTTAAGTTTAATTTCTGCTTTTTACTATCTACAGCTCCAGGAATAGACACGTTTGCTCATTTTACACAAATATTTTGTATATTGTTTGTGGGTCAAATTCCACTAACCATATTATTGGAGATTAGTGAGCTTGTTTATTCTCCCAAAGTGAATAAATTGTTACTCTTTTGTAAAATAAATTGCTTTTCCTAGCCCCATGTGGTTTCTTAACCATGATTAAAAATAGCTATGTTATATTTAATTAGCAGTTTCTTTTCACTATAAGATTGCTTAGGAATATAGATTACACATGTGATTTTTTTTGTTTTTAATTTAGTAGTTCTTTGCAATGCAAAATTAATTTTGTTACTGTTGGGTTGGTAACTCTAACTATAAATTCATGTTTAGCTGTTGTAGTGAAACTTCTTTAGTATTACCAAAAGTCAGCCTCTTAAAAACTTTTTATGGACTAATTTACTGTAAATTAATTTCTGTAAATTAGTTTAGACAACTAATCAAAACAAACAAAAAAAACCCCACATGTTTTAATGTCAGTATGTTAGTTAAAAATGGTTGGAAGAGGAGTTAATTATCTTTATGATATCTTTTTTTTTTTCATAGTTTTTTCTGGCATAACAAGCATCAGACTGAGTGTGGAGGTTCTGTCTTTCTCCTCCTCCTCATTCCTGAAAGAACTTGCTCTGCAGTCTCCTATGATAGTTTTCCTGTCAGTGAAGAAGTTCAAGAGCTTTCTAGTTTTCTCCATTGCACCTCCACCACAGATTGTTATGCCTTACTTGTGCTGCTACAGCTGCTCATACAGTTATTTGCTTAAACGGCGTAGTGAACTAGATGATCTTTAATGTCCCTTCCAACCCAGGCCATTCTATGATTCTACGAATTATTTGGTTTAAGACCAGCAAAACCACCTGTGGGTGCATGGAGTTATGTGCAGGAACAGGGGAACAGGAACTGAAGCTTCATTGCTATTAAATTGAGGTGCTGCCAAGGAAATGGTAACATGCAGCCTGTAAACAGGAAATCCCATAAGTAGTAGTGCTTGTTGCTCTCTGGAATACACTCCCTTTCTTTGCATTATTGTGAAAAGACAGTTATATCACTATGCTTTAAATCATGTTTGTCAAGACAACAGCTGTTCATTGTTCCTGTCTTAAATTCTTAATAAAGCTTACCTCCTCCATGCAGTATGGGTAAAGCCTCCTTTTATCCCTTCTGTAAACTTCTGTGGTGTCATGTGCTCAGTTGCCATAGCCTCAGACTTGCAGAACTGAAGTATCAGGAACAGTTTTGATAATGATTTGTCATTTTGAGTTCTTGTTAACTTCCTGGCTCACTTCCTCTCAAAGTGGGAGATAAGATTTCCTCCATAGTGAACAGATGTCAGCATCTCCCTCATCTGTGCAGTATCTGCAGACTCAAAGTTCCATAGCAAGAACTGAATAAGAACCTTTATGGTCACTGCTAAATACAGAATTCCCCAAAGGCAGTGCTCCTGTTGCATAATTTTAAGTGAATAATTTTTATCCTGTGATGGTTTATCTTGAGAGAGTTTTATATTGGGATTTAAATTGTAATTTATTTTGTGTAAACAGCCCTTAAGGCTTCATGTACTTTCGTTAGCATAATTTTGTGTTGGTGTCGGTTTTTTATTGTATGTGAGTTGTTTGGTTTATTTGGGGGTTTGTTTGTTTGTTTCTTTTCTTTCCTGTCTACATACAGAGACAAATATGGTAAAATATTATAGTTTAATTATAGTTAATTTTCATTTTGTATTGGAACCATGTAACAAATTCTGAAGTAATCCTTGGAGGATATAAAGATAATATGGGATTCTCTTTCTGTTTACACTGCATATATTCTGAGTGAAGCTATTACAATTTAATTTAAGTTCGGAATGGTGTTAGGAATGCGAAAGCACAATGCATGCTTTGAGTTGTTCCCCCATAGAAACATGAATAAATATGCAGGAATTTAAATTGCTTTACTTTCTGACATATTGTCGTTTTGTTAGGTAATGTAGTTCCACGTTTTGTTCATTGCCTCTAATGTTTTAATGGGTTTTTACATTTTGCAGTTCTGGCAGAATTAATTGAAAAGTTTGTGTCACATCTTTCTGAAAGCCGAACAGACTGTTATTTCAGCACAGGAAACTATAAAGGTCAGTTTCCTAATAATTTATTGCCATGCAGCCTCTTCATATTTCCTTCTGAATGTAACTGTAGCATTTTGGGAGTTGTTTAAAATGTTCTTTAACAGTTCAGAAATTCATTACTTAACTGGTGGGAAATACCTGACTTTGGAGCAAAAGATAATGTGCTTGAGTAAAGAGTAAAGATAATGATTAGTTATGGGCTTTCACATTTCTGTGTGTGTAATGGAAAAATAGAGATGCAGAACAGGTGAGGGTATGATTCAGAGTATTTGTTGACACCTGTTGTAGCATGATTTGCAAAGCTAGTGGCATAAATATTTAAGATGGTGTAAGCAATCTGGCACACCTTTTGAAAGCACCACAATATGTAAGCAACTGAAAGGTATGCAATTTATATTGAATTAAAGGATATGTGTTAACGCACTGTTATTGTCGTCAGAGTAATCTGAGTGTTAGTTTTTTACAGATGTCATGCTTACAGTCAAGAATAAAGGATGAATGGTAAACTTGATTTATTCTGAATGTAAAGTAATGCATTTTAATGCTTTGAAGAACTGGAAAAATTAGAAGATTTAGAAGCAATGTTAATATCTACTAGAAAATGCACTTCTTCTTCACTGTTAGTCCAGGAGTCCTCTTAGGTTGTAGTTCAGTCATTTAGAGTACTTACTCTGCCAATAACTCTGGAGAACTAAGCCTGCTTTGGGGAGAGTGTGTTATTTATACTGATATTTTATTTTCCTATCCACAGTATCCTTGGAGACTTCAGGCTTGCCTTTGAAGTTTCAAAGCATAAAACCCCTTTAGTAATTTAGAGGCTCTCTTTCTTTTATGTAGTGGTCTTTACCTTCTGAAAGCTTGCAAACAGAATACCCTCAATTTTATTTGAGAATCTGTCTCTTTGCTTAATGAAGAGAGTTACTGAAGTGACACAATTTTATCACAATTTCATTTTTTCAAGTGTTTCATGTTGTCCTGCATTAGTTTGTAATTGACTTTTCAATTTCTCTTGAGTCAGAATGATCAATAAAATAATTTCATGGACTCATAAGGCTTGCTAATTACATATTTCTGACACTTCCTAGTTCATGCAATTATTTTGATTTTTCCTGTAAAAGCTCACAAAATGTCTTTATGTTGTAAATTATTTATTTGACACCTAGACTGCCCCTCTTGCTCCTCTGTGTGCATCTCTTTCTTTAGGTCACAGTTCAGAGTACCACACATTCTCCAGTCAAATTGAAGGCCCATGTGGGATTTTATTTTCTGCCTTGGGAAATGCATATCTCTCATTTCTTTGGAGAAAAGTATAGCCTGCAGATGTAACATTTCAAAGTTATCTTAGTGTTTCCTGTTAAAAAAACAGGAAAAGCCGTGTGGTTTGGATAAGGGAAAAACTAACCTTTTAGAGGAAGAACAGACATCTGTGCAGCATCCAAACGGATGCCTTGCCCAGCAAATACAGCTATTCTGCTCTTTCTTGATCATGATAGCTAAGTGCTTCAATACAATGTGAAAGAACTCTAAGGAAAAGAAGCAGTCGGCCTTACTCTTTTCACTTAGATGTCGAGTACCTTAGTTTTAATCCACTCTTCTTAACATTTTGGTCAAAGCTAGGACTTAAAACACGTTCAGGAAGGTTGAACCTGGATCTTCTATTTAATTGATTTCACCATAAACCACTGATTAGGTGGAGGTGGCAACACCTCTGCATTATTTATCTAAAATTTAATGCCAACTTTGAAGAAAGACCACATTTGAAAATCCTGTGACAGTTGCATATATTGAATTAATATTTTAGGACAAAAAGTCTCAAAGAATAGATACAGAGACAAAGATAATATGGTGAAAGCCTCAGTTTTTGATTTTTTTGAGCTTTTTGAGACAGATTTTCTTTTCATGATAAACTGCTCTGTCTGATACTGCATTTTGTATTTTCTGAATGGGCACTATTCAGGCACTATTGGACATTAATTCTGGATAAGTTTGCCTATTCACATATCAAATAAAGGATGCAACTTTTAAAGGGTTGTCTGATGAACAGTTTTCATATGCAAATGCTTTTCATATTGCATGTGCTTTAATGAAGACAAGCTTGGAAATAGGAGAGTGAGAAGTCTTCTCAAGGATAGTCAGTAATCTGGTGATAAGAAACTGATGTGAAATGTCGGTAGAGGGCTTATGATTGTGTTTTGTCCCTGTCACCAACACTAATATTAGCACAGACGACTTTTTTTGTGAAGAGTTCTCCAGTCCAGGAAAGAATGTTGCTTAGATAAACAGCACTTGTTTCATCAAGGATTTCTTTTAAGTTTTATAGGAAAATAGTTATTAAAATGTCACAGCACCTTTTTCAGAGAGGTGTAGCAATAAGGGTTGACCAGGGGAGCTAGTTTAGGCCAATAAATTAATGCTGATTGGCATGAAACAAAAGTCTGGCTCTAAAATTGAATCTGTGATCATACTCCACTCTGAAACAGTAAAAGGGCTTGATTGTAAAAATTGGTTGTATAGCTAAATTCACACTCATTTCAGGTTCTCTTTTACATCATAAAATATACAGTGTGGCATCCCTATGAAGGTAGGGTAATGCACTTTGAGTACCCAAGAGAGGCAAACAAAACACACTCAAATCTTTATCAGACCTTATTTGTTTAAAATTAGGTTTCTCACTGATTGAATAACAAGTGATCAAATTTCTGTGCATTTCCCACAATTTTCTGCTAATCTTCATGAAGCGTTGGAATTTCTTCAGGGAGAATTATTGAATGCCATATTATTTCACAGTATCTTTTTCGTGTTCTCACATGTAAGAGCTGTCTAAGCTAAATCCTAAAACTACTGTTACGGTAGAGACATTTTTCTGTATTAGGTAAAGTTAATGAGTTGTTAGAAGGTAACATATTTCTAGCTCCACATCTAAGTAAGCCAGACACACATTTGGCAATTGCACGTGTCCACCATTCTCTGAAATAAATTTGGGTCTGAGGAACTAAAAAAGTTTCTGATAGTTGTTTAATGAAGACGAGTCACATTTTTCATGAAAGTGGATTCAGTACAGCACACAGATATTCAGCGTTTATCATGTTTCTTGGCGTGAGAAATTGATTATCTTAAAAAATGACAGCTTTGTAAACGTGTAGCTAGTTGTAATTAGAATAACACAGTCATCCATCTGCTGTGGAACCCCTCAGGATTTCAGTCCATTATAAAATTGCAAATATTGAAAAATAAAATTAGTTTGGGTTGTTACCGTTTTCAAGATGAGAGAAGGAAAAATATCTGATAAACCACTATGCAGTCAAAATTTTTAATTATAAATCAACAAAAATCTTACATGAAGTTTACTTGCTGCTAGCAGAAATGATACTGCTGTGATGTGGATTGATGACTGAATCTGTGTGTTATATGTTAATGATCTCTGTCTATCCCCTTTCATAGAATTAATACTTTCTAGTTTGCTTTCATTTTTTGTTATTCTTAATAAACCCCAAAATATTGAAAACCAAATCATTGATGTGTAGGTGTAATAGGCAATAGAATAGCAAGAAACTGAAATTAGCTATAGTAGTAAAATACTACTAAGTTATACCTTAGGGATATGAAGTTCCTAAAATAGTCTCTTGCTCTTATTCCAGTTCAGTGCAAAGTCTAAGTTTTCTCAAGGTTTCAACAAACCCATTTATCAGAGAAATTCCATGTGCAGAGTCATTTAATATGTTGATGTCTTTGCTTCTTAATTGGTCTCCACCATATGTTGCAGACTGCCCAAATGTGGGAATGATGCAACCTTTTGTGATTGGTAGGTTTTTTTGGTAGCTCTGCTTTTGCAGATGACCTTGCAGTCGAGTCATTTGTTTCCACTAGACTTTCTCTGTGAAGCAGCTCTGCCATGTACTGCCAGAGGGACGGATCCTCAGGGATTTCAGGCCTTGGCCATAACGCTCAAATGCCACAGTGTGTTCCTTCTTCTAGATGAGGCTTAGTTCTCCAACTGAACAAAATCTCATATGAATTTCCTACCATTTAGTGAGCTCTTAATCTTTCAAGGGTCAGGTGGGTTGGGTAATGAACTGAGAAATTTTAAAAACACCAGTGGGAAGGTGTCAGTTTAGAGCTATTCAGAAGGAGTAGCAAATGAGAAATACAGGTTTTCAACCCCAAGTTGGTCTTAAAAGGGAAGGAAAAGGAAGGGCATTCTTACGTTCTTCCTACGTCGTTTGATTAATCCACTTCTTTCAAGATTATTCTCTACTTTAAAGATGCTGTCAGCAGAAAGAATTTTTCCCATTGCCAGTTTAGGTAATAGACTGAAAGTGTGGGTCATTCTTAATGAGGCTGTTGCCAAAAATAGCTTGAGTATTTCTGATGACCAATACATAAAGAAGCTCTAATATGAATATTTTGATTTTGTACTGTTGCAACAAGTGTACTGATGACATAACATACACAATTATATGGCAGGGTGGAACTGCACGTGAGATTACCTATATCTGAGAAACCAGCAAGATTCTCCAGCAAGTACTCTTGGGTCTTGTTTATATTGTCTCCATTCGCAGTTCAAATCCAACATAGTAATACTTTCCTTTGAAATAAGATTTTTTTTTTTTATAGACAATTATATATTCTAACAAGGAATATGAGATTCAGACTGTCAGAAGTACTCCAGAGGAGTAGCCTGATGGAGGGGATGACACCATCAAGAAGTTGTAGCAAGTGACAGAACAGAACTAGAGAAACTCATGACTTTTGCTCTGCCCCAAGTGCAAATAATGTTTTAAAATAGAAAACTTTCATAAGAATGTCAGAATGAGAGAGGATAGGTACTGACAGAACATAAAGGTTTATACTGACTGCTTGGGCACCTGTCCATGGGCAATGTTTAGGTGCCTGTTGAAGAATAAGAAAAAACCTGCCCTTGTTTAACAAAAAAACCCCAAAACATTATGAGTTCCACAATTTCAGTTTACATGGACCAAGCCAAGGACTAGAGATCTGAAAGCAAATATACCTACACACTTGTAAGATATTTGAAGCATCTGCAGGAATTATGCGGGTGGCCCTGGCTATCATGGGATTTTCAGAATCCAGAATGCTTGCAGAGTTGTTACTTGCATAGTTCCTTTGAATCAAAAGTCTTTTCCATCCATACAAAGAAAACTAATCTTTCTGAACATCACTGAAGTTAAAATTTAGCATGCATTAACATTTTCCAAAGATCATTTATATTGACATAAAAAAAATTGGCCGGGGCATCAGGGAGTGAAAAAGCTAAATCAATAATGTTAGATTTTTAGTAATTTTCTTCACTTAACACAAAAGGAAGCAAGTGGTTTCTTTGGGGTAACAGCACTTTAAACAGGGAAATAAATATTATCTGAAGACCATACAAGTTCTCTGAAATATGCTGTAAAGCTGTTTCAGCTTGGCATCGTGTCATTTCAGTATGAATGCAGTGTAGTCCATTTTCTGATTTAACCAAATAAAAGCTTCATTGTGGTAAGAGGGAATATGAATAAGAAGGCAGTCTTTCATACAAGTTGTAAAGTTGATTGAAGTCTAGTCTGGTCAGAAAGAATACTACAGGACTGTGCATGCCAGTTAACTTACTCTGAAGTGTTTATAGCTATAGATTGAGTTCAATAATTATATGTAGTTGCCTTTGGAAATCATGCCTTATGGTGGTCTAGTTTTTTTTAAAGAAAGAAGTGTAAAATATCTTTGAACATAGATTTTTTTTTTGTTTTATTAGATAAACAAAAAGGTAGCTGCCAAAGCATGTTTTTCATTACATTTAATAATAGCCAGAGTTCTGTATCATGTTGTTATTAATTCACAGTTCAGAGAGGTGTTCTGGCCTTTGAGGATAAACGGCAGTCTTATTTAGAAAACTGATATGTCCATGCCTTTTGTTGCAAAACCTATTGTGTTTTAAGGCAGCTATCTCAGATATATTAAAAAATATCTGTCAAACAAGTTTTGTAGAAAATTAACTGAGCATATTGATTCAGAGGTATGGACACCAATACAGTAGTACAGTCACAACATATTCTTCCAAACTTACTAGTCAACTTTTTAATCATGGATTGCAATATGCAGTATTTAAATATTCCACTTGGTTTTAATAACATTTTTCTAAGTTTAATGGAGCATTTAAGGTTTCTAGGTCCAGTTTTTAATCAGTGGGAAGTTGTCCTTTGTGTATTCTAAATGAGTTTATAGTGTTCTAAAGCTTAGTCTTCCCACTCTTTTAAGTGGTAAACAAAATAGAAAATAAACACTTTTTCCTCAGGACAAAAAAACAGAGATTGCACGTTCCCTTGTGAGTTGTGGATTAGCAGAGTACAGAGCTATGATTGTGTCAAATACAGTGGTGTCTGAAAGCAAGAGGTTTTGCCTTGATAAGATACTGAGTGATAGAAAATTATTATTCAATCCAAACTCTTAAGTTAATTTTATCTTCTTTTGCGATACAGGGGAAAATATCAAAAGGAAAACTGATAGGGAGAAAACCCTTTTCAGCAACTAAGAAATTATTACAACAGAGAATAAAAGGCAATGAGAATCAGCGAAGTCAGTTGTGTTCTTTTAATATTAATGGGAAATAAGCATTCAGTATTTTGTAAACTGTTACAAAATGGAAAGTGGGCTCAGACTGTGGATTGAGCTATTCCTCATTTCACCCTTGCTGGACTGGAATCCCAGCTCCTGCATTGCCACCTGCGAGAGGATCCATCTCAGAATGGAGGCAGGACTGTATTGTGACTTAGCGGTTGTTGTACTCCTTGCATCTGTTCTGCCATTAAATATGGTGTTGTTAGGACTGAATTAGCCATTAGCCATCGCAACTCATTCAAATTCCCCCTGTTTTTTAGGATGTAAGTATGCCTTTTGCCTTCACTGTTGCAGACAGGAACTTGAATACTAATTGACTTAGTATGGTAATTGCAGACTGAGTAAACAGGTAACTTGGAACAGGAGCTGTAAAAATTTAAGAACTGTTTCAGTTACCTCGGTGGGTTTTTAACTGAAAGACCCTGTAATTTTTTAAGTATTCTTCCAAATAATGCATTGCTGGCTGCTATGTAAAAGGTATTTGAACTTCTGTTCAAGGTAAAAAAAACCCTCTCTGATGTGGGTTTATATTTCAATCACATCAAATTATTGAATACATTTATTTTACTTGAAGATCAGTTGATTTTTATGTATAAATATATTTGTCAAAAGTACAAGGTAATTTTTCATTACCCTAAGACTTTAAATTATTATCCTCTGTAAAAGTTGTAAAACAGTGAGGTTTTTTTCTTGTCCTACTTCCTCAGCTGAATTTTACTGCTTCATTGTTGAGTGTCATTTTTAAATTTGTTGTATTATTTTCTTCATAAAAATGTCAACATAACTCATCTGAGCACAATGCCTTTTTTGGGGGGAGCTTGGGGGGATTTTCCTTCCTGAACCTGTTTCATTTTTAATCCCTTGTTCCTTGTTTGCTTACCAGGAACATAGAGTTTACCCAACTGAGGAACAAGGGAATCCTTCAATTTGATTTCTCTATCTGTCTGAGGATATAGAAAAAATACATATTAAGTTACTGTGTGATCTGCTTAATCAGATTTTTACATTTATCATTTACATGAATATATTTTAACTTCTGCTGCCATATCTATTACATTTTTAACAAATGCTGTTAGTTATTATTTTTTTATTTGTTTCATTTTTTGCTGTTTTTTAAGTAGCACTTTCAAAGAATTATATTAAAGGTTTAAGCCCTCAGTTTTGTAACTCATATTATTAGACTGTAATGTTTGTCTCTGATATTGTTATACTAGATGATACATGTTCATGATAGAAAAAATTCCCATTTTTAATTGAATTTAGAATTTAAAATTTTAAGAAAATACTACAGCAGAGGTTTCTTTAATTTTTCTAACTTGGATTTTTAATTTAAATAAATACAGGGTATGTGTTATTGTGTGAAAGAATGCATAGAAATACAGGATTTTTAAAATCCATCAGTTTTCTGTTATTCATATCAAAATAGAATTTTCTTTAGTAAAGTTAGAATTACAGCTAAGAGACTTCAAGGCCACTGGAGTGGAAGAAAGTAGATCAGAATATGTTGCCTTGCCTGATTTCTGGGCAAAAGATGCAAAAGTTCTCCTAAGAAATGGGACTGAAAAAGGTGTTGCTCTCTTACATCATGCTGTTAAGCTAATGATAAGCATACTAACTGTGAGCATTTCCTTATAAAGAAAGTGATTTTCATTAAAAGAATATATGAAGAATGCAGTTTCTTGATGTATCCTTTCCAAACTCTGCTAAACTAATTTCAAGTAAGAAACAGTTCTGGATAATTGGTATGTATATATAAAAGAAGCTTTACATTTGTATTCAGTTAAAATCATATTTCCCATAATACTTTATTTAATTTATTTCCTTTTGTTTTAGCCATGGAAATAGATGTGAAGAAAGAAAGCCTTTCATCTGTGCAGCAGCTTGGTGTTGAAATGACAGTCAGGTACATGGTATTAAAATATTTCCCTAGAGTATTTCTAGGATTTGTTTGATTTTCATGGAATGACTTTAATAATGCTTAATCCATCAGCTCATTGCTTTATATTATCTAAATCCAAGATAAACTTCAAGAAAATGAATTCTAACTGTAAATTAAGAAAGTATTGGTATGTAATTAAATTATCTTTACAGATTATATATGTTATTATCTTTTGTAAAGACTAATTGTAACTTGCTAGTAAGATTTACCATAAAATTGCATTATCCTGAATTATGTGTCTTTTTTCCCTTGCATTACTTCTCTAAATGGTTCTATTTAGCTAAGCTTAGTTATATGCCATTTAAACATTTTATTTGGCTGATAATTTGCAGAGCTGTAATGAAGGATAAGCTAAGAGATGTCTGTACTTTCACAGGCTGCTATCTTTAGCATTAATATTTGAATTCTGATTATAATAATTACGTGTACAATATACTTATATTGAAGTCTAAATATTGTACGTGCGGAAACTGAGTCCTGTCTGTTAGAGTACTTACTCCTCCCCATGACCGTCTCTAAAACTGAACTAAAAAGAGTTTAGGTGAGGAATTGTAACACTGAGTAGCAGATGTTTGGTGTGTGTCCTTAGGTGGCGTGTGTTAGGTTTTCTTTAATCATTTATGTGTATATCTACAATACAGTGATGAACAATGCTATGAGAGATTTACTGTTACAGGCTTATTAAATATGAGTTCTTGCTTTTAGGAGTTAAAAACAGTATTTAAACAGTTTTGAGTTTGAACTTTTTTTGCTAGATATGGAAAATATTTAAACTTGCTAAAAGAAGATGCTGAAAATGGGCTGTGTTTCGTGTTAGTGAATTGTGAGAAATTCCTGAAACAGCAGCAAAGAACTGTGGTATCTTCGCTTTGTATCCTTTCTTGATGGTATAAATTGTATTGCCTAAAAATGGCAGTGGAATTTGAAGTCTTGCTTTGGGCTTTTGATAGTGGTATGAATGTGTAATATTTACGGAAAACTATTTTTAAAAAGCAGCACTTTTACTTTGAAAATCTGATAAGTTAAAATGCACACCCAATGCACCCAATAAAATGTTCACCCTTTTGTTCCCATACTTTTATAGAAGTGCAAGTCTCATTCATTTTTGTCACTGTTTTGGAGTGGGATCACACCTTTGTATCTTATAAAGAGTCTGCAGCAATGCAGCTTTGAACATTAATGAGTATGTGTGGTACTTCCATAATACCAACACTGTTAATGGTTTTGCCAGTGTAATGATAAGTGCATGTAACCTGATCAACAGGAATGTTTTGACTTCTGATCTTTTAGATCTAATATGGAACTTTTTTCTTTTTTAAACAAAACAGATATACCTTTCCAACAAGCTTTACTATATTCTTCATATATTAGATTTTTGTATCACTGTTGAATACACTTCAGATATATTAGTCATAATATGCTTAATCTCCTTTTTAAAGCTTTTCTTTTACTTTGTTTTTTTTTTTTTCTATAGCTTTACAACTCGTGTTTCCCTCCTGCACTGTTCTCCTTTCTTGCACTTCTTTTGGTGCAGGGTTTTTTGCATTTGCTTAGTTTTTGTATACTTTTGTTGGTTTAGCTTGACTACTTATAGACTGAAAAAAAATCAGTGTGCAGGGAAAAAAAATTGTTTCTCTTAATTCAGTTTGAGATACAGTTGTGCCTCAAGATGCTGCCTTCTCTGCAGCTCTATTTCCCTTGGCCCATCTCTAGGGAAAACCAGCTCTTGGCTCTGTGAGCATGGCCTGGGAAGAAGGGCTGTGGGGAGGAGGTCTGTGCCTGAGTTCCTTAACCTTCTCATTCAGGCTGCTTGCAGGAGCCCTACGCTGGCTATGACTGGTTTGCATCTTCCATCTTCCTCATGATGTCAGGGGACGGGGAGAGGACACTGACGTTTCTTCAGCAATTTTCACATCTTCTTGTTTCAGCATTTCTCTGGCTACCAAGGCTGCATTTATCTGTAAGAATTTAAAATCCCTGTCTTTCTGAAAGGCAGCTTTGAAAGTTTATAAAGGCAACTTGATTAATTTCCTTAGTTTTGGGGTGGGTTTTTTGTGTTTGTTTTTAATGAATTAAATTTTTATTAAAGCCCCCTAACTGAATATGTGACCCTGAAAAATTATCTCAGAAAAATATAATTTTTACAGTTGCTCAAATTGTTGTTTAAAAGGAGTGAAATAGCAAGTGGACTGATAGTAAAGACAAAGTTATTGAATCTTAAAGCTGTCAGTAAGGCAAACTGTTAGTGGCATTCAATTCTGTGCAATACTGTTGAATGACCTTTTTTTAAATTATTATAGTGTGCAAGTCCATCCATCTGATTTTTTTTTTTTAGTAAAAGTATCAGTTTTGAAATTAGCTTAATATATTAGTATGTATTTAATAAATTTTAAACATTCTTACTGCAAAAATACTATATGATTGAGAATTTTAAATTACCAGTAATTTGTATCAAGTTTGTAGAATAGAAAACATCATTTCTATTTTTCATTAGAGTGTTTCCATCTGTTTAAAATAAAACCCTTTGTACATTGTCATGTTGCTTTGAATGTTTTGAACATAAACTCTAAACCAACTGTACTCTCTACTAGAGAACTCTGAGGTATGAGGCATGGAGTACATTCCATACCTCTTCTGCATATAGAAATATAGATTTATTAATATCAATAGATCTGTCTTGTCACCAGAAGGGATGACTGTATCGGTCCATTCACAGCACTGAGTCTGGCCTTGAAGTTGTTCCAGCATAATGAAATTCTTGCTGAAATTTGCTGCATTGTGTGAATATAATTGTGCTGAAAACCACTGGTGCCAAGGATTCATTACCTAGAAACTGGGCATTGATATCCAGAGCCTTCCACAGGGATAAAACCTCTGCTGCTTTTGCTGCCCAAAATAGAATTTCACTCATGCACTCCACACATTCTACAAAGAAATGTGCATACAGAAAACAACTTCAAATACTATAGAAGTTCCATTCCACCAGTAAATGGGGGGAAAAAAATCCAACAGAAATTGGTCTTTTTTTTTCTTTCTGTTCCTTTGTTTACAACATAACAATGGTTTCTCCAACCCTTCAACAATTAAAGCCTATTTATAATAAAGAACTAGACTCTAATTAAAAGGAATAATCATGATATGTTATCAACCCTTTAGTTTTACTACAAGTTTTTATTGATGGTAGTATGACCTTTTTTGTTTATTCTGTTTCCTGTCTCTAGAACAATCAGAATGACTTATCTTACCTGTAAAAGTGTATGTTTTTATGTATTGTTGTCAGCAAAGTATTATAAAAAACAAATTTTTGTAGTCTGTGATCCTGTTCCTCAGTTTTTTTGTTGATAATGATGTTGTTTGTTGTTAACCAGATCCACCTGCCTGTTACAACAGTGGAATATGGCATCCATCCAGTCTATTTTTGCAGTGCTCACCACATTGAAATGTTGCTGAAAGCTGAGTTGCCACTTGTCTGCTCAGCCTTTCATATGTCTGGCTTCACTCCATCCCAGGTAACTGATCAAAGTGTATTAAAGTAACATCACTCTTTTGACTTAAATGCACAAAATCAAGAAGGTTGAGGAACTACTGTGTTTTTTCTGTGCAGCACTCGTGTAATGGTTATGAAACTGGGGGTAAGAGATGGTATTGACCACATAGTGGCTTAGAGCATCTGAAAATTGAAAGCAACTGACTGGTAGAAAAATGACACTGTACTGGAGTTGATGACCTTCTATTACATGTTCATGCAGAAACCTTGATAAAAATAATATATACTAAACCCTCAGATTTATCATTAAAACTAAACAGAGTAACTGGAATAATTCTCTAAATTTGCTATAGGAGGGAAATGAGTAATTTTGAATAGTTATATAATAGGAAGCAGTTCCGGTGATATTAGAGTAAAATTAATTTTATATGAGCTACCATATATATTATAATCTGGTAATACAATATTCTTTTATAGTAAAGAGATGTTACTAAAGAAGGATAGTTATCTATAATGATAGCTTTCATTTTGTGTACTTACAAAAATTCTTTGGTATGAAGCATTACTGATAAAGACTGCACTCATGATGAAGCATAAAGAGCTTCATGCAGTAATGAGTTAGATGGCCAAAGCAAAAGACATCGCACCACAGGAAGAAAGCTTATTAATTACTGTGCTGAGGCAAGGACAATATTGTTCATCTTATGCCTTCAAAATTCCTTTTTGCTGCAAGATTTGCAGCTGAAGAGACTTCTTAATGGGGGCAGATGCCAGTGTGGTTCAGACATTGCTTAAAATAGTCAGCTTGGGGTTGGTCTTTGAGAAGACTGTCAGATGAGGAAATTTATCTCGGTATAGGAATAAGGTGCTTATAATAAGGTTCCTTCTTTTGGACTGTGAAAACACATGGGGAGAGTCACTCCTTCTTCACCTGTTCTTGTGCAAATCACACTGTATGCTTTTTTTAATTGTGTGCACTCAGTAATAGACTAGTTACTGTTCTAAAATACTAGCAAGGATTTTTTCGTTTATTTATTGCGTTAGTGAAATGCTACTGGTGAGTACCACTGTATCTTTTGTGTGATTTTGCAGTTCTACTGCAGCATTAAAAAGAAGCAAACTCTGAGCTGTGGAAACAGTTCTGATGTATTTAAGTGATTGTGTGCTTCAATAAATACCTCAAAACAGATTTAATGCCAGAGTACGGCTGTTGTCATCTAATTAGAATCCTGATACCTCTCCTGCTGCATATTTTTAAACACTTTAAGGACTGATTAGCAGAAGATTTGTGGTCTAGAACTAAATGAAATGTCCAGTATACATCTTAATACTTTTTAATTTAGAACAGGAAAAAGGAGTCACTAACTGTGTTCCATATCCACTTCATTAAATGAAAATGTGTCTTGGGGAAGGGCCTAACATTTCACTTATAAGGCAAAGAACAAATTTAAAGGAAAAACCACACTGAACACACCTTCATCACTCTCGTTACACTTTAGACAACATTTAAAACAAAATCTTGAAAAAAATGACCTTCGCTTTCCTTGGACTTCGAGTTTTATGTCTCAACCTCAGGGGTTGCTGGAATACACTCAAATAAGTGAGATGCATGGATACAGGGTGTTAAGTTTAGCTAAACTCACTAGAAGTCTATTCAGAGGCTGTGCTTTAAAAATGGTGATTCTTGGCTTCATTTGTACATCATCCCTTTAATTGTTACAGGAAAAGGGTTCTGTCTTAAGAGATAAAGCTGATCAATTATGACTGAATGTCTCCAGTGATTTAATTATATATAATTTTATTCTCATCTAGATTTGTCTGCAGTGGATAACTCAGTGTTTCTGGAATTACATGGACTGGAGTGAGATCTGTCACTACATTGCTATCTGTATTTTCCTTGGTCCTGATTATCAAATATATATGTGTATTTCTGTGTTCAGACACCTACAGCAAGACATTCTGAAGCACACTGAAGCCCAAGATCTTCAGGTTTTTCTTAAAGTAATAGTTTCTTTTTTAATTTTTCAATTGTTGAGAAGCAAGGCTCTCAATAGTGAAAACGTATACATTACTTAATCTGGAACTCTTACTGAGTTTCACTTAGTTATTTTTAAATGAGTGGGATAATACTTCAATTTGATTCATTTCCTGGCAGGAAACTGTGGTATAGTATTTTCTAGAGAATGGCTTTGCTGTGTTTTGTCCTAATCAGTTGCCTTCATAAGCCAAGTAAATAGCCACATTAAGTCATGCATGCACCCAATCTCATTAAAATAGATGCTCTCCAGAAAAGGTGAGTTTACACAGTGGTCTCTTACTGAAGCTTGAAGAGATGCGGCAGCAAGCTCAGCAAGCTGTCATATTGATGAGATGACAGTTACTGTACAACCAGCCACACAACTTCAAATTTTTTCAATATTATAAATTACGTGGGGTTTTTTTGATTTTTTGCAGGGTACTGCTTAGCTATAGCTGCAGTCACAAATGTATACAGTATTTTACTCTTCTTCACAGAGATATTTTTGCCTTTTTCTCTGGTCTTTTTCTGCTGTCAGAATTCTTCTGAGAACTAGATGTCTGCATCTTAGTCTGTCCTAAGGATAGTAGTTTTCTGACTGGTTTGCATCCAACTTACATATTCTTAAATGTGAATAATATGTCAGCTCAATCAGTTTCCTTGGAAGCGGTATACAGTCTAATGAATGTATTGTATAGTTTTCCCTGGTTTTGGACAAGACTTAAAAGCTTGATGGCACTACTGGATAGTATATGTAAATTATAGAAGAGAGAATTTGTATGTTGCCACTTACAGTATAAGCAGGCCAAAGATTTGGCACGATACTGTTAAGTTAATGAGAAAAAATGAATTTTAATGCAGTAGAGGAATATCTACAATTCATGGAGTGACCACTGCAGTAAAAAAGGAGTTCATAGCATACTCTTGATTCTGGTACTTTTAATTAATAGAAATTAAAAAAAAAATAGAACCACAGAATGGTTTGGGTTGGAAAGGACCCTAAAGACCATCCAGTTTCAACCCCCTGCCATGGGCAGCGACACCTTCAGCTAGACCAGGTTGCATCCAATCTGGCCTTCAGCATTTCCATGGGTGGGGCATCCACAGCTGCTCTGAGCAACCTGTGCCAGTACCTCACCATCCTCACAGTAAAATTCTTCCTAATATCTAATCTAAACCTACTCTGAAGCCATTCCCCCCGTCCTGTCACTACATGCTATTCAATTTCAGCTGTATATATGATATATATATTTTATATTCCACCGTAGTCGGCTTTCTCACAGTGCATGAAGAACAAATTGAAGTGCATGAAGAACAAAATTGTACCTTCAGTTTTGCTTGTGTGTAGGGGAGGGGAAACGAAAAGATCATTTTCAATTCCTGTTCAGATGCCAAAGTGCAGCCTTCCAAGCCTGAATACGTATTTTCAGAATTCCAGTTAGCAGAGATGCACAGTCAGTACACCAGAGGTACAACATGTGTCTGCAGGGAGTGTCTGGCTGCAGAGAATTTTTTTTCAGCACATGGTGCCAGTAGTGTAATACTGATTAGTAGATGAGGGGTACACAACAGCAACAAATTCACCCATTTTACCTAACTGTTCTTCAGGATCCTGCTTTCTATGGTGCATCCGCCTTCTCCCTAATGTAGTAGTCATGACAAGGAACATGGTCTGTTTGTGTCTTTTTTCTCAGGGCACCTTCTTTTACTCTGTGTTTTGGAATTGCTAAGAATTACTCACTTGTGGTGATGCAGAAATACTTTGGTTTTATTTAAGCACTTCATAAAGGTCTTCCTTTATCACTGATTTTAAAAATAGGCATCTATTATTAATCTCCTGCTTTTCTTGAGAATCTAGTTGGATATAAAAGCCACACTTATCATACTCTGTGTTGGTGTAGAAATCTTTTTTCAAAAGAATATTTCAGTACCTGGCTTTCCCTTCTTAAAGCTTACTTTGTTTTTCTTAAAAATCTTCAATGTCATGTTCTCCAAAAATGAGATAAACAGTGTTCACATGACATAAAACTATCTGATACCAAGTCTGTGATTGGAAAGAACTGACTGGAAGCAGATATTGCCAAATCTGTATTTCTGAATAAAAAGTAATAAAATCTATTTTAAACACGCAGGCTATGACAAGCAGAACAAAATGGGCTATCTTTAGAAGCTTGGAATTCATTAAATTTGACTTGTGCATCTTTTTTCCTTGCTAATAAATGGTTTTTGTGTTTATTTGTTCAGGAAGAAGCACTCCATGGATTTCGAGTGAGTGATTATTTAGACTACATGGAAAACTTGGAGGCAATCTACAGACCTATGCTGCTGAAAGACATGAGGACCATAAGAGTGCAGAGTACATAGATGAAGCAAACAAGCACTTTATTTTCCAGTTTTGGTTACATCATCCTATAAAAGGATGCTGATTGATTGATACATCAGTCTCACCTAAAATCAGCCAGGCTGTTTAAATGTACATACTGTAAAATAAATAGCAAGGGTTTTCAGAATATAGTTTTTCAAAATTAAGTACCTTAAATTTGATGACCAGATTTTCTCATACAGGCTATGTGCACAACCTCATTTTCAGTTAGCAGAAGAAGCTTCAGAACCCATCTATAGGATATACTCGATCCTTATAAAGCCTTGAACCTCTTCCCAACTCATTGTATCATTGTCATCTCCTTGTAGCACAGTCCTAAAACCTTCGTATTTTGTTAGGGTCTGACAAATGGAATTTGTTTTCTATTTAGGAACAGCTCCTAGTGTGTATTCATGTACATGAGAAGTCAACAAATGAAAAACTAATTCCCTGTTCTCACTTTGTAGATAATGTTGAGAAATTGGATGTTCAGATATATACAGTGAAAAAAAACACTTTATATTCCTGTCTTTTTAAAATAAAGAATTTTATGTTATAAAGCATAATTAGTTTTCTTGTCTGAATGAAATTATAATCTTCAAAAATTATTGTTGTTTTTCAGAGATATGAATAGCAGGCCACTCAAGGGTTTCTCATTTACTTATGCGGAGAGTATATGTCATATGGAAAGAAAATCTCAAATTAGAGCAGTTATTAAAATTTATTCTTAAATTTTGTTTATTATTTATATGGAGAAATGGAGAAAAACTGTGATCTGTTTTGCTTCATCCTTACCATCACTAGACAAGCATCTTCTCCTCTCTCCCTTGTACCCACTCTATATTATTTATAGATTGTTTGTTCTTTTAATTTTGCAAGACTTTTTTCCCCTCTTTGTTTTTGTATTATGTTGGCCTCTTCTGTTCAGGGCTTTTCAGCTGTACTTAAAAGTATTCTCTCAGTAGATGCAATTCCCATTTATCTATATTTTCCATTCTCTGCTACAGGAGGCATTATGGTGAAGTGGACTTTGGTCTGTTTCTCATATACCACCTCACCTCTAGAGCTTTCTGTCTCAAAGCTCTGTCTCATGAATTACTCACAAGTTCACTGCCCGAGTATTGGGAAGGTTGAAAGCGTTCAGACAGTGGGTTTATATTGGCTTACAAGGCCAATAGGTTAGGTATCAGGAAAAGGTTTTTCAGCCAGAGCATGGTTGAGCACTGGAACGTGCTTCCTGGGGAAGTGATCACAGCACTAAGCCTGTCTGAGTTAAGTAGCATTTGGACAACACCCTCGGGCACATGGTGTAACTCTTGGGGTGTCCTGTGCAGGGCCAGGAGTATTGGACTTGATGATCCCTGTGGGTCCCTCCCATCTTAGCATATTCTGTAAGGTTTAGAAACCCTCTTGGAGCAAAACTTTCGGGAAAATTTCAGAACAGAGGCATCCACGCGTGAAGTGAGACACTTGTCTGCTTTTTTCTCCTATAATACACTTGGTACAGAATGGGCATTTGTTGTGTTCGGACCCACAGCCTTCCCCTCAGACTAACTGTACTGATCTTTTATAATCATTCATTCATACAGATAGTTTTGACTGATGATCTCTGACTTCAGTCTGAGGGCTGAGCTTGTTGTTTTGCTTGCCTAGCCTCAATCAAAACTTATAAGCACCTGGATTTAAGAAGTCTTTCCATAAAACTGCCAAGTGATTCTTTAGTGTCATCAAGTGTTTAAACAGCTTTTTGTGAACACGATTATTTTTGGCTTGGTCTTGAACAGTATACCTGTTCTTACCATGAGATACTCATCTTCCCTGAGTAAATTTGCAACAATTATTCTGAAGTTTCTTGACATTTGTGCTTCCTCCTTCAACTACCCAGAGCTTCTGAAAGAAGAATACTTAATACATATTTTTATTAGTAGATCTATTCATTCTTAGGATTTCAGTTTTATTTCAGCCAAGGTAATAGTTGCACCACTTTAAATTGAAGTGAAAGGCCCCATTTCTGCAGTTACCTTTAAAGAGATTTTTGGTCTCGGTAATTATTTAGCATAAAAAGTTGGTAAATTGTCCCATACCCTGTAATATCAGACCCTTGATGCTTCCAATTGCTTCTTTGTCAAAGAAACAAGATTTAGCTTCTCTAGGAAAAAGTTACCTACCAGCTGTATTCTTAGATGAAGTCATCTTTGTACTGCGAAGCATAAGCAATCAGCATAATTGATCACATCTCTATTGTAGCTTGTTTAGTAACTAAGCAGTATAAATTCTTCAAATGCATCCTAGTTTTGTAGGTAACATTACCAGATGGTGTTATATAGTGAAAGGCATTAAGTAACTCTTTATTTGGTTAAAAAAGTAGGGAAAATGCTATGTTTTGTCAACACCTGCAACAATAATTTTCTTTACAGAATGTCTGGAATCCCAAAATATTTTAATTTGAATGCATGATAGAATAAATCTTTTCAAAGTCTAACAGAAGCTACAAATGTTGAATTTAGACTTATTCAATGTTGTTACCACATTTCTGTGAGACAAACTAAACATTACTGTAAAGTTCTTTAAAAACAATTTGGCTAGATAAAAGGAATATCCATGCAGAAATTGAGCACATACACAAATTCAAATTATAAAACACATTAGAACATGTGGAAACATTTCTGAAATTATATGTAACCTGAGAGTGAACACTGACTAAGGTTTTGCCACTATTTCTGATTTACTGGCTGTGCATTTCATAAGTTCAGGAGTTTAGCTTTTTTCACTGTCTAGCAAAAGTATGTTTTAAATATTTTTGGACTTTTGCGAACTGTGTTATCTCACCTACATTAATAAAAGAGGCTGGCAAGGATGAGGAAAGAATTATGATAGGAACTGATGGAACCATGGCACAGGGGCCAAAGAATGTTATGACTCCCATAATACCTGTTCTTTTAACCTTAATAGCAGTCTCTCTTTTTTTTTTAAGGTAACATTTTTTGGAATATATCTCAAAACAGCCAAATAACAAACATCTGGATGGTGACTAACATTAGAACACTAATATATATGTGTTTCCAGAAATTCCATGCCCTTTTAAAGAGATCATGGTTGATTAAACTACCAATTATGAAGTCATCAGTTCCTTTAGCAGCAGCAGAAGTTTGTCAAGAAAATTGGCTCTTGTGCTAGGCATACGAGTAACTCAGGGACTCTTGCCACCTAAATAGCTACCATTTTATATTCCTTGTCCCCCAGCAAAGAAGAGAGAGGCACTACAGAGCTGACCCTTAATATTAACAACTTACATCAATATTGCATCAAATTAATCCAAAGAGGTGCTGTACACAATAACAGGGAAGAGGAGTCAAATACAAATAGAAAGCAAACAGCCTGAATTACCAAGTGCTCGTACTGATTAAAGCATTTTTTGAATTGCCTCCAGCAATTCAGTCAGCTGAAGTTTCCCCATCTGCAAAACCGCTACATTTTAATACAGTCTATGCAGGTGCTGAGATGATTAATTAGAGAACATTGTAAAGCATTTAGTGCATGAAAATTCTGTGCAAATGCTAAATCTTAATACCTGCTAATAATATAAAACCCCATTGTGCCCCATGACAGAAACAGGACATTGACACATGTTACAAGTAGACTGAAATAGAGCTGAAGTGATAGTAGTCAGGGAAACCAATCACATCTTCTTTGGATCAATGACAGCCTAAAATCAAATGACCATTTTAACAACAGATACCTGAAGACATGCTCATTATGTTGTATTACCCCCATCTTGAGGAGTCCCTCATCCAGCTTTGTGGGTTTATATATAAATTTCTCCATCTCCCTATATTCTTTCAGGGAACTATTTTACTGACAGTTTCTATCTCTAAATCTATTTGTATTTTCCTGGTTGCCTCGTCCAGTTTCTTTTTCCCTGATTTCCGTCTTGATTGTATCTACTTCAGGCTTTTTTTCTCTCCTGTTTTCAGCTGTCTCATTGTTCCCCATTCCCAATAACAGTCGAAACACTAAAGAATAAGTATTTCCTTGCTTGTCCCTAAAATGTGCAATTAAACATGACGTAAAATAAACATAATCATGCCACTCTCCCCTAAACAAGACACTAAATAAATCCCCAGCTTGGAAAAACTGAGAAGCCAGTTAAAGGAAGATGACACTCCCAAATAAGCTGTCAGCAGTCCTGACCCAGGCTCCTGCTGGAGGCAGCTAAGCACTGCTGCCTCTGCCTGTCTGTCATATCGCCCTGACCATCAGCTGGGATGCCATACTGAATAGAAACACCTGTGTTCTTTCCAAAAGACATGCTGTTTCCAGACTACCTCCTTCAGCTAGCCTCTGCAGCATGACTCAGCCGTTTCAGATAAAAAGCAGGAATACAGAAAAATATTTTTCACCTGATGATGTCTGCCCTGTTGCCTCTTGACAAGTTATTTTACTCCTGGAAGCTTTGAGTACCTGTCTAAAAAAAAACAAACAAAAAAATAATGCTCATACTTGTGTAAGAGAAATACTGGCAGTAGAAGCAATTAAAGCAACTAAGCTTTAAAACAAAATATTATAGGTGTGGTAGGGAAAAAAATAGATCAGTGAGAAATACTTACACACTAAACTCTGGGTTTAGCTGGTTTGAGATGTCCAACTCAATCACTAGGTCAACAGATAAACAGTCTCAGCTTCTCTAACCCATTTTGTGTTGTCTTAAAGTACTTTCTAGATAATCCATAGCAATAGTCCATAGATTTCTAGAGGAGCTATGTCTGAGTAACATCAAAAGATTCCAGTCAATAGGCTGAATTTCAGTATAGCATGCTATCATTAATGACAAGAGATCACAATACAGAATAAAAGCAAAACTGCTGAGTTGACATTCAGAAAGAAGCTGGGAAATGCCAGACTAAAACAAAGCTATGGTGTCATATGAGGCACAGTACTGACACTGCTTTATGACCAATCTGCATTTCATCACCTGCAGCGTGAGAATCGTCCTTTATTGCTTGTCCGGATAAGTAGTGGTGAACATGTACTCCCTTCAGTCATTTGCAGTTGTGTTGCAGGGAGGATGCTTCAAGGATGGCAAGAAATTTGGCAAGTAAAATGGAGTTAGCATCATACAGTTTCAGGATACGTGTTCTCTCTGTCCCTATGTTCAGATTACTGCAGGTCCCTCACTCACTAGTGAATTGCAGCAGCAGCTTCCCTGGGAAGGAAATTATGAGCCTGTAAACATTCAAGGAAAAAAGGTACATTTTTAGCCATTGTTACTGAAAAACAACAACTGAAAGCAATTCCTTTCTTGAGAAAAAGGGCTGGTTCATCAGGTTTTTCCACACCTGTGCGAGAACACGTAACAGGTGTTGCAGTGCAACAGGATCAGAAACAGCAACAAATCCAGTGAAGTGGGTGAAATTCCAACACTCTCAGAGCATTTCCAGATGACTGCAAAACTGATGGATACTAGGTAACTGTTATACAGTTCAGGTCTTATGAGATATAACGTAATTAAGTCCATTGGAGAGAAGATTGGGTTAGATTATTAGAAGGGGATTTAGAAGGGGATTTAGCCACTGTGTGATCACCTGTGTGGAGATTTCTGACAACATTGTTTTAATCTAGCCTGACATCTTCCCCCTCACCCCACCCACCAAACAAGAAAATCATATCACCAACAAGAATGTGGGAGATGGAGGACTGAGGAGCTACAGTAACAAACTGGAAGAGGTTGTCGTTTTACAGTGCAGATAACTAACTAGTAGAACAGAGCTATTTTTTAAATAATAAATCAGCAGATCAATATATTTAGTCATGATCTGATTTTATGAGATAACATGCAATTCTAGAACATGCCATTCTAAAATATATAGTCTGTTCCAAGTTTCACAGACGAAGATATACAGTGAGTTATCTCTGCTGTCTTACCTTTCGATCCCTAAAATATATTTAAAAAAATAATAATTCAGTTGGTATCAATGGGATCTCTCACAGTTTTCTTTGATATATTTTAGGCAAATCATTAAAAAATATCCCCCCAAAACCAACACAAGGAAGTAGAGAAGGAACAATCTCAGGACAGCAAAAAAAGGTATTTGAAGAATTTAAGAATGGTAATGGCAGCATACATTTTCCCATTGAAGTATAGTATATACCTATATACCATGTTGGACTAGAACTAAAGATAAAATTTCGACTATTTTAAGCAGATAAAAATTGAAAACTTGTTTGAAATGTAATGTTGTATCTGTGCCAGAAGAAGTTACTGGTATTTATTTCCCACAAAGAAAAATTGTTTGGAGAGCTGCAGTATTTGCACTGTTTCTGCAAATCAATGGACCATATTCATGACACCTCTTCTGGCATTTTATTAACTAATCACACATAAGTAGACAGAGGTACAGGTCTTTGAAGCTAAATTACTCAACGTAGTTTACAATAATTTAAAATGCCATTTCCATATACACAGATCATGTCCTTTCAGATTTCACTTTTGTTCAAAATCTGAGCTAAAGGAGAACAATTTTTTCAATTTCAGATCATGAATGAGGTACCAGTTTTATTACTTCACCTAAGAAGAACAGATTCAGAAAGTTTTGTATACTCAGCAGATTATCAGGGAAAAAACATCTTCCCTGTGCCTCTGATACCAAACCACCAGTAAATTAAAAAATCCCCACAGCTCCAAAGCATAATGCTGTTTGATTCTGTTTCACCACAAAAAAAAAAAAAAACAACACAAAAGGCCATAAACCATAATATACAATGCAGTGGTGCATAGGGAGGTATCAACATGGTTTGAAAAATTAGTTTAGATGGGGTTAAATTGGGAACTGACACTCGACTAATATTTCCTCAAGTCAGTTTCCTGCTCAACAATAGGAGGCAAGAAGAATGCATGAAATTTGCTTGGAATGATGAATGGGGAAAGCAGGATTTTTTTGGAGTAGGTGTTTAAGGAAACAACCACCACAGAAATAAAAACTCCAAGGGAAATTAACAATTTCAAAGAAATCAGTGTTTACTCTCTCAAAAGATTTCATCTGCTCTTGGTATGCCCTGTGCTCTAACTCAAATCTGGTATCAGATTCATCCATGTTGTGAGAATTAGTTTAAAATGGACCCGGCCTTTAAAATGATGCTTTAGTTTAATACAGACATTCATAAGCCAACACAACGCTCCATTTGAACTTCCCTCTCCTCAGAATTCTTGATGGTTTAGACAAGGTAAATTTTCTGGAGTCATCAAGGCCACCTCCTGCAGCACAGTTTTCACTTAGAAGGCAAATTACAAGTTTGGTTTTTTTTCTTGATTTGTAAAACCCACTGTTGTGAGCAATGCCATAATGTGCATACTATCACAATTTCTGTCATGGACTTTCTAGGTAAAGGTTTCCAGTCCAAACAAACTTATTCCCCATGTTGATTCAGGATGGTGTTTAGTTATATTTTTCTTCTAGCTCTAAATCAATAGAGAAAAGCCTCCTGCTAGAAAATAGGAAACCAAAGTTTGAAACAAATATAATTTTGGCAAGGAATTCCTCGTGAGGGAAATTATAGACCCATGAAGCCAGTTAGACCATCTGTCTAAATCACTTTGGAGTCATTCAGATATTTATAGGAAATTCATTTTGTACAGAACCTGGAAGTGAGGGCAAACCATGGTCTCTAGATATACTAACCCTTTCAGACTCCTGTGAAAATTAACTTTAATGAATTTCCAGCAAATCACAAAATAACAAGGAATTATTTAACATATACTCATTGTAGAAAGGTGTAATAAAGTACTTTGAGGACATGCTCTTATGTATAGCTAAAATAACTTCACGAGCTGCTGTCTTCTATAATTCCTGCCCCTATGTTAAATACTCCCACTGCTTGCACCACTTCTATTCTTACCAGATCCTTCCACTAAGTGGTTTCTATCATTAAAGCAGTAGAAGGACATAATTTTGTTTTGTGGAGGTTGTTTTCTAGATGCTCAGGTGGGGAGTGGGAGGCCCATCAAGGTTGCAAGGTGAACCTGTAACATGAGTAAGAGTGTACACATGGAAAAATCACTCCTCCACTTGTGTTATGAGCAGTTAAACTGTCATTTGTTACAGTAGAGAAGATGAAACTGTCAAAACCCCAATGTAAGAATAGTTTATTTTCCCCCCACATGAATGTATCCTACTATAAATTTCAGCTACTGAAGAAGTTTGAAAGATTTAAAGAAATATGTTAACATTCTTTATGGTATAACGTGGGCTGTGTTGTAAGCAGACAGTTTGACTTGACTTTAAAGAGCATAGGAGGTAAATATCAGAACTGATCTTCCAACTATCTACCACAGTTGCCAGTTCTTAAGGTTCTCATATACCCATATCACTTACACCTTTTTAAAAAAACAACCTCAAAATTACACAATTACTGCAATAGTATAAGATCACAAATTTATTTTAAATGGTTTGTTATCTTCAAGCAAAAGGATGCACTCAAACCAGTAACTGTAAAGGGGTACTTGAACCATTACTTGCAAATTCCAGGTTGAAGGCAGTACAGTCATAAGAGCACTTTCATTTTCTAGGAAGGTGTTCAGAGCTTGCATTTTCTCAGTGAGATTGGCAATGGCCTCCTGACACTAGCCATAGGCTCCTTGCACAAGGCTTTGCTTAGCCTGCTACTGTTTAAAAGTTGTCACAACTCCTAATAGAAATCTGTCTGAAAGATTGTCCCAAAGAGAATACTCTAAATGTAGTCTCTGAGAAAGTATGAGCAGTGTGGAAAACTCCACATATATATCTCCAAAGGTCTTTTGTCTGCAGAGTTGCGCTTAGTTCCTGACTTCACAATCCTGCTCATGGACATGAGCATGCAAATCACAAGTTCTCCATGCTGCAGATCCACAACTGTAAAACATGGATAAGAACATTTTTCCCCCTCCACCTTAGCTCCTGCAAGATCAACAGGAAATAGCCTTCTCCTTAGTATTCATCCCAGCACTTTCTATGGCAATTTCAAGACATGGGGCAGAATGTATGAAGAATCCCTTGAAATACAGTAGCGGCCTCATGGTTTGTGTTTATGAAAAAGTCAGTCACAAAAAGAATGTGCTGCTCACAAAGACTAAGAGACCTAGATGCACTTTCCACTCTGCCATATAGTAAAGGCCAATGTTGACACATTTTTGTTTTATTTAATCCTAATGATAATTTCACTAAGATTAGATTAAGCTATTTGAAAACTCAACCTCAAAAGTTTCATCTGTGAATAGAGAAAGCCATGCTAAGACTTGCTAAGTCTTTTCTACACAAAGGTAGATTGAGGAATTTAGGCTAGATATGATGGTTAAATTAATATGTAACTTTAGAGTTATTTAATCTGGCTGAAGAAATTAAAGCTTTGGGTGGTCTGCTTGCAAAGAAAGTTTTAGAATTATAAGCTCAGTGAACAGCAAGGCAAGGCACTCAATTTAAAACTGTAGCTTGGAAAAGTATGTACTTTTCTCTGTTGGCCTCAAACTAACATTATATTAAGATACATCATTATTGTTGTTAACAAAAAACAGGTTTGGTTTGTTGGGATTTTTTTTAGAAATACTTTGCTTTTATTAATTCCAGAGCAACTGACCTAATAAGATCCCGGTTTTTCTTCTGATAGAATTGAATGTTAGGTAAAGTTGCTAGTTGGGTGTCAATATGGAGAATGAGAGCTCATAATATTCATTAGGACTTTTAGCAAACATACTTTGATCATTTGTGGGGTGACCGTGCAGTTTGATAGATTGTAATTATTATCAGTTAAATGTTTAATTATTTCCACAAAGTAAACAGCCAACAAAGATTAGCTCATTATGCAAATACAGGCAGTGAACACTGTGTGCACAGTGGTGTAGCAAAAATGCACTGGTAGCAAGCTACTTAAGGTACAGAGAGAAATCAGAACTTAAACCAGTAAATGTAATAATAAAAAACAATTAGAAGGAGTGTAAACATTAGGTCTGAGACTAAGAAATTAGAAAAGAAATAACTATCAAATTAGTATGCCAGCATGGAGTTGGAATGCAAGACCCTTCATAAAATAATCAAGAGCACAACAGAGACCGACTGAATTTAAATTTGCAGTTTCAATGGATATGAAAGTATCCTCCACTTGCAACAACAATCAGGCCCTAGGGGTACATGAAATCAACATAATTCTTACCCTACTGTGGAATGGTGTTTCTGTGCAGTGCTTTACTCTGTTTACACAGCCAACAATTTCCTGACAGGGCCCTTTTGTTAAAACTACCAGGGTATTGGCTTCAGGCAGCTCTTCTGAAATTTCTTACAGTGAGGAGTTTGCTATAAATGCACAGCAGGTATTTTGAAAACCCTGCTTGCATTACCTGAGATCAAGCTCTTCCTACCCTCCAAGTCTGGCTGCCCTGAAAGTGGTGGCAACCTTATCAAGAGCAAAGAAGGAGGTGCTCACCTGGTTACACCAGACAAGTTGCCCAGGCTGTAAGCTATCAAGGCACAGCCCAGTCCAGCTTGGCAAGCCTTTCGGAGACATGAATGGACATGTGCCTATGCTACGTCCATACAACTTTCAGGCAAGGGGGATCACCTTTGAATTAGCACATCACGGCACATCTCCATGTCAGCCTAACCAGTTCCTATTTCACTGAGAAACTGCAAGCTCTGAACACCTTATTCTAAGATGGAAGTGCTCAAATAGTTACAGATTTTTAAATCAGGAAAAAAAATTCAACTGGAAGTCCCAACTGTACATATTTGTTTAGGTAAAGTTATTCCAACAGCACTGGAAGAGCTAGTAAATCCTGGACACTAGCTTAAAGAAACATACTTATTTCAAAGTTAGGGGCACTTAACACCTGGCATCCAATTCTTTGTGTAGGCATTCTAATTGCCATATGTACTCACAACCTTCTGAAGGTGTTTTTTACATCTTTAGAAGGATCTAAGCCTTTTAAAATGGTGTTTGGTCACCAGCTATGGGTGTGTGTCCTAAGAATTTGCTCAGTTTCTTTGCAATATTTTGGTCATTCACGGTCAGTTACAGATATACATCACTGATATATTACCATCCAATATCTAGCTGCTTTACAATATGATTTTCTTCAGGCTTTATCCACAAACCATCAATAATCTATATCTCAACTGCTTGTGTTAATTCAGGAGACTGCTTTCTTTCTGACTCTCTTCGAATTGTGACTTACCTTCTCTTCCTACTCTGCAAGAGCCATTTACTTCTTAGTGAATAAAGAACACTTGTAGAGAAAATCTGTTCTGAAATGCAGCCATGCAGCATTCTACTTGGTCCAGAGATGAAAGGTACACAAGCTCTTCAGCAGCAAAAGCATCAAAGAGGAGTTCAGACTGGGATAAAAATTAACCCCCTTCACTAATAAAAGTGTAAGGATTAAGTCCATGCCCAGTTTGAAAGGGAACATGTTCTTTGCTGTATGTTAGATTGAAAGTGACACACCAGTCTTAGAACCTGATATAGATGAGGTGTTTGCAAAAAAAGCAATTACAGAGGAATTACTTACAAAATATCTTGGTTCCTCAAATTTCCAAGTAAGCACCAAAAGTTAATTGGAGAAGGAAGAAGTGAAAGAAAAGAACCCAAAAAAGAAGTCCTCAAACCACTACAAGTAAATAAAAATGGGGATAGACAGTGATCTTTTGCTCATTCTCCTCTGTTCCACACATCTGTCTAATGCCAATAGGAGAAAGGTATTTATACTTCATGACTGTAATAACATTATACAGGCTATTTCCCATAATACCAAAAGAATTGAGACCCAAATATCTATCAATATTTTGGTTAATCTGCCTTTGATCTTTTACAAATCACTGCTGATCTCTGATCTAACTCTGTAGACATTTAAGCCTGTGAAACTTCAGATAGGGAGATCTCCAAACTAAACCCAAACTCTAAAGTTTACACCTGTTTTTTCTACAATTCCTAGATCTGTACCATATAATACCTAAGTCTTTGGTATAATCTCATCCTGCCTCCCTATGCACAAAAGAGGTCAGTAAAAGAAATTTATACCAGCTACTACTGCTACATGTATAACATTTCTAAAGAAACTCTAAGGATCTGTTAGTTATTTCACAGCCTAAGGCCACTGTGTTTACTAAGAACACTTTCTCAACTTCACTTCTTTCTCCGTACTGCTTGTGCACACGACAGTGATCCTTATATGTAGTGCTCCCGTTTCCCTTGAGCCCAGTTTGCCCATAACACCAGGGCTGCAGAAAGCTCATAGATGCCTATAGTTTAAAGCAAAAGAGATTAATTAATTTCAGGCCAGAGCTCTCTGACATAAGCTATATAACTATATTGGTGGCCCATCCAAAATCATATTAGCACTTTGACAAACACTTATTTGAATAGCATTTCTCCTCATCCTCTTTCTGCTTTATCTCCAGGAGCCAGGTGGGAACATGCTAAGACAGCAGCTGTGTGAGGCCCAACTTGTGAGGGGCTCCGTGGTGGCATATGCCACTTCCAACATGGGTTCAAACCTGATGAGTTTTCAGAAGATCATTTGAAACACATAAGTCCTTAGTTTTCTGATAAAATGTCTTTCTGAATCTTTGCCAAAACTGAGCTTGGTATTTTGCATTCAAAGGTAATATTTGAAAAATCAAAAAGCATCAAGGCAAGTGCTCCAGCAGCCTGCTCTGAGAACCACACCAAGAACAGAGCAGTAAGAATATTTTGGCCGTCCCTTCCAGGTGTCTGTATAAATGAATGCTACAATTTCTGTCTGCTGGCTTTTTTCCTCCCCTCTTTCCATAGCACGTGCTAAAAGTTATTTTTTGTTCCTTCCAATATCCTTTTTCTGTGGTAGAGACCAGCAATGTGGTTGTCTGGCAGCTGGCCAAGGTCAACTTGACACAATCTGTTTTTTTCTGATATTGCCAATCACCTGTTTCCTGTACTTTAAGAGGAAATCAAATACTTTGTCTTTAATTGTTACAGCTTCTTAGCTTTTCTTCCATCCAGAAAAATGAACAACTGGTATTTTCCACATTTTTATAACACTGGAGTAAATAATGTAACTGTTTTGGGTTGGGCTTTTTGGGCTTTTGTTTGTTTAACAGATAACATTTACCTCATTCCCATCCTTTCAGATGGTTACTTTCCCAGTATACTGATGAATGGTGTGATGCAACTTCATCCTTTTTGCGGCATCATCCGTGGTCACATCCAGCTTCAGGCAATTTAAGAATTCAACTGTGGAAAATCTCATTTATTCTAAGCCACTTGAAAGGATAAACCAAATTGTAATGCTTGACCAGCTGAACAGATAACTAGCAGGATTTACCACAGTGGCTATATTGAGGGCATTATTTCCAAACATAGAGAGAAAAATATGTCTACGACAGTGAATACAGACTGACATTTTGAAGCCCTTCCCAAAGTCCTATTGCATTCTGGTTTAATATTCAGTTCTCAAAGGCATATAACCAAACTAATTGATCAAAACATAATCAACTAAATCTTAATCAAATACCCAGGTAGAATTTTCTTTAGTGACAATACTTGTGTGTGTATTAGTACAGTAGAGGTTATCACACTGATCAATTCTGCATGTTCATTTCTGAAGTATAAAAACAGTGAACTGAGTTATTTGTATTGCAGACTTGCAAAAACAGTCTAAGATACGTGTATAATGAGTTATGATAAATTTTCACAGGTGGATGCACAATTCTATTTATGAACCTTGTATACAGTACTTGGCAAAAGATTTAATGGAAATTTACTGGTTTTCCTTACCCTTTTTCACAATATATAGTTTCTTCCAGCAGGTGATTCGTGTTTTCAACACTCCTCAGGATACACACCTCAGTTCCACTACTGCCTCTTCAGTCAGCACAGGTAAGCCAAACAAAGTTTTTCATTATGCTCTAAACCCAGTTTGTCTCCAAGTTGCTTCCAGACTGATCAATAAGTATTCATCTGTGTTTGTAGTCCGAAGGCCCCTCATTGTCCTGTGGCTATACTTTCAAGGCTTTTGTTACCATTCCAGGATTGTCATTTGACATCGTTAGTGATTCTAAATTATGTTTGCCCTGAGGTGGAATCTCAGCACACCTTATTACTGACTGGTATGCATGCTTATTACAGGGCTGCTAAAAATTCGTTTTGTATAGCAGTGATTCATTAAAGGAATCTATCAGTACAAAGCATGGATTTATTATCATTTATATTGTCGTGGAAGAATGTAGTCTCCCAAAAGTAAAAACTTCCTCAGCCCATGAGCAGTTAATAACTTCCAGCAACATTTGTTGTCCCTGAGCAAAGAGTACCTGGAAAGCAGATGTTCCAGTGGTATTTCTGTTTCACAAAACACCGAGCAAAATACCCTGTCCTTATCTTCACCAAAAAGCCTTTAATTACATTTTCTCTCCTCTGTCCAGCCGAGGGGAGGAGTGATAGAGTGGTTTCTGTGGGCACGTGGCATCCAGCTGGGGTCAACCCAACCGCACTGGTCGGGGAAAAAACAGAAGTATCTAACAAATGTTGTCTCACTGGACACCAATTATTCTGTTTTAAAGGTATCTTACTCATGCAAACTCTTTTGTCTCAAGCAAAGCAATACTGGGTACACCAAGGAAGATCTTAATTCTGCCCACAAACAGAGCCCCAGGGGAGTCATTACCACCATCCGTTGCCGTAGGCCAGTGATTACAGTTCAGGAGGACTCTTTCCCTGTTGATGCATCATGCCAGGTATTGAAATAAGACTGCGTAGCAGCAAATTGAACTATATGCCAGCATGGGGGGAATTTTAATGAGAACAGAAGCTCCTTTGTGTCAGCAATACTCCCAGCAAATTTTGTCTTTTCCCATGGATATCAGAGCAGTGGAAAAAAATTTCCCAATTATATTCTTGAATAGAACCAGATAGACTCTTCTGTTAGACCCCATAAGTAGTCTACCATCACCCATTAAGCACTATATACCTTCCTCCCTCATAGAAAACTAAGAAGGTTTCGATTTCTCCCTTTTTAATTCTGCTTTCCCTTCTCCACTGTCCCCACACAAATAGCAAATGAGTGGGATATACGTCTTCTGGAGCAGATCCTACACAAACTCATTACCCTACCACGACTGTTACCTGAGCTGTGACTAAAAGTTACAGCAAGTGAACAGGTTCTTGTGAGATGCTGAGGTGTATCAGCCAGCCAGCTGTGCTTTCAGTATCTACTGTCAGAACTAAACTTTCAGCTATTTATAGAGTTCATTCTAAGTTCATGCTGGCCTCTGATAAAGTCAGGGTAATTTTCCCATCAACTACAACAGCGTCGATAATTCACTTTTTGTTCTTCCACTTTATTTGTATGTAAAAGGTAAGATTTAGTGTCATATCATCCACATGCTCAGCAGTACTTGCTGTAGGGAAAGCACTGAGAAAATTAACAAAAAGGAATAATCATCTTATTGTTATCACTTTGCTATTTTAGCAGCATGCTAAGAGTTACACATGTAAAAAGAGTATAGAAAGCATTGCAAAGCTCTAACATTTCATTTTGCTTCAGATTATTCAAGTAACCTTTATTAAGTAACCATTGATTGTTACAAAATGCAATCCCTAAATAAGCAATGGAGTATTACCGACATTTTTCTCACCTTTCCAAGAAAAGCAAAGCCCTTATTCCAAACGATTAATTAAAGGTACATTAAGCCAGAAGTATGAGAAAGAAAGACTTACATTATTAACATTCCAGTTCCACTTCAATGCTACTGGTTTTAACAGTATGTTAGTAGCAAATCCAAATTTTTCACTAAAAAATAATAAAAAACCCCAGCCAGTCAGTCATTCAATCCTTCCTTATTTAGCAGAAATTTCTTTTGCTTTATTTGTATGTCGCTGTTGGTTCTCACTGTCCTGCAATGCTGCCTGCAATGATTAGCTCTAATTCAGTCCTAAGCTCTGAACCAGACATTAACATGCCATACCTGCATCCAGGACAAGGTCAGCTCTGCCAAGAGGTGCATTTTTTAAGATCCTAGATTATTAATTCAGTCCAGGCTTTTTAAGGTTATACTACATAAGTTTACTACACATCATGGTGTGGAATAAAATGGTCTGTTCTTCTTTGAGGGTGCCTAGTAATCTAATAGCTGCAATGAGAAAGAAGGGAGATTTTGCGAGCAATTAATCAACGTTGTGTGTGCAGTGTGTCAGGGAAAATTGACATTTGGTTCCTGTTGGTTCCAAGAACTGATCACTCTTCAACTGATAGAGACTGACTTGGTCCTTTAGCCTCTTTAAGGTATTCAGGATCATTCTCTGGGCTTTCAGAAATATCTGAAACTTTATCCCTTTTAAGAAAGTAACAGACACGTCAAAAGCTCATACTTTGAGAAAACAGGAAAATAGAATACGTCCATTTTGCCTGACACTGTGGTCCTGAACAATTGCTTTCTTTGTGCATGACTGATGAGGCCCTTCTTACAGAATCTCACTACTGATAAATTGATTTGGTATTTCAAAACTAACACAGACAGCTAAAAAGGCAAACGAGGAAAACAAGGAACTGTTCCTATTGCTTTCCTGTCCACAAAAGAACTGATGCCACACTTCATGGACCTTTCATTTACAAGTTGCACAACATTATTTGTTGTGCACACAACTGACTTGCATTTGACCAACATCCTTATCCTCACTCAGAATGAGATTGGTCTTTACCAAATATATAGAAACATTACATTTCTGTAAATAGAAGTTACGATTCTGGACATGATCAGTGCGCGCAGAAATCATTACAGTAAATGGATGAAAGTATTAAAAATTTTAAAATTTCCCACCCTTCTCAATTCTAACAGAAGTTACAGCTGAACATTTCTATATAGTTTTAGCATCTTAGGAAGAATGAGAAATCATACCTTATTCCATTATTTTTAAGTAAGTTCAGATTTATTCTTGTAGTAACAATGAAGCTTAGTTATGGTTTCATGTTTATCTGATTAGAAGAGCTGATACTATGCAAAACTATAAAGACTCCCAGGCACTTAAATATTCTTATGGATCCCATTTAAGGATCCAAATTTTACAGCTGAGACATTTCCTGGCTTTCCCGGTGAGCAATGCTCCATCCACCCTGACTTATACAAAAGTGGCACTCCACAGTAGCCCAGCATTATGAGGTGGCTGTGGGTTTCAAATGCTAGACTGCTGTACTCATAGAAACCAGTCAGAGGTATAAACGGAACTAATGAAAAAGTGCCTTTCTATATTTCTTCTTCCAAGAAACCAGGCAGATTTCTACATGCCTCATTTTATTCTGTAACTGTCACGATTCCTAACTGAACTACAGAAAACTGTTTCTCTTTCACATTTTGTTATTTCTTTCTTCAGGCATGACAACTGGCAGTGTCGATCCCCTCGTTATTCGCTCAGCAGAGACTGGAGAGTAGGACGTTTATAAGGCCCTCTCAAAGACCTTTTACTGGGTAATATTTCCTTTCATTTTTTCTTTTCTTTCTTTAGTTTCAGTCAAATCAAGAGCAACCCTCAAAACAGAGCAAGCCTATTGGGTATCCTGGAGTCCATTTAAAAGCCTTCCCTGAGGCTGTTTAAGTTGTTGCTTCCTGCTGCAGGCATTACAGAATGTGGACACCTTCAACAACTCCTCCTAGAAAATATTACTATACTAAAACTTCTCTTGTTTCCTCAGGTAAGTATGAAAAAAATAAAAAAGAAACTTTTGGTTTACCCATCTCCAAGTATGACAACTTTTCATAATGTACAAAGTGCAGATACAAAGTTCTATTTCAACAGAGCCTTTTGGGACAATGTGATTTCTATTCTTTACCAGCAGGCAAGGAATGATGCACCTATGCTGTCTCCTGGCAGCACTGATTATACTAGATCTTTTAAACCTGCTATCAGCTCATGCTGAATACTGATGCCTTCCTGTTCAGGCTAGAACAATCTGATGCTGAAATCACCCTTTCCTGACTTTAATTCAGATCACTGGCATTTTCTAGTGTGTTGAGCTCCCACTGTCCTCCCAGGGTGACATTTGTGGGCAGAATAGAGGTGGCAGATATGTCTAAGTGTAAGTCCTCCCCACAGTTTCCTCACCCACTGCAGTACATGCAGTCTGGACACTTACCATCTCTTAGGTGCCACCTTTGTGTGAAAAAGATCTTTCTTTCCTGGAAGAAGCAATATATGGTACTGCACTGCAATGAATTCCCATTTTGTCTGCCTGTTATGGCCAAATATCTCACCTCTTATACTTTTGTGTCCACATCTCCTCCTCCCTCCAAAATCAATCCTACAATGATTTACAGTTATGGAGGATATTGTCTCTTTCCTATAACTCCATTTTTCCTTCAAGAAAAGATGAGAAAACTCCCAGCAAGATGGATGAAACATTAAATCTGAGCAGAGACAGTGCCCTATTGACATAAAGTGGTCAGTGCTTCATCAAAATATCTGGCAACTACAAAAATTAACCCATATGAGGATCTGGTCCTAGGACTGCAGTGAGGATTGAACACTGGTTTTAGCAATAAACAATGTGAAGATATATAAACAAGTAAATGCTGTCATATTCTAATACAAAATGTGAAGCCTTAGGTAAAAACAAACAAACAAACAAACACAAAAAACCCAAAGCAAAACAGATATTCTATCTGCCTTGCCCGATATACAGATATACAATGTAGACAGTCTCTGCAGTAAAGGCAGATGTGCTAGATAAAAGCTGAAATAGCCCACAGCTTCAAAAACACCCAGAATAGGTTTTTTAAAAGCCCATTAAGAAGAATAGGCTATTTAAAAAATCCTGAAATGCTGTTCTGCATCTTTATAAAAGTTCAGACTTCAGATTTCAGTCCCAGAAATGAGCAGCAAGAAGAGCAAAGGACTTTTTTGTTTGTACTCTCACTACAAGCTTTATAAGTAAAAGCCTAGTCTCCATTCTAGAACCAAAAATTGAATTCAGCTGAAAAGATGTAATGCATTTGGCCTCTAATTCCCTTACACTCAATAAATAGACACTTTAACCACTATGAAAATTGTTTCAGGCCACATCCAGAAAGCACAGCCCACTTCACAAATTATAATGCATTATAAAAGCAAGCGATTTCCTACTGTTTTTAGGGGAGGCAATGTCATGGCTTCAGAGTTATGTGGCATTTTTTATTTAGCTGATGAGGGCACTATATGCTGCTAGCATTGTAAGAAAGTGAAGATCACTTATTGCTTTAGGTTTCCTTTGGAACTGATATTCCACTTCTGGATGTAAAATTAATAGATCTTCCACAAATTAATCTTACTAGGGTAAGGAAAGTTGGCACAGACTGTTTTGTTCTTACCACTTCAAAAACCATTCTTCCCTGCTGGGTTTTTCTGCCAGAAACAAAGTGAGTAGTTTTCTTCTAATTGAAGTGTGGTTAAAAGATTTTCACCTTGGAATGAAATGAAAACTAGCAAAATCTCATCATTTGGAAGCTAAATGAAAGGATAATAGAGACCATGCCTTTTCACTGTCACTATATCTGTGACCTACCATGCCCACACTGACTCCATTGGTGGACAGACACATACCATCTATGTAAAGAAATGTGACAATGTCCTTGCTAAGATGGAACCCTAGATGTTAGGCATAAAAAAAAAAAAAAAACCAACAAACCACTTCCACAGAAAACTTTGTCTGCAGTCACCTTTTTTATTGTTGCAGTTGAATAATAAATAGGACATAGTCTTGTCCTGTTTAGTCACTGACAAACATGTATATGTATCATCTGCGTGGACAAAATGTGGCATAAAAGGACAGATCTCCTGAATTAGCATTGCTTGTCAGTCCATATGCTCTGCATAGTGATTACATAATCCCACCAGCCACAATGTTCCCCTTCTATTCCATGTTGATAGCGAAGAGGTGGACTATGATACATTTAGTTTCACATCTCATTAACAAAAGTTAACGTGCATAATAAGAAAAGATCTGTTTACTGCTATCCAAGATCAAAGTAGTAGATGTGACATCAAATACTTTGCAAACATCTGCTCAGGGAAAATGCACTGGTTCTGGACATTCAGGCAGTTGTTTACTTGTCTCTTTACTGCTCTGTGGGGGCTTTTCCTCATCTCTGCCCCAAAACCCAAACCACAGCATAGTCAAAGAGCCACGCAACTTGATCCCAAATCTATCCAGTGATACACAGCATATTCTACCTTCAAAACTGTGAATTAGGTGGATTGAAGATTTTGAGGGATTTAAAATGTAAACATTCAAGCTTTTAATGCTCTGAACAAACCTAGCTGTAGGTTAAATTGAGGATTAAGGGACATTTGGCAGTATGGATTAAAACACCAATAAGAAAACAGCTTCTACAGAAAAGCCACAAATCTTCAGGCTAAACAAGTGATTCATGATCAAGTACTTGACCATAGCACAAACCACACACCTCATCCTATTTGATCTATATCTAAATCTTAGGGCTCAAGCATTACAAGGTCATCATACTGCAAATATGGAAACACATTTGCTTGAACTCTGCCTTTCTTGAGTAGTTTGCATTTTTCTGCTACTTTAATAAGCTACTCACTTTCAGAAATACCAATTGCAAGGTAACCCTGCACTGTAATCAATTTACCTTTAATGTTGCTTTAAATTAAAATAAACACTAAGTTGACCGGTTTTGTTATATCTCTCACTAAATTGGGAATTATAGTTATTTTTTCTTGTTGTTGAGTTTTTCTTTTTCTATTTTTTTCTTTTCTCTTTCTCCAAAAGCTAAAATTTCCTATTTTTTTTATTAAGCCGTTCCCAAGTTTTCAGTGTGCTCCATTGTGGACATTTAAGTTCTAAATAGACTCCTGCTCTTACACTCACAGACCGTGCTTATTCTAGCACAGGAGGGAGCCAATGGTTCACAGTGGACTGATAACCTACTATAACTCATTGTCATCTCAAGATGTATTTCATATATGTAACGTGGAGGGTTTTTTTAATTTATTTCTAAATACATAAACTTACAAGAGGAGAGCTTTAACACACAGCTGTTAAATGTACTTGCATAAAATGGAAATCATTGCCCAAACTGCAACCCTTTTTTTTTAACCCAAACACTAACAGAAATTTTCCTTCAGAAGAACACTCACTGTACACATATCTTATTCTTATTCCTATTCATGCCTCAGAAAGGTGGGACTATGCTTCTAGGTTCTTTTTCTTTTTTTGTTATTTTTTGTTATTGTCTTTCTTTCATGAAAGGAAAACTGTCTTATACAAGTGCTCATTGGTTTTAATTAGTCATAGGATTCCTCCTATGCCAAATGTTTTGTTTTGTTCCTCTGAAAGGGCAGAAATATAATCTTCCTCTTTTAATCCTTCACAGTGAAAAAAATACCCCATTTGATACATATTTTTCAAAATTTTATCTACCACTTATAAGACAACAAAGCTTCCCATTGATATATCTATTTCCATGATCCTTGGGGACAATGTCTGTATGTAAGAAGAGGCACAGTAGATGAAGACAAAAGAATATGTTCACCAATCTTGCATCATGGTGACTCTGCAGTGTCTCCATATATGACCTATTAGAAGTTACTTAAACTTAATGGTTACATTCTGTCCATGACAGAAGGACAATACTCTTCTGCCTTAAAAAAAAATTATAAGACTAAGTTAATGTAAAGGCGTTCCAGATAAGTGCAAAGATATTATTTCCAGAAAAGAAAAACAAAAAAATGTTTGAAAGCTTTGAGGAAAAAAAAAAAAAAGAATAATTCTCATTATCTGACATGGCAGATGACAGCGTATATCTGTTTTGATACAAAATAATAAATATTTCCCAGCAACTTAACAGAAAGAGGCATTTCATTTTATGTAGTACAGTTAAACAACTTTTCTTCTGACAAAGCCTCCTGCAAGAAACACTCCTCCCTAAGATTTTGGTCTATTAAACAACATATAGAAATTCTCCCTAGAACATTTCTTGGAAAGAGGAGTAAAAGCTAATATTTTATTTCTCTCTAAGAGAGATTAGCTGCAGCTCTCCATTTTTCAAGAGGTGAAAAAGAGATGGACAGCTAGTTGGATTGAAGACATAAAATTAGAATATTTTCTAATATTTACTTACTATAGGCTTGGTCTTCCTATGCAGTACTTGCAAAGTTATCTTCCACTGTAAGAGGTAAGTCCAAGATTCTAGCACAAAACATACTACCTGAATTCAAATGAAATTTAAATTACTATCACAGAATCAAAAAAATATGCTGAGTAGCATAAGGACTATGCAATGACACAGCCCTACACAGGACCATCCCCAAGAGTCACACCATGTGCCTAAGAGTATCATCCAAATGCTTCTTGAACTCCACCGAGTTTGGTTCTGTGACCACTTCCCTGGAGAGCCTGTTCCAGTGCCCCACCACCCTCCGGGTGAAGAACATTTTTCCAATATCCAACCTAAACCTCCCCTGACACAACTTCAGGCCATTCCCGCAGATTCTCTCACTGGTCATCACAGAGAAGAAATCAGTGCCTGTCCCTCCTCTTCCCCTGATAAAAAAGTTGTAGACTGCAATGAGGTTTCCCCCCAGTCTTCTCTTCTCCAGACTGAACAGACCAAGTGATTACAGCAACTCCCTCAAGACCCTTCACCGTCTTCATTGCCCTCCTTTGGACACTCTCTAAGAGCTTATTAACTTTCTTATGTTGTGGTGCCCAAAACTGAACACAATATTTAAGGTGAGGCTGTTCCAGGGCAGGGCAGAGCACAGCGGGACAATCCCCTCCCTCAACTGGCTGGCAATGCTTTGCCTGATTCCCCCCAGGACAGGGTTGGCCCTCCTGGCTGCCAGGACACTGCTGACTCATATTCAGCTTGCCTTAACTTAACCAGGACCCCCAGGTCCCTTTCTGTGGCACTGCTTTCCAGCATCTCATTCCCCAGTCTTTATGTACATCCAGGGTTGCCCCATCCCAGGTGCAGAATCCAGCATTTCCCTTGTTGAACTTCCTATGGTTGGTGATTGCCCAGTCCTCGAATTTGTCGAGGTCTCTTTGCAGGGCCTCCCTGTCTTTGAGGGAGTCAACAGCTCCTCTCACTTTTGTATTGTCTGCAACTTGTGCAGTATCCCTTCCAGTGCTGCTTCCAAGTCATTTATAAACATGTTGGCACAGGGTCTAAGGTGAAGCCCTGTGGAACACCACTAGTGACAGGTCACCAGTCTGATGTTACCCCATTCACTGTTACCCTCTGTGCTCAACCCAGGAGCCAGTTACTCACCTACCACATGATGTGTTTATGATGTGTGTTGGATATTTTGTCCAGAAGGATCCTGTAAGAGACAGTGTTGAAAGCTTTGCTGAAATCCAAAAAGTTGACATCAACTGTCTTCCCTTATCAGCTAGATGGGTCACCTTGTCATAGAAGGAAATCAGGTTGGATAAGCAGGACTTTCCTCTCATGAAATTCTGCATCCTTGCACACTTATTGGGAAAGGCCTGAAAGATCAGGAAAAGGTAAAAGAAAAGTCACAACCTAAATACAACCTTTCTTTTGTACTGAAATGCTATTTCTTATAGATTACAGGTACTCTTTTTAGGGTTCATGACGTTCCAACCTACAGAACTGTATTAGATCAGAGATTCTTTGAAAGCACATCGAGGTTTCTGCAGGACCCATCAGACTATTTCACATCATGATTATATTAATTCACTCTGTCATGTTTTCTTAATAATACTTTCATTAATTCCCATTCTTTCAACACCAAGATCCCTTAAATAGTTTTTTTCCTGAATCTTAATATTCCTGAACTTCAGGACATATGAATCATTTACACAGCACCTGCCCTATTTTAAAAACACTATCATGGGCATTTAGATGAACCCTTTTGTACTAAAAGAATTTTGGCATTTCCAACCCAAGAAAGCCCACAACATTCCTATTCATCCAATCTGTGGGCACAAGAATAGTCTTAAAGTTCGCTACCCTTTTCTCTTGTTTACTTAAAGTATGTAGAAAAGGAAAAAGAAACAAAAACATCTTCAGAAAGAAAAAAAAAAAAACACAACAAAAACACTGAAGAGGTTATAAGTATTTCACCTGGAATACTAGTGACTTCTGAAAAGCAAGTATGTCATCCATATCTAACATTAAAAATCTGAGAGATTGAACAAGGTAGATTTTTTTTTTTCCCAGTTGCTGCAGTGGAGCACTCTAGTGTGGTGCACAGGGTTGTGTCCTGATACAAGGGAACCTCAGGGGAGCAAAGAGACCTGCCAGGAGCCCACAGATCACGCTGCAGTGGCTGATGAGACCTGGGTGAGGCCAGAAGCAATGTCAACCAAGCACCCCAACATCTGTAAAAGAACTCCCTGGAGAGCAGCAGTAGCCAGGGGAATGGCTGCAGAATGTTTTATTTTAGTGTGGCCTGGAGTTGGAGTTTCCTTAGAGACGGGGTGCTGAACTTTAAGCCCTCCCATGACCAGCTCAAAATATTCCTGCACTGCATTGGCCCAGCAGCCAGTGAGCTCGCTCTTCCTCATGGCCAAGCTCTACTTTCCCGTAGAAACCACTCTTTTTGTAGAGACAACTTTTGTGACAAGGTTTCCACCTTGAAACTCTGGGTATCAATGAATGGCTTTGAAAATAGAGTCTGGACAATGATGAATCCCCAGCTTTCTCTTGACATTCTGTGGGAAGTCAATACACACATTAAAAAGCTGTTGTGATGTGCACTTTAAGGGCTAACTCCTTAACAAACATAAAAGCTATTACCTCAGTTGGTATTCTTCTTGGTGGGAAGAGGTGGAGGCCATTGCAGGAAAATCAGGACAGAAAACATGAAATGCTATTTTACAATATCTGCAAAGCACAAATGTGTCTGCTACCAGATTCAAGTACTGTAATTGTTCTGAAATGCCCCATAGTGGAAAAACTAAACACACTGTCTCTCCTGTTAGAATGAGGTAGGGGAGAGAGATCTGCTACTGTCACTGTGCCTGTTTTCTGCCCAGCCTTTTCATAGGTAATTTATCAAGAGTGTTTTATGTGTCCCAGGGTAAGGGCCAGCACTATGAATGTCAGGATCTACTGACAAGGTAGATAATGCTATACCTTTTACTGGGTGAACAAATAAAATATTATGCTTTAGCTTTCAGGCCAAAAAGGCTCTGTCTTTTGGATGTTGTCAGAATTTCCAGAGTATGGCATTTAAATGAGACAGCCGATTTAAATTATTTCAGCTGTCCAATATCTTTGGGACACAGTGAAAAGAAAAGCCTTCCAGGACAAAAAGACAGGCAAGATGTCCATAAGCCCAATTTCCTGTTTTAGACAACCAGTCTTGATATGTCTAACTCTAAAATTTTTCTATACTTTTCTTCAAAGGTATCTCATAGGCTGTGTAAAAATTGTCAAAATGAGAATTGGGTGTTGAGATACACAAGGGGAAATTACGCTGCCTTACTAATGTGCAAGTGACTCAGAAAACTTTAAAGAGAAGCAGAAATTTCTTACATCTTCTGATGAAACTGATGAACATTGAGAGAAACAAAATAGAGACAGAAAAAAGCATTAGAGATCCACTTAAGTTAATATAAACTAAGCTAGCTAGAGAAAAACTAAAAAACTTCAGCAGAGAAAAAAAAATAAGCCAACTCAAAAATTCCAGCAGGCCCTCATCTAAGGAATCAGTTGTCTGAGTAGCATGACAAATCTTTTATTTATGACTAGGTTTTTAGGTGCAGGCAGGTGAAAGACCAAGTCACATTGTCAGTAAAGGTTCAAGGATGGGAAATGCAAGAGTAAAATTTTAAAATTTCTGAATTGGTTCTAAAGGCACCTTGCTTGCTGCCTTTGATTGAAACTTTGAAAACTATAATCACAAGCATAGATGAAGGTCTTACTTGTCTTATTCAAAAGGGTAATATAAAACATTAAACTACCTCCTGAAGTGGTATATAAGAACTGCAGAACCTGAGAACAGAGACTTTCTTAGCTCTAGGCCTCTGTCAAGGAGTAGTTATGGGAAAGAAGTACAGACAAAATGCTGACAGGGGTCTCTCTGTAACCTTTCAGCAAAGAAGGGGTATTTGGCCAGGGAAACTGGTCCAAGGGCATACACTGATCCTCCATCTAAAATCACTCAGCTTGCAGAAAAAAGAGGTTTCCTTAGGAAAGGATTGCTCTTAGACCTTCAGGTAGTAAAATATCTCAGGCCTTTTTTCCAGCTATTTTCTTTTACAGATGTATCTCTGATGAGTTAAGGCACCGTTTCATTAATAATAACTCCTGGTGCTACACGTGAAAATAATTATTCTTATCCTCCTATACAAAAACAAGTAAGTCCCATATATGGCTGTCACTGTTGATTGCTTTATGAGCCATTTAATGCTTTTACATCTCTTCCAGAAGTGTCCCCAAATCCCTGCCTCTTCTCATAAGACATAATTTCACTGCAGACCCCAAGCTGATGACAAATCACTGTACTTTTTAATCTTTTTCAATGGCATATTATTATTCTCTGTGCTAAAAGACAGCAGTAAGCATTCTTTAAACAAAGTTCATTAGTCTTTAGTTCCCAGAGTAGTGAAAGAACACAGCTGGCAATAGGCAGTCACTTTAAAACAATCATGTAAGGGCACTAGCTCACCAGTACCTTGGCTTAAATGATTCATGGAACCCTCAAAATAATGAAACTGCTTAACCTGTGCTATACAAATGGTTATTTTGCAGCTTGAATGCACGAGAACATTCTGTTTCTTTATCATGAAAGCAGGAGATGTAGTTGTCTAACATCGCAGACTCAAAGATCTGTCACTAAATTAGAACAAATTAAGAAATATAATGCATTTGAGGAATAGTCAGTACCTTATTTTTTGTAATTTGTAGATTAAGCTTTTCTATTACTTGCAATAAGTTATAAAGTCCTTTCCAAGTAGTGAACTTTTCCTACCTCCTTATAAAAGTTCTTTTGGTACTACCTAAACATTTTTTAATATGCTACTCTTGTTGTCAAAGTGTTGACAATAATTAGCTAAGTAGCATATTTAGAAACACAGCTGTCTCTCTAGATGTGGAATCAAATGCCACCCGTGAATTCATACAGAAGTTTACATTTTCAGAACTCTTTGTACACTCTGAATACTTATTTCTCCAAGCAACATTATTAATAACCCAATTGTGTCATATATTATTCTCATTCTAAGCATGGATGCAGTGACAGAGAGGTAAAACAGGGTAACACAAAACAAACTGGGCAGAGACACCGTTACTGAAGAATATATACAATGCCCAGCTCAATACTGTTTGCTTTGCAGTTGCACCCATTAGGAATTACATGATTTTACCTGTCACCCAGGGTTTGTCTGCTTATTTGCAGAACTTTGGAGTCTATAGTACAAGCATAGGAACTGCAGTTAGGCAGAGAATAACTTTTTGAGGTCCAGGTGTACATCCCTTCCTCCATTCACATAGAGCTCCTAGGTGGGAACTGTCTGTTGTTTATTTTTAAAATGGACTATTAAAAGCACAAGCAAATTCTGAGATCAAATCCTCTTCTTTATCACAACTACATCTGAGCTCAGCTTTACAAAACAGCTGCCCTACCTCCTTTACCCATTAAGAGCTTAACAACAGTTTTCATTTTTGGTGAAAAAGGAAGCTTTGATAGCAGCATGTTCCACTTATTGATCTGGTCACACAATCACAAGGTTCATTCCAGTCTTGTTTCAAAGACCACTCCACTTCTCTTGATGGAAAGGAGCATCTGGATTTTCAGGTTGGTGAGGCACATTTCCTTTTAAAGATTGCTTTTGAAATGTAAATGCCTTACCAGTGTTACCATAATGGATTAGCCCTCCTATGCCTGCCTGCTCGCTTTGGAAAGTCTTAAAGTGTGCTGAGAGTAAAGGAGTATGGCACCACAAGGACTTCCAGGATACAAAGTTCAGCTTGGAAAAGAAACAGCAGCAAAACTGCAAATGCTGTTTATTATGCTTGCCCTGAGTACATGGGCCTCAAGCAGGTAATGATTCTGTATAGGGGAGTAGACCAAGGCCTGTAAGAATCCTCCTCAAATCCTGCCTGCATCCAGTCCTTGATTCACACACTGATTATAAAACAAATGGAGGTATACATATACAAATATATATATATATACATTCACAGGCACATGTAAATACAAAATAATAAATTTTCGGTTTTAACAGACGCCAAAACATTGCTTACTATTATATTTTACTTGTATTTCCTTCTATGTTACTTTTCTTATCAGGTAAATAATAAAAACTTATATAACTTCCATGAACTTTTCTGGATCATGGACTTCTACAAAACAGAGAAGCTCTACATGAAGTCCAGTTGCAGATAGTTTCCAAAGTACCTGAATATTCAGACTCATAAAAATGGGGATAGGCTGTTTTTGAAAGGTTACCTGAATCACTGCATTAAAAGAGCCCCTTGGGACCATGCAAAAAAATGTCCTGGAGGCTCACATATTTAACTTCATATTAGTGAAAAAAAAAAAAAGTTAGTTAAGAAGAACTGATTTTGGATTAATCGTTTATCATTCACAGTAAGATTTCAGTGTGCTGTTTGCTGATCTAAACAACAAGGCAATATAACAAGAGATCTTTCCAATGCTACCATAAATATTATTTTGAAATTTTGGACTCTTTATATTTCCCTAGTTACATTGATAATTACCTAATTGACTATCTTTGAAGTATCATTGCCAATTGTGATACACAATTTTTTTATGACTCCAACACAACATTAAAAACATGTGTCAATAAAATGGTAACACCAGTTGCACACTTACAAATATCAGTTCACTCCAGTAAAACTCATTTCCTCCATTGATTCATGTTATGGTTCAGTCCTCTCCTGTCTGACTTCCACAACATCAGTAAAAGCAAAAGACCTTTTCTGCTCAGAACTTGTAATGAAGCCTGGCTTCAAGAGACCTTTACTACATTTCTTTTCTTTACTGGTTTAGCACTTGTGCCTCCTTTTCAAACAGCACTGTGACACAGAGATACATTCAACCAAATTAAATCACTTGTCCCCTTTGCCACATAAGTGTTATCGTGATGAAAAGTAAAGGACAGTAAGTCACTATGGAAAATCAATTTGAACAAAAAGGTATTTTCTTATAAACAGTGTTGGTTTGTTTGTTTTGTTGTTTATTTGTTTTCCCCAGAGGTTCTGAATCGGTTAAAAGACATGATAGACAAAAAAGCATAATTGGAAAAAAATGGAAGTCTCAAAAGAAGACAAAGAAGCAACATCTTCAGGTGATACATTCAGCCAGATTTTCAAATAGAACAGCTAGCTCTCTGGGAGATCAGGTGATTCCAGTGATTTTGGTAAGGTTGCTTTTGGTCTAACTGAAAATCTGCCCCACTTTTTTAGCACTGATTAAAACATTAGGACATGCAACATTCTGTTATAACTAGAGGCAAAATATTTCTTCGTCCACACACAAAAAGTGTATCTACATTAAAAGAAAAAGAATTTTTAATGTGATATCTTCTAAAGACAGCATAAAAATATTTCTAAACTTCTTCAGAAAACAACATGATTACGTACTTGCACATGACTTTGGTAGCAGAATTTAGGGTTAAGTTTTGATGCCCTGCAAAGATACAGTACACCCTTGTAGATTTCAAAATTTCCCTTCTCCATCCATATATCCATCTCTCTTTTTCTAGGGAAGACTTTAAGAAAGATCACCCTTTACTTCCTCAGTGCTTTAAGCATTAAGTGTTATTACAGTCTGGAACAATATACCAAAGTATTCCAATTCAAAACTAAGCATATTTTAAATTAGAAATGGAGAGTATTTGAAACAAGGTAACCAAATAAGTGGTAAATGTTCACTTCCTGGCATCTTCACATCAATAATTAATGTCTTCTTGATCAGGCATGCCTATCAAATACCAATTATGGAGTTTAGTGAATTTCTGTCAGTCGGTGACCCGTGAAACGTGAATAAACAGAGAGGATCCTGTCAGCTGATGCTACGCACCATGACTCCCATTATCACTTATGTTTCATGTTCTATCTTTAGATGACTACAAAAGTGGGTTTAAGGCTTACCGTCAGGGTTCACATTTGAATATTTTTCTGTATGCATAAAAATATCAACTGTATTCAGTTACCCTTCCTGAAAGTCTAACTTATCTTTTGCTGTTAACAGTGAAGGACTGAGGTTTAGAAAAATGCAACACCTGAAGCCAGTGTGAAAGTCCTCAAGGAACAATAGAGTTTTGCACCAAATGCTGTGGTTGCTTAAATTCAAGCACATTATACTTTGGAGAAAAAAGATTTTCATGTTCAGTGATTTAGATTCAGATTATACCAGTCTGTAAAATTCAATAAATGTTACTATTTCCTATCATGCTATTTTTAAAGTTTTCAGTCTACTCCAAATATTAAGATAAAGTAGCAAAAATTTTCATTTCTTAAAATAAATTTAATAAAGACTCAGCTTCACTGAAAGCTTTATCTGTTATAATAGAAACACAAAATTTTCTACAAGATATTTGACAGTTTATTAAAATTACTGAAACTCCTCTTGGACACATAGGTATTTTTATATGAGTGCTCAGTCCTTGACTAGTAAAACACTTGACAAAGGAAAATAAAATAACAGATGTTCCAATCTTCTGAAGCGCTTCAGCTTTGGCTGATGACCTGATCTACTCGATTGTCTTCTGAACAGCCCTTCCCTGGTTATTGATAAAGTTGTAAGCTTCTACCCACAGATTCAAAAGGTCATGTAAAATTACTTTTGCCTGTACAGTACTCCAAATCCTCTATGCTTTGCGTCTGTCCCATGTGCCTGTCACTCACACTTCTGAACTTTGCTTAACTTTAGCACCTGGTGAACATAACAATCCGCTTGATGAAAGCAGAGACATAGCTCTTGGTCTTCATGAATATGTGACAGCAGCTTTCAAGACAATGCGACATTGCTCACTTGACAGGCTTTAGAGTTGTAAACCCAGCCTCTAGTGATGCTGGTGGTCAGCTTTCTTATATGTTACAATGGCTTTTTAGTCAAGACACTCCTGTGCTTTTTTCTTCAGTCTCTGTACAACTATATACAGTAATTAGGTAGAAGTTATTAAAAATTTTAGTCAACTACAATGTTTTCTGAAAGATCATACTAAGGAGCACTGGAAAAGCCTTTCAAAAGTTCATTCTTCAAACACAGACAGAATCCTTCTGTTAATATTTTTTTGAGATAAGAAGCTTTACACATATTTGTTATGCTGTTAAGACTTTCTGGAATAGAGAAAAGTTGGCTGTAGGCATCAGATTTCTTCAAGGATGTAACTATTATTCAATTTGAACACAGGCCAAGATGTACAGAGGCTTGTGAATTATTATACAGAATCTCAAAAGCATTATACATTTGAAGATGATAGCAGTACTGTACAGAAATAAAACCACAAAATACCGCATGTGTGTTTCAACTATAAAATGTATTTTTTTTAATATTGGATGAAAAACTGAAACTTCTTTGTAACTACAATGTCAGATACCACAAAAGAAATTTTGGCTCTTAATTGAAGGAAATATGTTCCCTTAATTACAGCATGCAGAAATTTAAAATTGTTTAGATTGTTTGTGTTCTTTTCACACTACAAATAAAGAGTACGCATTCATGTATAGCACAAGCACTTTCTAAATGTGTTTAAAGCAGACAAATAATATTAATTTACACCTATGGAATCAGCAGTAAAGCTTCCACTTAGAGAATTATGAACCAAGAAACATAAAAGCACAGATTCATTCTAGCCAAAGAGACCACTGCAGAGAATTGCCTTCTACCCTTTTCAAAGGGAGAAATACTATTAAAACTTACTGTGGCTGAGAAGTAAATTTTTTAATCAAAAAATAAAATTGGAGAGTTGATTCTTTAGCATGATGAATTATTGCCATACTTTATATGCAAATATCCTTTACGTGAAAGTATTTTACACATATAAAGTGATTAAAAAATACGTGAAAAAAAATTTACTTGTTTTAAATAAGAAAATCGCAGTAAAATTTGAACTCACAGATTTATAAACATTACATAAGTGTTACATTAGCCAGTAGGGCCTTTTTTTATTAGCTGATTTTTATGGCAGCTCACAGGTATTAGATTACTGTAGGGAGATAAGTTCTTTTTCCATGACTACAATAGAAAAGGAATAAAAATTGAAAAGGAATATTAATAAAGATGCTGAATATCAATGCTTACACATTTTAAAGCCGGTACTTCCACTAGTTTATTCCCTTAACTAGATTTTTAGATGTCCCACAGATTTGTTATGAGATACGTTGTACTCCTCACAAACAGAAAGAGGAAATGAAGATTAAAAGGTTAGCTTTATAAACACAGGCTTTTCCACATAAGTTAGATTAATTTGGCTTATGTAAAAAGAAAAGTTAAAAGGATCCATCCACTTGTTAATATTGTCTGGATAGTATTATGGCTTTCCTTACATACGACCTGATAATAATTACCTCAAAGGTAAATATCAAAAGTCACATTGCCTTCAACGAAAGGCTGAAAAATATGAAATTATTTTGCAATTTTGCTTAGAGTTATTATCAAGACATTGGATATATTCATGGTAATGAAAGAAGGCTAAACACATGTTTGAGTTACAGACCAGAGTAAGGTGGCAGTAGACAGTTCAAATCAAAACCCATAGGAATTAAGAAACAAGCAAGGGGGTTGAAAGTCTTTATAAGAATGTGGTATTTTCCCAGTTGTTACAGTATTTTTAACTTCACATTTCAAGATAGCAGTGAGAAAAAACTTTAAATCACAGTATCTTAGAAGTCTAAAGGAGAAAACTGGATGAAATTGAGACTTTGATCCATCTGGAAATTAAAATACTGAAAACTTAAAATACAGCAAGGATACTTTTTTGGTCTTTTTACATTTCTATTAGTTTCTAACACTGAAAGACATCTTTAAAACATCCAAGTTAGAATGTTAATGAGCATAGGAGATTTTTATTTCAAAATAAACTCTTGAAACTGGAGAGTCAGCAACTGGTCATAGTCACCAGCTGTGTTATAGCTCCTTCTTTCTCTCTTAAGCCTTCCAACAAGGGAAAACCCAAGCTATTAAAATTCAATACGACATCAGGACACCATCACCACACCAAAAGGAAAAACAGTCAAACTTCAAAACCCTTGCCTTCTAGCAAGTGCTGAAAGAAAATACAGTTCCTATCCTTTAACCACAGACAGTCCTAAATCTCAAAATCCTAGTCTATATTTTTGTCTGAGAGTGGTATCCAAGTCAAACTCACTTCTTACCTCTATCTACCTTCAGAGTCTGGAATCTCTTCTGGTCAAGCACTTCACTCTCAAGATCTAAATTTCCAATCTCAGTTATATCTGTCTCTGACTTGAGTTTCTCAGAAACTTAAGGTTTCATGTCCCAGTCAACTTGAAGTTTTAAAATCTCAACTTCCCATCTGAGAACCGTCATCAGACATTGCACCAGCAAATGAGATTTAAGAGAATTTAAAACTTCATCATCATTCTTTCTTCAGCACTAATAAGAGCACATTTTAAACCCATGAGTAGTATTGCTTTTCTTCACTGAGTTTTGAAATACATATTAAAAAGCAGATTTCTTTCACATACTTGTGCAAGCAATAATGCCTGAATGTAAATGAAGGTCTTTGGTTTGTAACTGCTTTTATCTTCTGAGTCATAGTTGCTTTCTGCAAAGCAACAGACCATGCTGATTCCTTTTCAAAGAAAACTGTGACAAAGTGGCTTACACACCTGCCAGAGTAATAAAGGATGTTCTTTTGTTAAACAAAAACAGAAGCCCCCCATCACAGCAATATCACTGTTAATTGCTGCACTGATTCAAGAAAAAAACCTCACAGTGAAAATAGCAACTGCTTACACAGCACTGTGTGTCTACAAGTTGTTGGAAGAGAATTGCAAGAAGCTCAAGACAGTTGTTCCAGCACTTGTATTTCACAGTGCAGAGGCTTCAGGAAAATTAATTCTTTAATTTCTGGGTTTTGAATCTTTGCTTTTCTTAGCAGTTTACTTCACATGCAGTCACTGTTGATTTTAAGTAACTACAGCAGCACAAACCATTACTTGAAATAAAAGATTCACTGATTCGGGCAGAAATACATTTCTTGGGGAAACCAGAGTTGCAACAGCATCCACGCCACTGTGGCTTCACACCAGGTGTGCTGTCAGGCATCAGGTGAAGTAGCTTCCCTCCCATCCCTTGGTTCATACCACAGCCCCTCTTGCTTGTGATTTCTATAAGCAACTGGAATAAACTTCTGTTCAGTTATGACTAAATATATGAGGGGGGCCAGAGGAAAGGCAGAACCTGACAAAATAAGGGACAGGACACAGACACATGACCAAAGCAAAAAGATTTAAAGTGAAAACCTTAAGGCTGCATTTCAAAACCAGGTTCCATCGCATTTTTTTATAGAGCATATAAAATTTAATGAGCTTTCCTAACAAGTAAAACTCGTGATGATACTTTTGCTGTCCCCTCAATAGACTTATTTCATTCACATTTCAAAGTGGACAAGTTTTTAAGGATATTGAAGTATTAATTTTTTGCCCGTTGTTAGAAATGTACTTCTAGGGAGAAGAAAGATACAATAATTTTCTTTAGTAATGGAAAATCAGAAAGAGCTCAGTCCAAATCTCTTTCAAGAGGCAGCAGCCAACATACAGGGAAAAAAAACCCCTAACTTTTATCCACTAAGCAGGTGCACAACTCCAGACAAGCGACACTCCTGCTGTGGTAGTTGCATGACAAAATACACAAATGTGGGGTGGTGTGCAAGGACTGGTGACAATAGGAAAGCAAGTTTTATTAGTTCTGCTACTAATGGAACAGTTTGTTTTAGCTTATAAACGTTCCAGAAAAATTTAATGGCTATTAAAAACTTTGAAGATTACATTTGATCATTAAAGTGTGAAATAGAGAAATTTATGTCTGTTTTAATTGAAAAGCTTAATGCAACCTTTATGGCAGTTACCTCCTGATGTATCCGCCAATGTCTGCAGAAAATTTTTTTGCTGTGCATATTCTACATATGCCAGGAGATTCTATGAGAATTAGATGATGAGGACAGAGACAAATTAATGGAGATTCAATTTAAGATGTTGATAATTAACACTTGAGAGTGATCAATTTGTCAATTTTACTATTTCTAGTTGTATAAAACAAGGGAAAAATGATGCGATCCTAGAGAAATCATTTTAGTACTTCTCAGGGGAATACCTCTGCACATAATACATACTTAAAGAGTAGATTCCATGGTGTGTACATCAGCACCTCAAAACTCCACCTGCAGCACTCTAAAAAGTTAATTCTTCCATTTCAGCTAGTCGAGTTTGTATTTATGTGAGGCAAAGCAAAGATAATGAAGCTGCAAGGCCTCAAGCAGCAGAAAGACAACCCTGTTCTCTGATGCATCTGATGTTGTATGAACTATACGCAGAAACCATCTTGTCCCCTGCAGACTGTCAGTGAAAGGGTCAACACATGAGGGTCCAAAGATGAAAGCAGATTTGATACAGAAATTTATCCTTAATACTTTCAAGTGTGGATCTATAGAATTTATAGTTCAGTGCTTACTGTAAGTATTTCCAGACAGAAAACTATTGAAGACAACAAAATGGCAAAGAGTTCTGTGGAACTACTCTCATTTGGCAACTATGCCAGAATTTAGACCATAACCTGTGGCAGAGAGTATGTTACAGTCCACCAAAAAACTGGAGCCACATCTGCCAGAAGAAAATAGGTGTGAGGTGCTTAGAAGGAGTATCTACAACTGCAGTAGCCCTTCATGAACCACAAAACATGTATTCCATCCTCTCCAGCAGCATCAGAAAAGCTCAATATTCCTGTGTTAACTGTAAGACTGTACTGAATTTAAATGTGAAAACTAAAAAGCAAAGTTTGAAAAACATAGACTGGTTTGGGATGGAAGGGACCTTCAAAAGTCATCTAGTGCAAACCCCTTCCAATGAGCAGGGGCATCTTTAACTAAATCAGGTTGCTCAGAGCCCTGTCCAACTTGATCTTAAGAGTTTCCATAGATGGTCCATCCACCACCTCTCTGGGCAACCTGTTCCAGTGTTTCACCATCCCCATTTTAAAAAGAGTTTTAATTTCTGTTCAATATAAATCCACCTTCTTTCAGCTTAAAATGGTTGGCTCTTGTTCTGTCTCTACAGGCCTTGGCAAAAAGTCTCTCTCCACATTTTTATAAGCTCCCTTTAAGTATTGAAAGGCCTCAATACGGTCTCCTCGGAAACTTATCTAGGCTGAACAGCTCCAACTCTCTCAGCCTGCCTTCATAGGATAAGTGCTCCATCCCTCTGATCATCTTTGTGGCCCTCCTCTGGACCCACTCCAGCATGTCCATGTCCTTATTTGAGGATCCCAGAGCTGGACACAGTACTACGGGTGGGGTCTTAAGAGAGCTGAGTAGAGGGGGAGAATCGCCTCCCTCGACCTGCTGGCCACACTGCTTTTGAGGCAGCCCTAGCATTGGCTTTCTGGGCTGCAAGAACACATTGCCAGCTCATGTCCAGCTTTTCATCCACCAGTAACTCCAAGTCCTTTTCCCCAGGGCTGCTCTCAATCCCTTCATCCCCCAGCCTGTTATTGCCCCAGTTCAGATGCATGACCTTGCAATGGTAGTCTATATATATCTACATTGTCACCACTGTGTGTCTGAGCACCATCACACAGAATCTGTACAACTTGGTGGGACATAACGTGGGGCAGACAATTCCCTCAACATTTGCATGGGAGAATTTATATTCCTTTCTCTTCAGATTAAAGGTATGGTCAGAAGCGGCTTATCGGGTTTCAATAAAAGCTGTTGCCTGGAGTTTAATGGCTCAAGTTGTTCACCTACTGTCTTTATTTAGATCAAAAGTACTTGAAAGAAATAACATAGGAAGCAAATATCTCTTCACTATGAAATATGTGTTTGCACCATCCAATGGATAATTGGTCGCCACATTACTGAAATCCGTGAGCTCTTTGCTCCATTTGGAACACTTTGAATACTCTGTCAGAGCAGATGTGATGCATTCAAGTTACTAACTGAGGTCAAAAGAAATATAGCAGAAAAAAATCCACTTCATTATCTGATAGTTTGTCTACAGCTTATATAAACCAGTTGAGGGAGGTGATGGCTGAATGGGCCATTAGGTGGTTGATCTGATAGATAGATAAGTAGATGTTGGCTGGCACATACTCAAAACTTCACTTAAACTGGCAACTTGAGACTAGGAAATAAAATTTACATCCTTACTGTACAGCATAAAAAAATGTCATGGCAGCCGGTATAAAATAAGATGCAAGAGGAAAAGCAAACACTGAAGAAAGAGCTTCAATAATAAATATTGAAAACAAACCACAACTCAAAGAGTCCACGTATATGAGAGAAAAACTCCATCTTAGGAGTTTTTCCTAGACAATACCATAGACAATACCATTCCTACAATTTTCTACAGAGGATCCAGAACTCTAAAATTTTGATATTATGCTCAGTTTTGTAAATACTAGATACTACTGGTGATCACTCATTTGTGTGACAGTGGGAGAACAGGTTTTCTATCACATTTAGGGGTTTCACTATGGAACCCTATTATAAGGTGGTTTGTTTTGTTGTTTTTTTTTTTTTTTAAAGTCAGTTTTATGAAATTAAATTAATACCAAGACAAACTAGTTCTGTGATTTCTGCCTTATTCAGACAGTATGAACTGACACCAATCAGTGTGGAATTCTGTGCACTAGAAAGAGGGGGACAGAGAGAGAAGAGCTGCAGGAAGAAGAAAAGTCAGAATGATGACTTAGAAGAAAAACTGGCTAGAAAAATAAGCAAAGTGCTCAGAAGAAAGAATCTGAAGAAAAAACAAACAACACAATCTTAAATATACCACATTGAGGGATAGGTCTTGGAGATGGAAACTGATGAAGAAAGACAAATAAATTAATAAGAACATTGGAAGCTGTGAGCTTCTACAGTGTTAATATGAAACACACATATGTGTACACAGCAAACACATCTATGTTGATATGTAAGAGATGTTCTTCCTCAAATAAAGTGCACACTACTGTGATATATAAGCTATCATTATGCCTGAGTTCAGATGACCACATTATATACCAAGGTTGGTTTTGAGCCTGTTATTTACGTGTCCAGTAAAGGTTATCAGAGTGCCGGCAAACAAATCATTCTCCACCAAGATGTCATACATTTTTAAAATCAACAGAGAAGCTGATTTGGTAACAGTTTAGTACTGCATGGAGTACTTTCAGCGAAGTTATTTCTTATAGCCGTCTCTTAACATGCAGAGTTCAGTACCTGGACTTGGTAAAAGGGGTTAAAAGGAAATGGTATATGTCTGGTATATATCCAAAATAACTCATCAGCAAGAATATCATTATTGTAAGATAGGATCTCTTTGAGTCTGATTATTTTAGCAACTAATATGAGTCACGCTAGCTATGTTCTTTTCCTGTTTGCTTTAAGTAGGTTATCCCTGTTCTTCTTGGTATTTTCACACATAGGGAATGCACGTGTATAGACTTTGTGAATCATGAAGGACAGGCTAACCTTTTTCCAGAGACACAATCACATTATAATTGAACCACATGAAGCTCCTGAAGTTCTTATAGATAGAAGACACTGAACTTGCCTCTGGAACCAGTTATTTTCTCTTCTAAATCCTGGGTCAGAATGACATCATCAGAATTCATATACTTGAAAAGAAAAAAAAAAAAACCCTCTAAAAGCATCCTGAAAATTTAAAAACTCTCACCACCAACTCATTCTGGGTAAGTTACTGTAGTTTTAAATTTTTATTCAATATTTACTTATGTTCCACTTTTGTTTTCACTACTTTAGTTATAAGAAATAATTCTAAAACAACTCCTATCTTATCTCATTATGGCTAGGCTTCGTGAACGAAGATTTGGGAAGGGCTCTACCCACGTTTCTTGCAAGCGCATTGGTGGCTAAAAAGGCCAATACGAGAAAGGCATGTCCGGTTGCAAAAGGCACAGCAGAAAGATTCCTTAGATGGTATATTCTGCAAGGCACGATTCTTTCTGCCTTGTCTTTTCTCCTCAAGGGTGATCCGGCGTGCTTTCTCAAAAGCATCAGCAGCGCTGTAGATGGTCTGTCTCCAGGCCTCCTGATTGGAGGCCAAAGTAGACCAGTTATGGTGATCAATATGCCCGAGGCTGAGTTGTTGCTTCAGGGAGTCCTTGTAGCTTTTCTTCGGGGCTCCTCTCTTGCGGCAGCCAGTGGCAAGTTCACCATAAAGCAGGATCTTAGGGAGGCGGTGGTCCTTCATCCTGGAGACGTGCCCTGCCCATCGCAGCTGCGTTCTCAGTAGCATGGCCTCAATACTTGTGATTGCTGCCTGTTCAAGAACAAATGTATTGGTCACATAATCTGACCAGTGGATGTTTAAGATTATACAGAGGCAGCGTTGATGGAAGCGTTCTACGAGACGCAGGTGGTGGCAGTAAATGACCCATGATTGGGATCCATATAGAAGAGTAGACAGCACTATGGCTCTGTAAACACTGATCTTGGTACTTTTCTTCAGATGTTTATTACGCCATACTTCTTTATGGAGTTTTCCAAAAGCACTATATGCCTTCGCTAACCTGTTGTCTATCTCCCCGTCAATCTTACCATCCGAGGAGATGAGGCTGCCTAGGTAATTAAACTGTTGGACTGATTTGAGTTCTGATTGGCCGATGGTGATATGGGGATGACGGAAGACTTCCCGAGGTGCAGGTTGATGGAGAACTTCTGTCTTCTTCAAGCTGACTTCCAGCCCAAAGAGCTCAGCAGCATCTGCAAAGCAGGATGTTAAACGCTGCAGGGTTGCTTCTGTGCGGGCAACAAGGGCGGCATCATCAGCGTAAAGCAGCTCCCGGACAAGGTGGCTTAAGGTCTTGGTGTGGGCCTTCAGATGCCTTAGGTTGAACAGGCTTCCATCAGTACAGTATCGAATGTAGATACCGTCCTGATCATTGAGGTCTGCCATGGCCCTTTGGAGCATCATGCTGAATAGGGTAGGAGCAAGAACGCAGCCTTGTTTCACATCATTCTTTACTAGAAAGGGCTCAGAAAGTGTGTTGCCATATCTGACTTGGCTGTGCTGATCCTCATGAAGTGAGATGATAATTTTAAGGAACTTGGGGGGACAACCTAAACGTTCCAAAATCTGCCATAGACCTTTTCTGCTCACAGTATTGAAAGCCTTGGTGAGGTTGACAAAGGTTATATAGAGACCTTTGTTCTGTTCCCTACACTTCTCTTGCAGTTGTCTGAGAACAAATATCATGTCTGTGGTGCTCCTGT
>JAWWES010000115.1:64233723-64246707 GCA_035583135.1 Lophotriccus pileatus
CTCTCCTATACGGAGTGGTCCACGAGGGTCTCGGCGTGATCGCCTAGGGGGTTTTCTGAGTTCCCGGACCCCCGACACTTGGCCACCAGGGTTTTTTTTTCGAGGCATCTCTCCCACAGCTGCCCTCGAGGCCAGGCTGTGCCATGGCGGGGGGATGCTTCGGCATGTGCCGGCTGCTCCGGAGGAAGAGGAAGAACAGGAGAGGCCCTGGAGCTGGCCCAGCACAGGCACCTAAGGAGGAGGTGCAGCATTTCCAGCCACTGCAGCAGGGTGAGTGCTGGAGCTGCCCACAGGACTGCTGGCTTCAGCCAGCTGGGCCCCTTCCCGTCCCCTCTGGACATGCCCAGGGAAAGGGAGGGGAAGACGGGCCAAGGCTGATCCCCCCCAGCATCTGCGCACCATCCCCTGGGCATGCCAGGGCTGGCCATGCCTGTGGAGCAGGGCTGGGCTGTGTTCTCCGGCCTCTCCCGCAGCCCTTCAGCTCTGACTGCACTCGCTCTTTGCCAGATCCAGGCCGGGACCGCCCAGAAGAGCAGGACCGCGCCCATGGCCGCTTCCGCAGGGCAGTTCAGGCACCTGCAGCCATCCCCCCTGGGCTGGGCCTGCTGTCCCTGCTCTGCCTGGCACCGCTGTCAGAGCACTCCATGCCACTTCCCTCCCTTCCCTGCCCTTTCTTCTCCTGCAGAGGTTGCTGAAATTCGTTGGAGTTCAGCGCAGAATGGCCGCGAACACACCAGCCGAGCTCGTGGCACAGCCTGACACCAGCGCAGCCGAGCTCGAGGCGGAGATTGATGTCAGCCCTGTGCCGAGTGACTGTGCAGCCAGTGGTGACATGACACCCACTGACTGTGCTGCCAGTGGTGACATGGAACCAACTGACTGTGTAGCCAGTGGTGACGTGGCACTGCCTGATGGCACAGCAATCTCTGAAAAGGCAGAAATTGATGGCACAGAGACCACTGACACGGCAGCCATTAACTGTTCAGCCAACTTTGTCACAGCACCCAATGATGTCAGAGACACCTCTGATGTGGCACCAGTCAATGACACAAACACCTGTGACATGGCACCGGTGGATGGCACAGAAATGTCTGACACGGCACTGGAGAATGGCACAGAAATGACTCAGACAGCACCCATGGACAGCACAGTCACCTGTGACACCGTGCTGGCCGACACTGAGACAGGCTCTGACACGGCAACAACCTTTGCCTTTGTCAGGGCAAAGGCTGACGCCATGACTGAGGGCATTGGAAGCACTGACTGCACACCCACGCAGAGTGTGACTGATGCTCCCAGTCTGGACGTTTTGGAGCAGGAAGGTGTCTCCACTCCAAATGAAGTAAGCAGCCTGTGGCCAGGGCTCAAGGCCCTCAGGGATCTTGCGGTCCCTCAAGCCGGCTCTGCTGGGCCCCCTGAGCCTTTGAGGCCTGTGGGGGAAGATAGAAACGAGAGCACTTCCAGAGGTGGAGAGAGATTTATTCAAGATATTAAAAGGACTATATACTGAACAAGACATTTAAAACATGATTTGAGACTGTTTGAAAAGGATTTATTAACGTTAATGATTGTCTTTGGATTTTAAAATTTTGCACTGTTATGTAACTAGTTATATAACATGTTTGTACATGTTCTGCCCCGTTTACTACCCCAATCCCTGATTGTTTGAGACATGCCACAATGGGCTGTCTCCCAATCTCCCTTGTTCGAAGCGTTATTGGCTGTCAGTTACCTCATCCTTTGTTCTCATTCCCCATTTGCTCCTTACACCCTGTCAATCCCTAAACCATTCCCAGTTTCCAGAACCTGCTAGCCAGACCCTTTAAATACCCCTGCTGTCCCCCAAATAAATGTTGCGTAACTCACACTTGGACCTTTAATCTCTGTCTCGGACCCTCATTTTATGTAACCGTCCCCGCCGGACTGCGGCAGAGGGCAGCACAGTGTGGTGGGAAGGGAAGCCCTTCCCACAGCAAGCTGGGCAACCTGCTGGCTCTGGCAGCTCTCCAACTGTCCCCCACTGCCCTCCAGGTGCCAGCCATCTTCAGCTCCATCCACCAGTGGCTCAGGTGCCGGGGGTCTGCAGAGGTCAGGCCACCCACTGCCATCCGCAGGCTGGCCCAGGCACACCCTGGGTTGGTGGTGATGACTCTGCTGCGCTGTGCCCCAGTGTGTGACAGGTACAGGGCCCAGCTGCTTTGCTGGCTCAGGGCTCACCAGCCTTTAGGACCAATCACCCTGTCCAGCCTGTCCCTCTTGTGGACAGGCTAGACAAGTGGACAGTTACAGAACCCTCTGGCCCCTCCAGTTCCCAGCCCTGCCCTGTCAGCCCACGATCCTGCTGCCATGTGCCCTCCCTGCCCCTCAAGGCACCGGGACTCTGTCCCCTGGGCCCCCCCCAGCTGCCAAGGCCCAGACCCCCCTGACCCAGAGCTCTGGCTCCACAGAGCTGCTGCAATCCTGTGGAGGACCATCGCCTCCTCGGCCCCCACGGCGCAGAAGGTGCTGCCAACGCTGCTCGGGGTGATGGAGGACTGGCCACTGCACAGCGTGTCCACCTCCGACGGGGAACACACGGACATCTTTGCCCTGGCTGTGAGTTTCTGGAACTGGCCTTTGCTCCTCCCACGTCTCTCTCCATCCTCCCCCACTGCTAGATATCCCTCAAGCCTTGGGCTGCAAATGTGGCTGAGGAGCAGGTTCAGGGGCCCCTGGCCCACTGCTCTCCTGGGTCTCCCTGGCCTCTCCCTCCCTCTGGACACTGATGGTGTCTCCATGTGGGTTTATTACAGGCAACCCTGGCACTGTGGCTGATGGTCCAGGAGCCCCAGTGCCAAGATGCACTGCTTGTCCTTGCCCCTCGCCTCCTGGTGGCTCTGCTCTGCCAAGTCTGCCTGAGCACAGAGCAGATGCCACAGGAGGTCAGCACCTTCTGGAGGGGATGCCAGAAGCAACACGGCCTTCCCACCCACCCCGACAGGTGCTCCATCCCACTCCCCTCTCCCTGCCATGGCCTCGGTGCTGGGGCCAGGGCTCCCAGCATGACGTGGCCTTTGCTCTGCACACAGCTTTGTGGTCCAGACCATCAAGGCCCTGCTCTGCCGGCTGCAGTGGGACCAGGAGCTGGTGTCAGTGGAGCGCAAGCGTGGCTGGGATGCGCTCCTCTGTGCTGACACCCGGCACTACGCAGTGGGGCTGCTGGCCAGGTCAGACACCCTTGTCCCCGCTGCCCCCGGCACCTCTACCCTGGGCACGGGGCAGCCCACACAGCCCCCGTGGGCGTGGGCCAGAGGGCGTTGGCCCCAAGGGGCGGCCCAGCCAGTCCTGGCAGAGCTTTGCCCACACGACTCAGGGCCGAGGGTTCCCTTTTTCCCCTGACAGGGAGATGCGCCACGTCTTGGTCCCCTGCTATGGCGCGCTGGCAAGGCACCTGCTGGGACTGCTCAGCAGGGAGGGGTCCCGCTGGGAGCTGCCTGCCCTGGCCTTCCTTGTGGAGGTGAGCCTGCTGGCCAGCACTGCCTGGCCCGGCTGCCTCCCCCTCTCTGCCCTCTGGCAGCCGCAACTGCCCGGGATGGTGCCTGCGCCCTCTGCTACTGCCTGGGCACAGCTCTGGGTGGCTCCTGCCACCCGGGCACCCAGCACTGCTCTCTGCCTTCCAGGTCCTGGACTATCTGGACCTCAGCACGTCCCACGACAGTGTCCTGGACATCCTGGCCATGCACCTGCAGAGCCAGTGCCCAGAGAGGTGGCGCCTGGCTCTCCAAGGGCTGCTGGTGCTCAGCGTGGATCCCTCGATGGTGAGAAGGGGGCAGGGACTGAAGCCACACAGGCAGCCTGGGGCTGGGGGAGGCAGTGGCTTGGCCTTGGCTGGGCTTTGGGAGCTGTGGCAGCTGCTCCCAGCTCTCCTGCCTCCCTCTCCAGCTGCCCAGGCCCTGTGGGACAGGCCTTTGGCCTCTGGGCCCTGGGGCAGCAGCGTGGGGTTGCAGTGCCAGAGTGGTGTTGGTGGGGCAGCTGTTCTGGGCTTCACAGCACAGCCTTGTGTTCCACACAGGCCAAAAGCATCTGCAGCCTGTCTGAGCGCCTCCTGGAGCTGCTGCATGATGGAGATGGAGAGCTGGTCGCGATGACCCTCTCCATGTTCCTGAATGTGCTCCAGGACGAGGACAACAGGGAGGGATTCAGCCCCACTGCCCTGAGGCTGGCTGAGGCGCTCCAGCCAGTCTTTGACAATGTAAGGCTCTGTGCCTCCAGCCACAGGCGCTGGGTGCTGCCAGGAACCTTCGGGGAGTTTCAGGCCTGGGCCTGGTGCTCCTGGAGCAGGCAGCGCTGAGGTCTGTTCTCTTCTCTGGCCCCAGGACCACAGCCACGTCCAGCTGCTCTCCATTTGCCTCTTCCGAGAGGTGATGGAGTTGGTGGCGGAAGAGGGAACAGGGCTCTGGGAGATGCAGGTACGCCAGAACCTGGTCCCACTGTTCTTCCGCTGGCAGGATGAGAACCAGCGCATGGCAGAGGTGAGCACTGAGGGGCTCTGGTGTGCCCGTGGCAGGGGCTGGGCTGCCTCCTGCCCTGGGGCCTCAAGGGCTCCAGCCTCCTGCCGGCCTTGGTGCAGGGACGCAGGTGCCGTGCCCTGGGCTGTGGTGCCATGTCCCGCTCTCTGTTGCTCTGCAGGCCGCTCGGGAAGCGCTGCTCTGGGCTGCAAGGTTCCTCCACAGGAGGGACATGGAGCAGCTCGTAAAGACGGAGCAGCCCTTCAAGTTCTGTGACTGCCTGGTAAGGACAAGCCCGGGCTGGAGAAGCCCCCAGCCCTTGATGCCCAGTGTGCGGGGCTGGCCCTGTGCCCCTGGCACTGCTGCCCCCGGCACTGCTGCCCCCACAGACACCCCCTGCTCTCTGCAGATGGAGAAGGACACGAGCAGAAGGGGCGAGCACCTGCGCCAGGCCCTGCCCTTCCTGCAGAGCCCTCAGGAGCCCCTGCGAGAGGCGGCCGTCAGGTTCATGGGTGAGCCCCGAGGCCGCGGTCCCTCCCGCCCTGCTGCAGCTCGGCCCCAGCCCCGGCTGCTGCAGCGGCAGCAGGATGCGGCCAGGGCTGTGCTGGGGAGCCCCGAGTGCCCTGGCGGTGCTGCCGCCCTGTCCCAGCCCAGCCCTGGGGCTCCCGCTGCGGGAAGGCCCCGGGCTCAGCCCTGCCAGGGCAGGGGCCGTGCGGCCGGGCTGGCAGCGCCGCTGGGGGGAGCTGTGCCGCTGTGCCTGACAGCCTCTGTGTTCCCAGGGGTGGCCGGCTGGCACATGAGGGACCAGCAGCAGGACCTGTGGCCCATCCTCAAGGGTGAGTGAGTGCCAAGAGCTGGCTGCCATGGCCCTGGCAGGAGGGGCTCCTCGGGTCCCTGCACAGCCACGCTCTGACCCCGCCTCCCTTTCTCTCTCTTCCAGCCCTTGGAGCCATGAGCCAGGACAACTGCCCCTCCACCTCCAGCATCAGGACTGCACTCATGGCCACCTACACACGTGCAGTCAGAGCACCACCTGCTCCGCTGAGACGACCAATGTCCCTGCAGCCACAGCTGACGACAGCCCAGGGACCACTTCTCAGCACAGCTGCAGCTCCAGCTGATGCTGGGCCCAGCATCTGCAGAGTCAGGCAGCTCCTGTCTCTGAAGCCCATGGACGGCTCCCTCCCTTCCATTCCCTTCCCTTCTCCTGACCCCACTTCATCCTTCTCCTTACCCTCACATTAATAAATATTTGCTTTCTCTCACTTATCTGCATCTTGGTGCAACTGAAAGGGCAGAAACCCTCAGCCCTGCAGCTCATGGGCTGCCTCCTGCCTCTCTGGTGCCCTTTGCACTGTGGGCACACACCCAGAGGGACAAGGGCACTTCAGGCTGCAAAGGGGCCTGTCCTGAAAGGCCACTTGCATGGCATTGTGTACTTGAAGATCTTGCTGAAGGGTGTGCTGGAGTTCCCCAAGAAAACTACAGGCTTGTGTCCTCCCTGGGGAGGCAAGGGGTTTGCTTCCCAAGGAAAGTGCTTCCCAAAGAGTTCTCAGGGAAGGAGACACAAATGTCTCCCTTTGGTTCTCTGTGGCCCTTTCAGTCCCCTTGCACTTTGGAGAGGGGCAGGGCAAGGGACACTCATCAGCCAGTGGGGCAAAGCCACGCTGGGACAGCTCAGGAGACTACAAGCACAGCTGGCACTGCGCGTCCCCTGAGAACAGAGCTCCTCTCCCAGCCTCTGACCCCTGACTGCCAGTGCAGATCCAAGAGATGTGCTGGAATCAGGGATCAGGCTGCCTACAGGGGTGGGGCTGCGGGAGCATCTTGCAGCAGAGGAATCCTTCTCTGGGGAACATCCAAGCACATCCCAGCCTGTTGCCCGCTGGGCTTTGCCTTGCTGGGTTTTTCAGTGAGGCTTCCACGCTGCTCCTTCTCCTGCCACTTCCCAGAGAGTTTCCATTTCATTTTCACTTCCAGATCCCACTCCCCAGCACTCAGGAGCCCCACTGCCTCTAGTTAGCCAAGGCTGCAGGAGGGACGTGCTGCAGGCTTTCCCTCTACCCTGGAGTGCTCCCATTCCCACCAACAGCAGACAGCCTGCAGCATGGAATCATGGAATCATTAACACTGGGTAAAACCTCAGAGACCATCAAGTCCAACCAATCCCCCATCACTGCCAAGCCCACCACTCAACTGTGCCCCCATATGCTACTTCCACATGTGTTGGAGATGGGATCAAGACGGAGACAGAGTTCGTAGAATGGTCCAAGGAACTCTGCGATAGTGTGACTGGAACTGGGACTCCTACTCCAGCCCAAAGTCTAACAGACATCACTACTAATAAGTCTGCAAACAGCCTGATGAACTGACATTGAAGTGACCTTGGGGTAAGCCTAGAGGCCTAGGCTGAAGCCTCCATCTTGTGTTACAATTACTTTATGTTAAAGGACTTACATGGAGACAGTTTCTATTGGGCAGCACACCATGTGGGTAGCTGCCCCGACCAATCCCAGTTCTCCCCAGTTATGTAATGGTTATGATCCTCCCCTTCAATGTATCTCCCTGATGCCTACCCTATCACCTTTCCAAGTTTTGCATACTCCTCCCTAATTCCTGAACCTCCCCTAGCAGACCCTATAAAAACCCTCCATCTTGTTCAACAAAGTTGGATCAGCACTGACCCTCACAGAGTGCAGTTGTCTCTGTATTCTGTGTGTCTTCCTAAAGCGAGTTACAACCTGCCCAAAGGACCCCGCTGGTCTCATGCTCTACCCCTGTAGCAAGCCGTGTCACACATGTTTTCTGAACACTTCCAGGAATGATGAGTCCACCACTTCCCTGACACAATCCCACCTGCTGGAATCACCATCTGCTGCATTTCCACCACTTCCTGGTGGAATCAGCATCGCCCACTGCTGCTGCCCCACTGCCCCGTTTACTCTGTCCTTGCCCCACAAAGGCCCTGGAAAGCAGCTGGCACCGCACATACAGCACAGAGCTACCTCTGAGACGGCTTAAGGGATGTCACCTACCTGGTGCCCTGAGCATCCAGGTCACACCCTCGTCCCTCCACCACCACTGCCACGAAAGCTGCCCAGGTTGAGCTCTCCCTGCGGTCGCTGGCTTGGCTGCACAGCTGGAAAACTCCCCTCTCCTCCCACCGCCCCCTCATACCTTATAGCTGTTAACATAAGACATTAAATGAACAACTGCTCAGGATAAAAATATGTATGATTTCACAACCACTTCTTGTCTTCCTATCTGAAGGCATGGTGATCAAGACTGCAAAGAAAACTCTTTTTAATGACATATCTATATTTGATCTTTATAATTTCAAATATCACTGCTCTTGGATTACCTGTCTTTGACAAGCTTTCCTCATAATATTTCTTCCTGCCTCAGTATTGGGGCATTTTCTGCACATATTTGAAAACCAAAAAATTCCGGTGGCACGCATCCCAAACTTCAGTGTGGCATATCCTCTGCTCATCCAAGGAACTGGAACAACCCTCACACTGTACATAAGCCATTTGACACTCACAAACTGGCCGTACTGATCTGTGGGGGGCATCTAACAGGCACACCCTGAAGAATAACTCCAGGAGCATACCCTGAGGAATAACTCAGCATCTCAATAGTATTTGCACCAAAAAGCCACAGAAGTATGTGAAGAGGGGAAAGCTATCCTAGAAGCACGTGTATAAATGAAAAATTTCTTATGCAAGTGCCCTAATGACACAGCTTGCTACAGGGGTAGAGCACGGGACCAGCGGGGTCCTTTAGGCAGGTTGTAACTCGCCTTAGGGTGATGCACAGAATACAGAGGCAACTGCACTCTGTGAGGGTCAATGCTGATCCAACTTTGTTGAACAAGATGGAGGGTTTTTATAGGGTCTGCTAGGGGAGGTTCAGGAATTAGGGAGGAGTATGCAAAACTTGGAAAGGTGATAGGGTAGGCATCAGGGAGATACATTGAAGGGGAGGATCATAACCATTACATAACTGGGGAGAACTGGGATTGGTCGGGGCAGCTACCCACATGGTATGCTGCTTTTATGTAAGTCCTTTAACATAAAGTAATTGTAACACAAGATGGAGGCCTCAGCCTAGGCCTCTAGGCTTAGCCCCAAGGTCACTTCAATGTCAGTCCATCAGGCTGTTTGCAGGCTTATTTGTAGCGATGTCTGTTAGGCTTTGGGTTAGAGTAGGAGTCCCAGTTCCAGCCACACCATCGCAGAGTTCCTTGGACCATTCCACAAACTCTGTCTCTGTCTTGATCCCATCTGCAACACCCTAACAAACATACTAGTCAGGCATCCAGCTGTTGCTCCTTCTTTAATTTCTAGTATCCTGTACGTTTTTCGCATAGTGATCAAGTGCTGGTAAATTCAATCTATAACTTAACCAAATGCTCTGGCAACCACTTATGCTGAACTTTTTTATCAGTCATGTCCACATAATCAAACAAAAGTTGCTCTTTGAATCTGGGCTAACTATATTATAAGACACCAGGTGATCATATACAGCAGTTTTTCCTTCCAAATCCAGAAGATATACATCCCAGAAAAACAAGTTACATTGTTTTAAATATGAGTATGTAGATGGTAGTTTATAGGTCTATGCATCTGCATTCAGGCTCAAGCCATTATTTATAAACCTAGCATTAGCTAAACCAATACCAATACTTAGGAGACAACAAAATAATGCATTTTTCCACATGAAATTATGTCTGAAAGCCAATTTTCCTCATGTTATTCTTTTCTCTCTGACCAAAAGCTACATTTGAGTCGTTAAGATGAAGAATCTTCCCTTTCAAATCAATGAAAGTTTCAATCCTGATTTCAGTTTGCAAATGGTGACAGTTTGTGAAATACAGGTTCCTGTACACTTGTCTGACTCAGATTTATCAGCAAGGTCAGGCACGGCAGTGTGGGAACAGCATTGTAATTAGAAAGGTGATTGTTCTGCCAGCTAGGTGTAAATTGTCCCAGCAGTGCACAGTGAAGCCTTTATTTTATGCATAAATTAATTGCAGTAGCTATCAAACTACAGCTGGTAAGGCAGCCAGCTGAGCATAAATAGAAATTCCAGACTGCCAGTGTTCCTGCTGGAAAAAGAATGTCTTTGCAATATGAACCTTCAGCTGTTTTGAGCTGACAAGCCGGAAAGGGAAATGCCACCTCAAGAACTTGACTGGTTACTCATGCAGAATTGACAGAAGACTACTGAGGGAAGAATGATGCTCTACTGTTTAGCAGAAGGCTTAGGAAAATCTAAGATGCCTTGACCACTGCAAAAATGGCTGTTTGGATGAGACTTATATTAGGAGATGCAGAAATATATGGGTTTATTTCTTTCTTTACTTATGCTAAAGTTAAAACTTGTACTAGAACATCCTTCACAACATTCTGCAAAGCCTGATCTGATTATATGAGTACTCGTTTGCCATGTGTAACTCTGTGAAAGTGTGCTGTTCTGCAGAACTGCAGCTAAAAGGCAAATTAAAAAGCAGTTAGCGGAAAAGATATTTCAGAGTTTATATTTGTTGGGGTGGTTTTGGAATTCAAAATTTGACAAGCAAAAATAAATAAGGCTCCAGGAGGAAATCAGGTATAAGTGTGCCATCTCTCATGAGTGTCCCTGACCTCATATGGCTGCCCAGGACTGCAGCCCCTCAGAGGCATGGCTTCCCCAGTACAGAGTACCTCCTTCCAAGAGCATGTCTCACAGAATCACGGAACGTGCTGAGCCGGAAGGGACCGACAAGGATCACTGAGTCCAACAAAACTTTCCACACTCTCCTGGTATATTTCCTTTGGTTTGCATCACTGTGTGTCACCTCCTGTGGTGGCTACTGCCCTTTGGTGTGTTTGAGGAAGGCACCGTGTTCCAGCATGCTGTGGACCATTGCCATCCTTTGGCAGCCCTGCAGCTGCCCCAAACCCTTCCATCTCTGCCTGGTATTGGAGACCATCCTAGCCACTGGTGCCTAAAAAATACTGGACGTAGTGGACTATAAGCTGTGCAAAAAGAAACAGATGAGCCAGAGATGAAAGGAAACAGCAGAAATGACTGTCGAGGAAACAGCAGAAATGACTGTCGAGGAAACATAACTGTAGCACAGTTTTTGACAATTGCTGCCTGAAGCTGAATAAAGATGATATGTTGTGTCCAGGCAAGTTCAAAAGGGCTGCAAAATAGGCTGACAACACCTTGAAAAAGTTTGTTTTTATGGTCTATGAAAATACGAGCAGTTTCCTCTCATAAAGCCCATAAAATGTAATTGTACTGCAGTATCAAAAATATTTTTAAATCATATGGGCTTACTGAGTTTCAAAATTGAGTGTTTTTACTACAGTCATTGACTTAGTGTTCAGACAGAAAGCAAAAAAGCCCATTATAGTAATGATGAATATTGATTAAAAAACCCTCTTCAGATTCAGAAAAAAAAAATAGTCTGATTTTCAGTATCCTAAGTTTGAATTTATTTCTACACACTAAAACAAACATTGAACCTACTTCTTTTTTTTATTATAATAAGTTTCTCATTCCAGCAAAGCTAACATGGAGAGTTGTAAGTCTCTAAATCTGTGCATAGACTGCAGTCATATATGGATTCAGAGCTTAAACTGAGGTTTGAAATACAGAGCAGAAACCTAGGAGTTCATCCATGTCCTGTGAAAGTGTGCTTGTGAAGAAGGGGGTTGTTCCTGGTTAAATACACACTAGTGAGAACATCTGTGTTGGACACTTACCTTCCTTTCCCTTGTCTTATTTTAAAGCCTGAAAATTCTTTCATAGAGGCTCTGGTAGTAGAGCAAGCTTGTTTGGGAAAGCATTTTCTAAGCTACTCTGATCATCCAAGGTGCGAATAACAAACTGAGAATAACCTTTCCTGGAATAAAGCTTCGATCAATCAAAACACGGATTAAACACATTCACTCATTTACAAACAAAAGCATATAATCTATAATTTTTCCTTTTTTGCACCTGCTCACTTGTGCATCTGTCATCAAACAGGGAGGAATGCGGGTGAGATCAGGAATTAAGAGTACGAATCTCATAGTGTTGAAAATTCTCAATGGGCTTGCCCAGTTCTAAAAAACTGCATTAATTAAGAATATTAATGCTCAATATGTCTGACACAAGACTGTGCTTGTCTGTGCCAGCTATCCATATATTAAGCCCATTGATCACTTCAGATTGTTCAGAATCATATTTAAACATGCTGACAAAGCCTGGCTGTAATCACACAAGCAATGACAATGAAAACAGCCTCTGGAATTTCTACTAGGACCATACTTTCAAGATATAATCCCTATCCTCAGAAAACAATTGTGCCCTTTAAAAATACCAGATCTCGAAAATAAGTAATATGATCTCTTCAAAGAACTTATGAAAGAAAAAAAAATGAAGAAAAAAAAAAAAGGAGCCAACAGCAGGAGAGAGTGGTAAAGGATCAGAGACCTTGGAGCCTGAGAAAGAAGACCTATGGATTCAAACTGTTGGTATTCACAAATTTAGCTATTTGAGGCTTTATGTCTTGTGTTATTTTAGATAGATGATCAGAAGGAATTTTATATGCTTGAAATATGTATGTTGCCAAAATATCTGCCCTTAACACTGAATTTGATTTTGACCTTAGAGAAAGAGCATACTCTTTAGGAAAGCTCCTTGAAAACCAAATGAACAAACAAACAAAACCAAAAAAAAAAAACCCCAAAACCCCTAAGTAAAATAAAAATGTTTATCCAGATTGGATTCTGTGATTCATATGCCCCTCTAAGCTCAATTAAATCTCTCAAGATGCATACCTCAATAACAAGATGCAATGTAGTGGAATATAGCCTTGGGACATGAAGCCAATTTTTACCACTTTAGTTGTTCTATTAAAATTTCTGAAAATTTCTGTGGACAGAAGACAATAGAAATACAATTGTTCATTTAGTCAAAATTTCACTTTCCCATTACAACCCATTTTGACAGAAGAAGATTAGCCCCAATTAAAAAGCAATAGTGCAAAATCATACTTATTTGTGCATTGAAACATCACAGAACAACCATTTGGTAATCCCTCACCATTTAGTTAAAAATATAAACTGGGTTCAAATATGCTCAAAACAAAAGTGCCATTTTTGGTACTATTGTCTGTTTCCTGTCTCACATTTGCATCTTTCTTTCCTTTACCTAGTCTCAAGTATTTGTCGTGGGTTTGTCTAGGGGTAATTTTTACCACACCCCCCAACATAATTACTCTAAGTTGCTCTATGTGGAGAGAAGGTTTATGCAGACAAAACCAAAACCGACTGGGGAGAAATAATATTAGGATTTATTACTACACAATAAAAACTAAACCACTATGTGTACAGTAATTCTAATTAAGTACAAGCACTATATATTTACAAAAGTACCCCTCTCCCCTTTGTATCAGTCCAGGAGGAGAAAGCAGATTCTTCTAAGTCACTCTGCAGCACTTGTAAGTTCCTTCTCTGTT
>JAWWES010000115.1:64246807-64291083 GCA_035583135.1 Lophotriccus pileatus
TGGGGTTACCCAGAGTCCTGTAAGGTCTCCATGGACTACCCAAGGGGACACTTGTTTTTTCCATGGTCTGCACCACAGGGTCACAGGGGATAGTGGCTTTTGAGTCCACCCCTGTTTTCTATGGGGTCCCTTCCCACAGGAATAGTCCTTGATAGACCTCTCTGACATGGGTCTATCCCTCGGACAACAGTTCTTCCATTCTCTGCTGTCTGTCAGGGTCACAAATGCAGCTGCATCAGCATGGATCCCTCTCTGGGATCCCACAAAATCCTACCCAAGCCACTTGCTCTGGCGTAGGTCTCATCAGCTGCACCGGCACGGATCCCCCTCTGGGGTCCCAAGATCTTACTCGGGCCTCCTCACGCCAGCGTAAGACTCTTCTGCGTGGGCCACAGGCCAGCAAAAACTTCCACAGAGTCAGATCCATCTGTTCCAGCTCTGCTCCGGTGTGAGCTCAGCTACTCATGCTGCAGATGGGGTTATCTCTGCTCCCCAACAATCTTCTACAAGCGGCAGGGATTCAAAATTTCAGTCTTTTTCCCCACTTCTGCTGAAGGGAGAGAGAGGGAGGGGGAAGAAGGAGCCATCTCTCCCCGCCTTTCGAGTTTTCTCTCTCTGCTAGCTGCTGCAGCTGCCAGGTTTGACCTTGAAGGCTCTGCTATCTCTCTGGCTGCAGTTCCTTTTCCAAAGTCCTTTAAGTTTTTTTTCTTCACTCCGTTACACGTCTCGAACAGGGAGGTTTCAGTGTTGCCTCTCCCCCGGCCCAGGGCCAGGGGAGGAGGGAAGCCTGGCCCCCCACCTGGGGCCTGCTGCCCCTCCCTCACACGACTCCTCAATGTCTTCTGCACAACTAACCTTTTCTGTTTTCTTAAAGATGTAATTGGCAAAAGGCGTTACCAAAACTTCTGATTGGTTTTGCCCTGGAAATTCACCTGGACAAACCACTTAGAACCCCCAAAGAGGAGGGGGGACTTTTGCAAACCCACGACAGTATTTCATAAAGCATCTGAAACAAAAAACTTGGCTTTTGTCTTTTTTTTTTTAATTATTTTTTTATAAACACACTTAACTATTCTTAAACAACTACTCATGTTCTCATTCTCTCTATTTCAATGGTACTCGAAGAATCACTGACAAGTAATCAGATAAAACCAGTTCTTGATGTGCATTTTAATAAATATTAGTCACTGGAAGCTGCAGGACAGATTTCACTGACAAAAAAGCCTCATGAAAATTGTTATTGTCTCCAAAATCAAGAGTACCTAAGCGGTGTTGAAGTGGTATGGACCTGCTTATTAACTATGTTAGTTTGACAATTTGCTTGTACGTGCAAGTATATCACATGTACATTATAGTGCACTCAAACTATAATTGTGACAGTTTTCAGTGCATCAATTCATTCCAAAAAGTTTAAAAAAAACCCTAAAAATCAGCAGAAGAGAGGTAATACTCCCCCTATGAGCAAAATGGTGTTGTTTCTACAACACTGAAAATCTTTTGACAATGTGTGTGTTACACATGATTTTTAAAAGAGATATTTGACTGACCAAATATATTTGGATAACTATTTGGAAAACAAGTTTGACTTGTTTACAAGGTTTCTGAATTATCAAAGCATCTGTGTGAGGTTATATTGCCCAGGAAATGGGATTACCAGTAAAAAAAAATAAAATGTTTTTTTCATATGAAAACACTGCTGAAAGTGAAAAAGCCAAATTTTTTGCAATTTTTAATTTTTTAATTTTTTAATTTTTTTTTTTTTTTTTTTTTTAAGATATGTATCTGTCTTTCCTATTAAAAGGATCTCAAAAGCAAGGTTCTTAGAAAAACATCTAGTCCATTCTGGCCACACAGCAGCAATCCATCACCTCCCTTCTCTTCCAGAGAAGACAGTATTTAAGGGAGTAAAAACAAATTAACTGCAAAATGTTGAAGTAAATAAGAGATTTGAAAGTATAAAGGGGAAAAAGCAAGATATCATACCCCTCAGAACTTTGTCTTTATCACCTGACCTGAAGCTGATTTTTACTGAAGCCCTTTGAGTGTTTCTGTAATTTTTAGCAGCTATCACAGTGAGTTCCACCCTCCCTTCTGTGAATCAATGCACACAACTTTCTTAACGTGACATTACTTGAAACCCATTTCTTATTGCAGCATTCATTGCTGAAGCATTAGATCATCCTGTACCATAAATTCAGAAAAATCTTCATAATTATGTGAAAACAAGCAAATAACAACAACGGCAACAACAACAAAATGTTTCGTAAGTGGACGCAACAACAAACCTCTTATAGAAATTACAGTGATCAAGAATACTTTTGGAAGAGACAGTACACTACCACTCAGGTCAAACTAACCAAACAATGAAATTGCTTTGAACCTTGCACATTACAACTTGAAGAAGTCATGGAACACATAAATAAAAATGTAAAAAAATTGTTACTGGTGAACACACAAGGGTTAATCAGTCTACTGGTAGGTAGAGAGTAACCTAGAAAGCTGTGCTACTGAACCAAAATAACATTTCAGAGTTTGAACAAATAGATAAGTGCTACTGGACATATTTGCTTGGACTTGACTCTGCTGTTAACCAGTTTCCTAAGAATGCACGAATCTCACAGAGAACAGTCATGTGTTATTGTTTCCTCAGTCCAAATGCATGCAGTCTGCGGTGTTATATACATTAGTGAATAACTTATTAAATTTAGCCTTCAGCATACCCAGCTGCTTCTCAGCATAGGCTTTGTTACTCTGTTTTATGGCTGAAGACACACTTGCTTGCATTTATAAAGTATTAATGCCCAGAGTGCTCTCCTACAATGAATTGTATTGTTCTGAAGTGAAGAAATTTTTGAAGACAATTACAGGAAATAACCAGTTAATGAGAAACATGTTACCAAAACAAACCTCTTCAAGATATCTTAGATGAAATACTAATGGTAGACCAAATTACTCATACTGCCAACCATTTTATCCAACATTGTGGAGGAGTATGCAACCATTTGAAAGAAGAAACAGACTTGAAGTCAATTTGCAGATGGCCTTGCTCCCTCTGCTGGAAGGGCTGTTGAGGATGGTTTGAACGAACATTTGTCTTACAGACAGGAGTCTGAGAGAGGGCTACAAGCTCTGTGTTTCAGCTTCATAAGAAAGTTGCTTGGAAAAACTGTAAGATAATGAGCTGATAAATGACATCTATAAAATGAAACTCTGGTATGTCTTCGTTTTCAATCCAATACCACTTGACAATCTAACTTCTTTTTTCCAGATTGTCTCAGAATTAAGATTGATTAAATCAATTTCATTCATTCCAAATGAAGTAGGAGTGACGTTTATTGGCATGGGAAGAGATAGAGTGGTGTCTCTGAAAATCTTTTGGTAGATGACATGGTGTTCTATTAAATTAGTTCGGAGGCATTACAGGCCTTTGGGATTTGAAAAAAGGGTTTGTATTCTCAAAGAGCAACACAGACTTGAACCTCTTATTTTTCAGGACTGATCTGAGGGAAAAAGTAATGAGCTTTCTATTGTATATTTGCCCAGATCACTTAAGCTTGCAAGAAGAATTGTCGTACATCATAGTGGACAACTGAGCTAGTAAGAGTGAGCACACTCATTCCAACTGTAAGCAGATTTATTAACACAAACTTCTGATAGGCATTTGGGGCCAAATGTACTGAACAAGACCTTTCTATAAGCAATACTTTACCTTAACACCTGGTATACAGGAATATAATATCCCTACGAAACAGCAGTGTTAATAGTTACAGCTATGGCAAGTCATTAGTGAATTGCAAACGCATGAAACAATGTTCAGAAACATAGTCATGTTTTAGGAAGTTTGTAGCTGCAGACTGGTTGTTCCCTCTTCGCCTTCTGCATGTTTAGATGAAATATGACCTCTTGAGGAAACAAGACAAAAAAACTAAAGGTGATACTTAAACCTAAGTAATACGCCTTTCCTCATGCAGTAGCAGCTCAGCATTTTCTATCAGTCATGCAGAGCTTTACTAACAAGAACCTGTGCAGCAACAATTTCGCACAGTGCTTTGAAAAACCTAAAAACCAACATTGAAAGCAGTACATGCAAACTATTATTTTGTACGTACTTCATCCTTCTTTGCCCACAGATACTGTGTTCCTCTTTATCTATCTCATTCACAATGTGCTTTGAAATGCCTGCCTCCTATAATCTCAAGAAGGAGAGAAATTTTAAAGAAAAAAATTAGCAACAGAATAAAATCTGAAAGAAAGACACAGCTTTTCTCTTCTGCTGTTTCAGAGTCAGAAACATGGGGGAGGGGGCAACATGATAAAAATCAATCCTGTGAAAGGGAGATGATCCTCCTAAGATGTTATTTAACAATCAGATGACCACCTCCTCTACATCATATCCCATTTAAGGCTAAGTATTTGAAGGCATATCTTCTATGAACATATTTTATTCTGCCATGTCTAGTCAGACAACTGAATGATTAAATATGTACTTGTCCCTGAACAACTTAAAAGATCATAAAACAGCTCCACTATGTATTATCATCCAGCATCCCTGAAGAAGAAGAATGAGAAGAACAAATATTCAAGGTGTATTATGTATGTTGAAAAATGAGCTGCCACAATAAGAAAGCCCTCTTTTTTTTTTTTTTTTAGTAGAGACACCAATTTTCAAGGCAAACTATAAAAGATTTCATTTGCCTGATTTTCATCAATAAAATAAAGTCCATTTTTATTTGTAATGATTTCTGAAAGTTAATTCTAGATTTAGATTAAAAAAACCCCAAGTCATTACCAAAAAAGAAATGCATACCCTTTCCCTCCCCTCTAAAGCTCTGAGGATTATAAATTTAGATTTTAGATTAAGGGTATGAAGCTTAATTAAGAACTTTGGGGACAAGCCACCTTTTAACAGCTGCCCTGGGGAAAGTGTGACAAAGTACTGAAGAGGGACCAATCTCCATGTGTACGAAGCAAGTAGATTTTTAAGCTCCCTACTTCCTTCTTGATAAAGCTCAAGCCTTCTTGTATTAACTACCAAGCAAAAATATTCTCTTTTCTGCTTATCCTGACCTCATTAGCATCCTGTCGATTGTTTAAGGGAAGATTCTTTTTCATTGTAAATTCTCTTTCAAACCCTACTGCCCCCCAGCCCTCCTTCTTCGAAGGCCTCTAATTGTGCAGACTACAGACATTTGACAAGCATGACAACTGCTTTGATTTAATGCCACAAGATTATTTATGTGCTGCCTTAATTTTAAAGAGCAAACCTGATTAAAGTCTAAACCTTGAGTTCCAGGATTCTATAAATAAGCTGCAGAATCATCAGTGCAAAATGGACATTTCCAGCAAAGGACTGTTTTACTAAGACATTTCAAAGAAAACTGGCACTAAATCATTGCCTATATCAATTAAAAATATGGACACACACTCTCCAGTCATGAAGTAAGATCTTCTAAAAGTCTGGAGACTTGAAATGCACCCGTTCATTACAGTAAAGAGAAGGGAAATAATTTTAATTAAAAGAAACCTTCTGTCTGCTCTACACCTATGCCTAATTTACACTGCACTGATTATGCAGGTAAGGCAATTAAATTTTAGATGGAAATCACAGTGTTTTGCCATTGTTTTGACTGTAATTATATGCCTATCAACACAATCTAGACAAAAGGAAATTCTTGGAGTAATTTAAAAGAGGTTGTTATATTACAGCAATGAGCATGAAAAAAATGAATGCAAGGAGTTGGGGAAACAAAGTATCATTCAGTGCAAATGACTGCAGTATTTTTTAATTTCCCTAACGCTGTTTTTAAAGTGCACAATCACTTGACCTGAAGCCTGTGACCATGAAATCCCTCATCTTCCTTACTGAGTTTGAACACAAAATAGTAGCTATTAATTTTTTTTCTTAAGTAGTCAGCTAGGAACGTCTGAAGAAGAGACAGTGTAGAGGTGAGTTATACAGTAAATGTTTTATGAGCACATGCAAATTATTACAGTACTACAGATACATACACATATTTTAGAGGAAGAAAAGCAATTAGTTAATACCACGCAGTACCTCAGTACATTTGCTTAGGTCATGAAAAACAGTTGAATTAAAATAATAAAATAGGAAACTATGAAGTGATAGAAAATAGTTCTTACTGAAAACTGCTTGAGATTACTAGCAAGACCTTGCTAGAGCTTTAGGCAGTGAATCAACACCTGAATAGCAGCCCCATTAGGATGTGCGATAAAAAGCTGGTTTCTCCAGGCATGAAGGAGCAGAGCAACCCAAACCTGAGAGGGAGGGAACCCTGATCACCCGATCAGGGATCTGAGTCCCTACCCTGGACCCCCCAAGGCATCCCAGGAGGGTTTCAGCCTCACGGACTGGGGGTGACACCCACCTCTGAGTTAGGAGGAGACCCTGTCCTGAGATCACCTACAGATTAAAGGGTCACTGCTAGGGATATGTATATATTTCCCAATAAGGAACATTCATCCTCATCAGCCCGGGAGAGGAATAGGATAAAGCCATCAGTGTTGTTTGTGTGAGTGTCTTTGTCTGTATTGATCTGGGTGGCTCGTTATGTGTATATGTAAATAAGTGTATGTTTGTGTGTGTGTACATCTACTGGAAGTATATGCTCAGTCTTGCTATTGGCTGGACCTTGGACATGGAACTGAGGCAGCACTGGGTCTATTGCACTGCTGTATAGAGGAAACCCTCCAAGGCCAAAGCCTAAAGCAACACTGAAGAGTATTCAGCATGTGCCCTAATATTTATTTATAGAAATGTCCAAATTATTTTTGTCCAAGTAGGAAGTAAACTCTACTCTTCAGTGTGAGGCTAACACACAAACACCTTATTTTTTCCTATTCTTAATGCTGTTTCTAACCTCTGTTCCTATTCCCATACACTCCACTTGCCTAAGAGGTGAGAAAATTAAAATGTGATGACATCTAAAATTCAAATGTTCTAAAAATGGAGATAAGCTCTCTCCCCAAGTCAGTCTGTAACAGGGCACAATATTATTTCTTTAAATGCACGCACAAAATATGTATATACATACACACACTCATATTTAGGTATGCGTATGTACAAATATACATATATGTTTCTGCATATAAATAAATTAAGTAAGGAAGAAGAAGTAATGCCATTAAGTTCAGTAACTGACTGCATGTCCTCACCACAGACACGGATTTTTCAGGCTTTGGATCAGGGGCAGTTTGTTCTAGGAAAGCAAGCCCACCGCTGAGAGCAAAACAAAGAAAATTAGTATAAACTATATTCTATTTTCTGTTGCTTAGTACAGTTCTATTTTTCAGCCTGAAAAGGGTTTCAACATGTCAGGCCAGATCACCTCCCAGCATGATGTGACCTTCCTTCAGGCTGGTTGCTTAAGTGAAGTCACAAAGTTTCTAGGGCACTTCATTTTAACAGTAGTAGTTTGAGGCTATTTTATACTCATATTAGCAACTTTCTCTGATATGGATTGCATAAGCACTTCCCATCATGTTGTTCTCTTGGGTTACTACAAGTCAAAGTTGCATGTAAGGACAACCAAATATGCTCATCTGTGAATCACAGCAAATCAGTAAAACAGAGCAAAATGTAAAGGATTTGTATGTGAGCTCCCAGATATTATTTCAGTGAAATAAAGCCCTTGTTTTGCTGTCCTCCCCCAGCTACATATAGTTTGTATACCATCACATATTTGTTCAAATTTCAGCTGCACAGAAATAGTTGAAGCATCACCCAGCACTCAGCAGGGCTTGAATCCACTATTGAAGTTAAGGTTGACTCTTGCTTGGATTCCCATAAAGTAGGGATGTAAGAGTCAGGACCAATGGCCATCCCTGTAAATTGTAGCCCATTAAATCTAATGAAACAGGGATAATGTTCACCTGACCAGGTACACCTAGTTGCAAGCCTACTCATCCATGCTTTGAGCCAGCCCAGTTCTAGCTCTTCATCTGGGGAAAGTTTCTTCTTGGAAACTTCACTGTCAGTGGGACATTAACACAAACAAATGATGTAAGTCCTTTCCACATATACATTTGCTCAGCTACAAGTGGGGTTTATCTTAGTTTTTAAATGTCCATAATTTGTGAGAGGGACAGGGACTTCTCAAAAACTGAGGACATCCATGTATTATTTTCTGTCTCTGAGGATGAAAGCTTTTCATACTGGCAGTCTAAAAAGAATAACAAAAACCGAGATTTGAAACAAGCACGAAGTATATAGCTAACGCCGTTGAAACGAACAACCACCATAATTTTTTAAGGCAGCCTTGTTTTCCTTAATCAGAAGGAATTCAAATAAACTGAGTGCTATTTAAAAAGCAAACAAAGGAGTTATGTCTGAACTAGAGCACAGGGAAGAAATGAGGCATGTCATTCCCATTAAGTTATGCTCAGCTTACAAAACAAGAACAGTACTTGCTACATTTTTAAAAAAATGTTCCCAAATGCCTTTTTCTTGTATGTACTGTACAGACTTACCTATATTTGCATTGCTTTCTCTCTTGTCCTTGCATAAAAGACTCCAATTTACCTTCACCCTGTCTTTTACATAAGAACCCATTGAATAATAGGAATCTGAAATTCTCTAAAAAGAATCATTCATAATTATATGAAATATCTAATAGCTAATTTTTCAGAAAAGTGAAAAAACCCAACCCCCAAACTACTATATACTACTGAAAAAGAGGAGTAGATAGGTGGCATGAGCAACTCTAGACAAACTCAGACAGTGATAGATTTAAAAAAAAAAAAAAGGTATCTCCACAGGGTTGGTGATGTGTTACCAAATGTTTTCTAAGCAGCCTCATGGTATAGTTTTAACAAGACCAATATGCCAAAATTTTGGCCTTTGAATTAAACTGTTACAGAAATTTGCTTTCACTTGAGTAGTAAAAATGTGTCAGGAGAAAGACAGTCAACAGAAGGACAAGTTCAAGAAGTAGTCCTGGATGTATTAGGAAGAAAGAAGCTTCAGCTGTTTGGACACATCTGCCAGAACAGTAGCTGCTTCCTAAAGACTGCAGTCTTTGGCCTTGTAGAGAAAGGGCCAAGTAATTTCCACCAACAAAATCTTTCTCTTGGCAACACATTAGTCAGAGAGAACCTGGACAGCTTTCCAGGATCCAGGTCAAATAGATAAGACTGTCAGCTGGAAGACATATATAAAAACAAAAATGCAAATCCACTGTATTTCGCTACAGTTCTGAATCTGATCTGCCAGTTATTTAGAAGGAATGAATACGGGAGTTCACAGGACCATTTTTACTGCAACTTTTCAAATCTAGAATCACACACAAAAAAATTGGCAGACAAAAGTAAGCGCTGAATTCACCGATTGACTGAATACTGCTCAGAAGCAGTCCCTTAATTTCAAACTGACTGCCAGACACATTGAAACACCTTCTTTTCAAACCACTACTGTAAAAGAGGCCAAAGGGTTGGGAAAGGAAGGGGAGATTTTTTGTTGTGCACTCACAGCAGAAGCAGATTTCCCTGTAACTTTCACAAGGAGAGGGGTCCTGTGACACAACCTTACTGAATAACCCAGTGAGGTGCAGTTCGATTGATCTCAACAACATCTCCACAGCATTCATCCACATTTCTTTTTGTTCAATATACTGTCCTGTCTCACTACAGGAAATCACAGTTCAGCAATGTAAGGAATTTTTTGTTATCTTCTGGAGGCAGTGGCTAAAACTGGATGTTGAAGCTGGACCAAATGGAAAGGAAGGAAAAAATGTAATGGTTCCTGGTAAAGCTCCGATCTAATTCAAATATGTATATCTGTCTCCTGGCAGACTTCTTGTATGTTATTTTTTAGATTTTGGAATAATAACAGACACGAGATTCCTATAGGGAAAAAACCCCACCAAAACATGAAGAATAATACAAGTCCCCAGTTGAATGAAAGAACTGAAGTTTCCAAACAGATTTTTTTTCATCTGCTTTGACAGGTATTCCTTTTCTCCATTTTATATATTTACATTACTTAAATTGAATTCCTTCCTTTTCCCAAGAAAACCACTGGAAAAGTAGGTAAGTCACCCAAAACCACAAACCAAGCTTGCTTTTGCACTCTGTCATTAACTATTCATAACTTGGCTCCCATGGTGGCAGGAACTGCCTGTTCCTTTTCTACAATTTAGGATTATGCACAGTGTCTCCCAGGGAGAAAGAAGCATCATTTCAGCTCAAAACAGTATGTTTCTGGCTTTACATCTCTCACTGTCTGCAAATAGGTTACTGCTCACACTTTCAGTCAAAATTTTCAAATGTCTTAGGGCATATATCAAAATCATTTTATTATTTACAGATACTCACAAGCACCCTTCAGGAAACAACCTCAAAACACATAGCTGTGAGATAAGGCTAGTAGGTTCCTTTCTGGGTTTTGAGGAAAGACACCAAGTATCCAGTGATAGGAGAAACATGAAGACTCACTGAGCATAATTATTTGTTCTTGTTTACAGTGTGATAATGAACAAATGGACACAGAATACAATACCATAATTCAGTTGGAAGGGACCTATGAAAATTACCTAGTATAACTTAATTGTAAAGTCTGTGTAGTCCAAACATCATCTACACCAAAAAGGAACAGTACAAATGTATTTCCTTTCCTACAAAACAGAAATTAAAGCAGGCAAAAAGCATTGTCACTTAAAAAAATGTCTTGTTTCCACCATTAACTGACTCCTAGCAAACTGACAGCTGACTTATTCACTATCTTCCTGCTTCTGTCCTTTAGCTTACTCATTGTTCTGGTTTTGGCTGGGAGAGTTAAATTTTTTCATGGAAGTTGATATGGGGCTATGTTTTGGATTTGTGATCAAAACACGTGATAATTTAGGGTGTTTTAGTAATTACTGAGCAGTGCTTACACAGAGAGAAGGCCTTTTCTGCCTGTTACCTGCCCCACCATCTACACAACACTTACATATATCCTACTGTGCAGACTATATCTGCATCCAGCTCCATCTGTTCCATTTCAGATCACAGAATCATAGTGTGCTTTGGGTTGGGAGGTTCCTTAAAGATCCTCCAGTTTCGATCTCAATCCCCTTGCCACAGACAAGGTTGCTCAAGGCTCCAATCCTGCCCTGTCTTGAACATTCCCAGGAATGGGGTACCCACAACTTCTCTGATACAACTTATACGACCACACAGGAAAAAAAAAATCAGCAAACCACTGAAACACTGACAGTGCAGGGTTTGCTGCTCCTCTCAAGTGTAACTGTACCAGCAGTCAGAACACTGTTGTGTGCAGGACGTTGTGTTTTCTCTCTGCTCCCAGGGCGAGACTCAGATTTTTCTTAGTAAAAGGTTTCCAGAAACAGTGTTACCCAAGCTGCCAGCCTCAAGGACAAGTTAAATAAGAGCATAAATGTCACTCTACAAGGAGCCTGTATGTTTTCCAAGCTAGAATTTTCTCTGGAAGGCTTTAGGAAGCAGACCCTCATCAAGGCCAAAGATTAAAATATAATCACTTCCATACGTGCTTTGTGTATAATATTACAGTAGTAGTCTGGCAAGAATTTACCTCTCAAATGAGATTTCTCAATTAGTAAAATAGCTTTTCCTGGCAAGCTAAGCTTCACTGGGTGCTTTCAGAAGCTTCTCTTAGCATGAGCAAAATGATACATTATCAAAGTAAATTCTTTATTCACTAACTCCAAACTGAAAATTCCCTCATAATGCAGCTCTTCAGAGGACTATATGACAGAGGTTATGCAATGGAAACACACTGTTTCAGAATTGTGTTCCACGAGCAGCCTGCAAATAAGGTTGAGTTATTGCCAAACAAGGGACAACAGGCACAGTCTGAAACACAGGAAGTTCCATCTGAATATGAGAAAAAACTTTACCTTGAAGGTGACAGCATTGGAGCAGGCTGTCTAGAGAAGCTGTGGAGTCTGCTTCTCTGGAGATATTCAAAACCTGCCTGGGCACAAACATGTGCAATCTAGTCTGAGTGAACCTGCTTTAGCAGGGGGTTGGGTTAAATGGTCTCCAGAGGTCCCTTCTGAGACAAATAATTCTGTGAGTGCTGAAACCCTTCACAGACCCCAACACTTATCTCCAGCCAAAATCAAGAAATGATATCTTAGTGGAATGTGTTAATTTCACCAATAATGGGGTTTTTCCCCCAATGAAAGTAGGTCTCCCTGACCTCCCACACCTTTACCCCTAGTCTGTGAAAACTGACATGCGCAGATTTCCTCAGCTGCTCTAAAGGTCTCCCACAAAGATCAAATCCCATTATCTGATAAGGATTTGCATCACTTTTTCCTGAAAATGCTCTCTTTTTTCATCCTTCATTTCCATTTTCTTACTTGCTTGCTTCTAATGAAGGCTTCTCTATGTTCAGTGCCAGCCCATGCACATCTTCTGAATTCTCCTCACACATCTCTTTCTCCTCCCTTAATTCCTCACAGCATATTCTTTTTGGAGTCTTCATCATGAATATTTCAGCAGACTTTTTTGTCTGCATTATGGTGTGATGCATTAGTTGAACTTCTCCATTTTCTTTAGTTTATTGTTTATCATACCCTTCTTCTCCTATATTTTCTAGTGAAATCTTTGCCTTCTCCACCCCTCCCTGCTCATTGTACTCATAACAAAGGATAAGAGTGGAGGCCAGAGAGACAATCACATTAATTTCTTTTGTTACCATTTTTCATTTTGCCAGGAAAAGTCTCACCTCACCAGCAATGCAACAAAACAATCTGATTTTACTCATTTATTCTTTAAAAGTGGAAGTGATGTATCACAAAATAACGCAGGATGGAAATGTGCGAGTCCTCATAAACTCCTAGGGCAAAGCTGACTACACTTCAGCAAACGAAACAGAAAACACTAAAGCTGTTCTGCTGCTGACCCCTGTGGATAACAGCAGTCCCCTTGTGCAAATCTGCTGGCTTGGTACAGAAGTTACTCTATATAGCACAAGCTTCAATCCCACACCCTACTGCTTGTGCAGGTGTTGTAGTTCATAGATGAAGAATTCTCCTTCCTTATTTCCTCAACCACTTGCTCATCTGGTTCAGTGTCTGCCACTGTGCTTTCTTGCTTGATACAACTGTAATTTCCCCACTTAATTCAGAAAGTCTAACAGCTGCAATTTAGAAAGTCAGCTCACCTTAAGGAAGCATTTGAACTAAGCAGAATTGTGAGGTGTTCATTTCAGTCTTATCATCATCCTCAGTGTACTCATCTTCTCATTAGTTTACTCTAGCTGAGAGGAGGAGAAGCATACCCATTTCCAAAATTTTATTACTGTAAAAAAACAAAACAAAACAAAATATCTTCCAGAAGAGTAAGAATTGTACTGATGGGTTTGAAAGTAGCTGATTATGATGATGTGCTTTTGAAAAAAAAAAAAAAAAAAAAAAAAGAAATCTTTCAAATATGAATAAAAATGCATTGGTGGAGGGAAGGTTGGAAAGGAATGGTTCTGTCCTTCCAACTTTCACAAATTTATAAGCAAAAGAATTACATAACATCAAAGCTATGTTTGACCCAATTCTACTCTGAAATTCCCTCAGTCAAAACGTCCATGGTTTCTTAATTGGCATTCACATATAGTCACCACACTGACTGCAAGGCAAAAGGTCACGGATATTTCTACAGAGACCCAACTGTTGAGCTCAACTACTCTGATCCCAGGTGGTTCCCAAGGAACAGGAGGTGTCAATAACCTAATGGGGCCTGAATACCAGCATCCTGCTATGTGTATGCTGGACAGAGGTGAAGTGTTAGAGTGGGCAGGGGAAAAGAAAAAGCATAACTCTGTGGGTCAAGAGCTGATTTTGTCTTATTTCAGTACCAGATTGAGCTCATCATCTTTCTCAGCTTAGCAGAAAGATGTTCAGCATTTGCTGCTGTGCAATTGGCAAATATGTTGTTTTAGAGACAGTTTTCGTTAGAGAAACAAGAACTAAATCAAAATATATCTAAAATTAATGACTGCTGCTGACCTAAAATGGAGGTATTTATCTTTTGAAAGAAAGCTTAACAAGGCCTTCCTTGGGCTTTTTTTTATTGTAAGAGAAGGAGGAAATTAATGAATCCAAAGACTAAGTGAATGGCAACTATAAGTTGCTGTACCTTTGTAAACATTAAATCCCAACACCTTAAAGAGGCTTTCCCTGTATCTATTTTGTAGATGTCGCACTGGAACAGAAAACTGAAGTTGTTTGACCGTGGTGAGAAACCACTGACATCAGTAACGAAATATGGAATTCTCAGCATTCTGTCCCTTTCCTTCCACTCTCCGAGTCACATACAGACTGAGGAGAAGTAATCATGCTGCGAACACCAACCAAGCTGTAGAAATCCCCCAATGAGTTGCCACAGGAAGAGGGAAAGGATCTTCTTCACTCTGCATTTTTAAATCTGTTACATTATGCAGGTTGTCCAGATGGCTTGTCAGCAGCACTTTGCCTTATCTCTTTGGCAATTAGAAATCCTGAGAGCTGGGAACTCTGACAGACCACAGATATTTCATAGGAATTAGTACAATTTATCTTAGGAAGCTCACAGTTTTCTTCTGTGTTCAGCGAGTTCTCATGTGAAATCTCTGTTTTTCAAAGCTTGGTAATAAACAGATGCAAGATTCAATCCTTAAATTTGCATCACTGACGGAGACAAAGCAAGTTCCTCAGTTACATATTGTGTAAACAGAAAGTGCTTAAATAGCTAGATTTGCATCCTGAACAGAGATGTTCAGTTCCACCAGTTCTCTGTGCCGACTCAGATGATGTTGCTGTGCCTGTATGAGCACCAGCTCTGCTCCACCTTTCCCCAGAGCTCAAATAAAAGAAACCACCAAGAAATAGGTGATCCAAGGACAAGAGTGTCTTGTGAGGTACCACCTTTCCTATGGAGTATACTAAAGGAAAGGAAGAAAGTTTTTTTGGAGTAGGATGAACTCAGTCCTACCTATTAAAACAACTCCACTGGGCCCAAGTTACAATTTATTTTTTTACACTGAGCCAAGGAAAATGAAAATTACTTTCCAGCCTAAAAACCTGAATCCATTCTTAGCAAGAAGATGTAGCCTTCTCCAAAGACAGACTTAAGCATGCAAGGTTGTGAGTCCCAGTTACTATGCTCAACATCTCCATATATAAGAGCTGGAAAGGGCAAGTCCTAAGACAGACTCATCTAGATTGCTTCTTATGGGATACATTAGGTGACATCCACCCCTCCTCCAACTACTCCCCACATCTGGGGATTTCTGGCATCCTATTTTTAGCTGCCCAACTTTGCAGGCATCAAACATAAATCTCAGTTATAGATTCTTGTAGATAACAACATGAATAAGGAAGAAGAATGACAGACATCAATAGTAGACTCTGATTATATTATCTTTTTTTTTAATTTTTAGAAACAAATGCCAAAGATTAAATTCTTAATTAAGAATAATAATTTAAGAAGTCTTTGAACAAAATTTGGACTTGAGCATTAGGATGCTGTCAATAAATACCAGTTCTGGTTCTTCATCAGCCTGGTTTAGTACAGAAAAAAAAAGGAAGAAAAAAATCAAATAGTACTATGGTTCAAAATATGAAAAAATTGTTAGTTTGGCTTCAGGTAACTCATTTAATTTCCTACCTTAGGAATACAGTTGATACTCTTCTTCTGTTTCCATTTTCTTCATTTAGACTGAGCTTACAGGAAAGGAACTGTTTCTCAGGCTTAGTATGGGTCATTCCTAGTTTAATGAAGTCTTCTAGATTGGAATTTCATTACTAGTATTTTAAGAGAAAGAATGATCTAGGTGCTAGGAAAGACCTCAAGGCAAAGGAAAGTTATTTCAAAACACATGCTGTATTCTGCTGCGCAGTCTTAGGAAGATGTATGCTTCTAGAGGAAGTGCTTAACCTCAGTGACAAAAAGACTGCACTGCTCAAGAGGGTTGTTTATCAAATGATTTTACTGATGCCTTCATCCAGAAGTGGGATTTAAATAGCTGATGGGTCTTCAAAGAAACTGCAGTAAAAACTCTGCAATAGCTTCTGGTTTTGTGGTCTTTGAAGGTGAGTCTCAAAAGGCCTCTGTCTGAACCACAAAAAAATATTTTGTTCATTGTCAAGCCTCTCGTCTGCAACAAACTACTTCAGACTCTCTCCAAAGTGTACTGCAGCAGGATAAGTACTTTTTTCATCTTTCTCTCATTATTTTAATAATTACAGGTAAGCTTCAAGATTCTAGGTTTCCACTTAAACGACTGAAGTTTTGCTGTTTTTTCAGGAAATAGGAGACCCTAGAAAGGACCGTCATCCTCAGATTGTGGTCATGTATTTTATATTAGGTCTTAATTGCAATGTCATCATATTTGTGTAATTTCCAACAACATATTAAGCCAGGGACTGGGAAAGGGATGTGGAAAGTTAGCTGCTGTTTATTCTGCTCCCAACTTTATATACTGAACATGATGCCAGAGGGTATGGAATATCCTTGTGTTTGGTTGGGGTCAGCTCTCCTGCCTGTGTCCCCTCCCAATTCCTTGTGCACCCCCAACCTCCTTACTGCTAGGGTGGGGGTAGCAAGAGAAATAAAAGACCTTAGCTTTGTGTAAGCACTGCTCACCAGTAACAAAAATATCCCTGAATTATCAACATTATTTCGAGCACAAATTCAGAGCATAAAACACTACAAAGTACTATGAAGGAATTTAACTCTATACCAAACAAGCATAAACTAGCATTTCCTACCCTACCAGGACACAATTAGGATCAATGTGGACCAGTACATCTCTGCCTCTCACATACCTCCCATGTAATGACACCTGTAGTTCCACATAAACTCCATTTAACAGACCCAGTAAAGCTCAGTATTCTACAAAAGACTAGATTTCACTGTTGAATGAAAAGATAAAACTGGTTCTCATGGTTACCATGAATGACATATTTCTATTACAAATTAGGAAGCAAAAGTCAAGAAAAACGGTTTCTTCTAAACTTCTGAAAATAAGTGTTACATTTTCTATTTTCACATGTTATCTATTCACTTACCTTCCTCCCCTCATAAAACCTTAGCTAACAAATGCAAGGTTAGTTAACTGCACGTAGTGTCTTATTGACAGTTAACAATACAGAATTATCTACCTGGGATCCCCTTGGTAAAGAACAGAAAAGGGAACCTAGTTCACCTCTCAGAAGACAAAAGTGTTCTGGAAAAAAAAAAAAATCTTTTTTTACATTGCCTGTAAAGTAAGATTTGTGTAACAGTGAAACTAAACCACTTGACAGTATATCTTAAAGCGTTCAAGACTCTTGCTGCAATAAGGCAGCTTATATTGCTAAGTTGAATGCAGAAACACTAATAAGAGTAAGAACAAAAACCTTAATTTTGCCTTCAAAAAGCTTATGGTTACACAGCCACAGTCAATACCTCTGTCACCTGAATAACAGAACCGTTGAGGCTGAAAGAGACCTCTGGAGACTGAGCAGTTCTAACCCCTGTTTAGAAAAACATCACCTAGAGTGCCATTGTACAGTATTCAGTCAGGATTTGAATAGCTTCAGGGATGGAGACTTTTTAACCTTTCTTGGCAACTTGTTCCAGTGTTTGATCACCCTGACTACTGTAAAAAAAAAGAAAAAAATTTATTTTGTATTTCAATTTGAGCCTGTTGCCTCTTGTCTTGACTGTGTGCTGCTGAGAAGAATATGTCTTTGTCTTCTTCATGACTCCCATCAGGTATTTATCAGTATGGATTAGATCATTCTGAACCTTCCCTTCTCCAGGCTAAACAATCCTACCTCTCTCAGACACTCCTCATGCATCAGACGACCTTCCGTTCACCAGCCTTCGCAGTCATGTGTCATTCCTTGTCAACCACTAATCAGTGCCATAATGTGTATCAAAGTTCATTCTTTAGGTATCCATCATCTCAGAGTATTATAATGACTCTTGTTTTGATATATTCTTGAGAAGACTGATAACTCCTTGCCAAATCCCCATCTTAGGAAGACTGTTCATGCGCGAGTGTGCACAGTGGGGTTATATTATGTGATGTATAGTGTGCTTTTAAAAGAACATACAAATCTTGCCTTCTTTTCCTTTTCTAGCCATGAAAACTACAGTACATATTTTTATACAAGTGCTTTCCCACAAGCAATTATATCAAGAACCTCCATCTCTAACAGCATGGTACAGAATAGAAAGAAAATCCCTGGAAGAGTAAAAAAAATACATTATTAGCTGAAAACAAGCTTCTCCATTTTGTGTGTTCTTTTAGCTGGTCTGGAGACACACATGATCATGGTGTACAGTTCCCTCCTTGCTACAAGCACCTTTGGGATAATTCTATTACAATCCATTCTTCATTGACCCAGTATCTCTTGGCTGCAGTTTTGGTTCCATGATATTACATATATCTTCCAGAGGAAAAAACCCCACACACTTCTATCGGTCTTTGCAATTTTGGAAAACCATGTTCTAGCTATAGAAACATCTCAAGTCCTTAGAAATGTGATGTGTGTGGGATTGAGTGATGCACTAGGATCAGTCTGGAATTTGATTAATAACACAAAAAAGCTGTTTTTCTTCATGACATAGGCTATACCTCATAAATAAAGCAAGGCTACATTATCACACACATTATAGTCTGAAAAAATACCATATTGAGTCACCAGTAGCAGAGACAAAAAACAGGACATCAGAAATTCCATTCTAGTGCAGGTGGCAGAATTATTTAATGACACTGGGTCATGTTAATCCTATGTTCCTTAAATTGATACTGAGGGAATATGTGTTTCTGGCTTTGACATTGCACGGAAAATTACTCCAAAGGAAATACATTCTTAGAAATGACTGCAGGGTGTGGGGATAAGCAGTCTTTTTGCCCACTGCTCACATGCATTGCAAACAGGCGATTATGAGACAATAATTTCACAAAACAAACTTTCTTTTATGTATTTATCTAAATTATTTCATCTGTTATTTATTTTAAAATGTTGAATAATTTGACAAATAAATTAAAAACACAGTTGATTTCTTCCCTGCTCCAAGAAAGCCTCATTGCCATTTCAATCCTACAAATGCTTATTTATTTTCCCTTAACACTTACATTTTTTCTCTACACTCAATGTAGAATGAATTTCCTTTCTTTCACCTTATTACTATGTTCCCCATATTTTACATGAGATAGTTGATATCAAAAATTCTGTGGCAAGTTTGCACCATAAGAAAAAAAGAGTAAGGAATTTATGTAACCTTCAATTCTTTTACACAGATCCCTACAATTGTGTGGAAACACAAAACCAAGAAAAAGTGCTTTGCAAAGAGTGCCTAAGCCAGGGAAGCATACTTTATTGCTAAGTACAAAATATATATCACAACTATGAGCCTATAGGGTACCAACAGCTTGAAATCAGCCCTTCAGAATTTAGCTCACAAAGTAACTTTCCTCACAGGAAATTAGCCTACAAGTTTACCTTGCAAAAATACAGAGAAGGATGGTTATGCGGGTGATTCACTTCTATATTTGTGATATGGATGTTGCTCTAATTTATATTGCCTGCACATAGGGAATTTGAAGGTCAGATAGGTAGAAAAAATTTTTAGGGTACCCTTGACATGAAAATGAATTTTGTGAAAAGTATCTATTCACAATTACCAAATGCACTAAAGTAAAAATATTCAATTGCTCTTGATAATTATAAAAGTCTACAGAATGAGTGTTGAGCAACTTAATTGCACTGGAAAAGGCAAGGAAGATACCAGGGCAGTGATTTTACCCATAGCTTTTCCTTCCAACCTAGCTCAGAATTTAAGATGCATACTACTTCTTCATGCTTCATGACTTGGGGAAATCCAACTAACTCAAAGCTGGGAACTATATTTTGACAAATCACTGTTTTCTTTTTATAATATCAATGTAATTTGCATGTGGCTTCCTGAGGCATCAGAAGCTGCAAAATATAGTCCAGAATTATAGAGCAGAGCTGAGCAATAAAGGCATAGTGAAAAGGGAATAAAATTTGATTTTGACAGAAAAAGAAATAACAGAAGACGATCAGTATCATTCTTCCCTGCGGTTGACTAACAGATGAAGAATCAGTTGGGAGCATATCAGTGGCAAAGGTTGTACAAAGACCTTATTGATACCTGAAGCAAAAATGAAGAGTGAAAGGAATAGCAAATGACACCTACCTAATTAGTTTAAAGAACTGGACTTCTACAGGTACAAATGGGTAATTTTTAATGCAGGTCAACATCCAAACTACAATGCTAGCAGGAAGAGAATAGAGCTTGATGAGCTCTTGGTTGGTTCACACTCAAAGCAGAATTACAGCAGGAACTAAAATAAACCTGACCTCAGAAGTTACATTATTTCAGTGAAACAAAATATAATTGGCCAAAAAAAATACTTTGTTTTAATTTTTCATTTGAATATCATCTTTCATCCATGTTTAATTTTAAAATGGAGGATGGTGGGGGTTTTTTTTTGGTTTTGTGCGGGTTTTTTTGTGTTGTTGCTGTTGATTTGGTTGGGGGTTTTTTGTGGGTTTTTTTTTGATAGGTTTTTGTGGGGTTTTTTGGTTTTGTTTTGTTTTTTTTTTCAAGAAAAAATCAAAACCTTGAAAAATTTGACACTTAGAGGTCTTTAGCAAAACAAAGTTAATATTCTTTATATTTCTGTGGAAAATTCTTCTAGACAACATCTCTTCCTAAGATATATTCAAACTGTAAACCTTTTGGGTCCTCACTTACTATTAATAGAAAGACAATTATATAGCTATGTATTTAAGCTCTTAAAACATTTATATCTCAAATTTGGATCCTCCCTCTGAAAAGCAACTTTCCACAGGGAGTCACCAATTGGAGTGTGGTGCCCACAGGAGATGTTAACAAGTCCATTATCATTTCATATTTTAATGAGGTATCTGTAGAGAACCATATAACTCCTAAAAATTTGTGAAGCATAAAGAGTGGTGAAACAGTAAATAATTATGATGAAAAGTCAGTCACAATATGAAATGTGGTATCATGGTACTTCTCAGGTCAGGTGAGAGCCCAGACCTATACACTCTGTCTCTCATTAGGCTTCTGTAATTAATGCTTGGCACCTGCTAATGCAACTAAATTACATAGTGCAACCCCAGCCAGAACCAGCAGTAGCTTCAAAATGTTGTTTTTGTACACAATATTTGTTTTAAATAGTACCAGTATGTTAAAACTGCATTTTATTGCTGACAAACTAGAGGCAACCCCTGAAAAATAATACCAGAGCTGTATAATTGAAGTACTCCTGTGGAGTGGAGGGTCTTGCACAAAGATTTAAACCACGCATCATGACAGAAACCCCAGCCCACTCTTATGGTCAGGGAGTTCAAGACATTTTGGGACAGAGAAAAATACAGCAAATAGGAGTAGGGAGGCAACTGTACTTCGTCAGCAGTGTTGGTTGTATTGGGTTTACCTGTAAAGATTTAGGTAGCAAGGGAGGCTGCAAGGGAGGCTGCAAGGGAGGCTTCTATGAGAAGATTCCAGGACAGGGGTGAATTCTGTGTCTTTCTGTATATGCACATAAACGGAGACATTTTCTGATAAATGCACTTTAGCAGTGTCTGCCATATACTTCAGTCAAACCAAAGCTAGCAGGCTCAAAATGAAGAAGTTTAAGGGCTTGTAATACAGAGATTAGTTTGAATGATACAATAGTCCCTTCTGATTTTGAAATAAATTTTAAGAAATGTCAAAGCTCAGTAGATTAATACAAGGCAGAGCAGAGGAGCTTAGAAACTTTTCGCATCCCTGTGAAAGAGCTTCTGCCAAGTGCTTCTCATTGTCAAGACAGAGAAAATTCATAGCACTTCTGTTGAACCCTTTCTCTCTCTATGAGCTAGCTTCTGTTCTCTGAGGAACAATCCTGGCTCACGATGAAGTTTGTGCAAATGTTGTTGCTGATCCTACCACAGCAAGTACCCAAGGAGCCCACAGGAGGATTTGAATAATAATTCTCTAAAGGTGATGCAAACAAACAGAACAGGCTGTGGTTTCAGACCTCCCAGCCTAGGAGCATGTAGTTGTTGCAGGAACAGAGTAGCATCTGTGGGGAAGAAGCCTCTGGCTAAGGCTTAGTCTTTCATAATTTCCTTTTCCTATCAGGTGGGTGAAGTATCTCAGTTTGTCTCAAGATCTGCGTGGCAAACATTTCTTTTTCCATCAGTTTTACTCAGTGACTTAAGCACTGGGTTTGAACTACCAAAATCAGCAGAATAGGAGTATCAGCATTTGAACAATAAGTTGAATATTCTGCTAAATTAAAGAGTTGTTTATGGGCTTGGTAGAGAAGGTAGAGTGTAATTAGAGGTTATAAGCATAGATGAAGCTCTGGTTGTAGGTGAATTTGGAGACTGTACATGAACTTGGGCATGAACACAAAGGACAAGGTAGAAGCAGCAACAGCTCTGGGGAAGAGGAAAGCAATAGCAGCCCAATGGCAAACCCCTTTTGCAAAGGCCAGCCTCCTTACAGGACCAGCACTGGAAATCTGGGGTTCACAGGGTATGCAGAGTGCAACAGTGGTGCCCACAGCAACATCTTTGCAAATGATTCCTTCTTGCCTGGGTTCACAGAGGTTGCACAGGTTGTCCTGGTCACCACAGAAGCCCTGCCAGTGCTTTATGGTGCACTGTCTGCTCAGTATATTATATACAATATAGCTATGTAGAGATGTATATCCTTTTACATACCATAAAACCACTAAATAAATTAAGCTATCAGTAATGTAATTCAAATTACCCACCGTTACAACTTTATGTTACAGAGTTCATCTGTAACATAACACTTTTGGCTGTGGCCTCTGAAAACAATTCTGCCTTTAAATTGCATACGAAACCATGTTTTCTGCATATGTAAATTAAATTTGCACAAGAAGCATACAAAAATACAGAATCTAATTTTGCAAGATTTCATACTTTTTTCTTTGTTTCTCAAAAGTCAAATTTAAAGCAGAAGATTAACATGCATTGTCTTATTTAAAATTTGTTTTAGTGCAGAAATATTTGGAACAAAATGCTGAACTGTAATACACAAAGTGCATGATACCAAGCAGATGCAATAAATGCTTTTCCCATTTTTCCCCTGTCACATAACCTATAAATAAACACACAATTCTTGCCATTGAAGGAGACTTTTGAGAGATAACTTGCTGATGTATTGGTTTGCAACAATTGATGCAGACTTCTTGCTTGCTGTTTTATCTAGTGAATACTTTTCCTAGGTTAAATGCAGCTATGACATGCAGAAATTTATAGAAGAGATTACTGCTAAATTTTTTGTGAGTCTCTGCAAAGTATGTATAAAAATGTAAAAATGTTGGGATTGACAATTGTTTTTTGAGAGAAACATTAAAAATAACATTATTATTTCTCTGTCTGAAAGTTTGTAAGTGAGGGAGAGTACAGGAAGAAAATTACTCTTAGTGGAATCAAATTATTTTGAATTTTACAATGTTTAAAGGAACCAGAAATGTTGTATGAATTAAGCATAATGCAATTCTACAGCCTGAAACAAACATCCTAATAATAAATTTACAAGTTAAAAATTTAAGTGTTAACAAGGTCAAGGCCAAAGCTGGAAGCAGAAGTAGGATCTGTTTGTTTCAACGTGATCAATGAGCAAAACTGAAATCACCAGTGAGGTTTCACTGTGTCTGAAGAAATCAAAGAGGATTCTGCCATGTCACTCAACAAGATCTCATTTTTTTTCTGAACACTCTGGCCACTGTTTTTTCATATGTAATCCGACAACTCAACTCTCCACATTCCTGAACATTGTTAATATTACTGTAACCCAGGTTCTCCATTACAGAATAGAAAAGCCTTCATTACATTTGCATACTGCTCATCAACTTACTAACCTGTAATCTTGCAATTGACTTAGTGGTGAACTATGATTTTAAATTCCAAGGTATAAGAGCTACCCCAGTAGCACAAAAGGAAGAGCTGTTGTAATCCTTGGTTAAAGTTTTGAGATGATGTACTTCAAACAGGAATGTCCTGATCAACAGTACTATACAGCTACATAAGACTTAGCACAATCCCTAAAGTTGGATAGAGTTATTTTCCTATTACTAGATACCTAGAGAAGGAATTCCTCACAAAAAACCCAACCAAACCAAATAAAACAAAAAACAATCAAACAAACAAAAAAACACAAAAAACCCAAACAAACAAAAACACAAAAAACCAAACAAAACATAAACAAAACCAAAACATAAACAAAACCAAAAAAACACAAAAAAACCCCAAACAAACAAAAACACAAAAAACCAAACAAAACATAAACAAAACCAAAACAAAACATAACCCCCTCAACCAATCAAACAAAAATAAATAAAAAAAAAGGCAGAAAGGGGTTGTGTCTTCTGATATCCAATACCAACTATAACTACAGACATCATAAGAGGAGAAGTGAAATGTGGCATTAATTCTGAAATGGAAGTAAGAACACATGAAAAAGCAAAGCATCTAGGAAATCTAAGGGAAAGTGCAACCAGATCTCTGTTCAAAGCCAGCTGTTCCTTTACCAGTGTGTCCTTCAAATTTATCTTTTTTTTTTTTTTTAAACTGATTGTAAGAGAAAAAATGAGCCTTGTTAGCTGAAGTTTACGCTTATGCTTAGGCATTATGAGGTGTACAATAAGTTTGCAGAGGCTGTGCATATTTATGTCTATTTAAGTGTCATAAGCTGATACTTTTTTCCGATTGGGAACCCAATCCTGCTAGAAGCTGTAAGTATTAACCCACACTCATGCACTCCTCACTGGCCATACCCTGTCCTTTACATCTGGTTTTGGTAAAAACCTGCATCACCTCAAGACATTTGATCTTTAAGAGTTGTTTGAGAGAATAGTACTTTCACATACTCAAAATTCCCAAAAGCCTTTATATCAAAAATATACAAGATGATATTCCAGGTGCATGAAAAATGTCCTTGAAGGACACCATGATTATCTGACCTATAAGCATTAGTTTGATAATTTTGCTGAAGAGCAATGCAGAAATAATTCTTTAGGAAGAAGTGCAAAAAACCCCTTCTCCTGAAACTTCCAAGAGCAGACAGAAATTGGGGGTAGGAGAGGGCAAGAGACAGTAGACTTTTGGTCTATTTAGCTTTTGGTCCCATAGTTGTAAAAAAATGGGAGTCTGAAAGCCATATGATATAGTAGAAGAGCTAGAATAGCACTGGTGAACCACTGTCTTTAAAAAAACTAAGAAAATAGCCAACAGCAATCATGGTTCAAACACATAGTTAGCCAAAGATAGCATGACTTTCCCACTGACTGACAGTACCTCATGGGAAGAATGCAATGGATGAGAAGGGAGGAATTATGTGGCACTACTCATCTCTGCCTATTCATGTGCACTTGAGGGAACAGAAGAACAAAAACTCCAAACTCCTTTTAAAAAATTGTATTTCTATGAAGAAATATCTCCCACAGTCAGATTACTGCCCTCTTCTCCCAAGCCAATGTCCTATTCCCTTTTTTGCAACTAGGTTTTCAGTTCAGATTCACCAGCCAGGATGTGCAAGTATTGACTGCTAAAGGCATCTAAAGGCAGCAGGGTTGTCTTGGAATTTAGTATTTGGATCAATAGCATTTGCTACTGAACCCTATCTGAGTCAGGTCTGTTTGGTTGCTGACATTGTCTTGAGGAAAGGCATGACAATTGAAATAACACACACAGCTAAAAAATTTGACGGGGGAAAAGACATTACTTGTCAGGAAAAGAAGCTACCAACATAAGTGATGGCCATTATTTAAATAAAAATTATCTTGCATGAATCACATTAGGGAATATTGTTGCTAAGCTAACAAACATGCCAATGCTCACAAACACTGCAATCCACCTGCAGGCAAATGTCAGGGGTTTTTCCCCTTAAAATCTAATTTCAGATTTATTTCAATCTTTATTTTTTAAAAGAAAGTTCACAGATGTACTTTGCCAATAACTTCATTAAAGCACACCCAAACAGAATAATTAACAGCCTCTCTGGTCTCCCTCAGTTATATTAGCAATCATCATTCATAAAAGATCCATTCACATGAAAGAGATAACAGACTTTTCCCTGGAGAGAATTCCATTAAAATCCAGCAACTGTTGATGGGGTAAGCATTGTGAGTAATGATGTCCTTGAAATGTGTAAATGCACATCTACAGTGGAAAATTTGCTATATTGTTAAAAAATGCTTTTATAATAGTGAATATTCAGTAAAACACACACAAGGAAATTCATTGTGCTTTCCCCATTTTCTTCAAATAAGCAAGAGAAAATTTTCAAGCAAGCAGTAAACCATGTCCACTACAAACTAGTCTTATGCTTGTTGCCTCTTCTATCTACAAAGAAAAACAGATAAAAATTGTTATAATTTACATGTCTGCAGTAAGGAGAATAGAAAACACTTTTGCATAGAAAAGCAAGTTAGACACCTGTCTGTAGCTCATAATCTGATTCCCAGCAATTTTTAATTTAAAAAATAAAGTTAAATACTACTGCAAATTAATAAGAATTTAAATATCTGGCATTAAATAAATCATATTATATTAGTAGGTGGAATATTTTCCTTAGAAGATTTTCAAGTCTACCTGATTATAGGAAACACGATGATATTTTAGCCATTTAACACTTCTACTACTAGGCTTCTGTTGGAAGGAGAAGGTGGGGATTACTTTTTAGAGAACTCTGTCCACAGATGACCTTTAAGCAATAAAAAGTTTTTCCTTTCAAAACAAACACACAAAAAATATAAACTTTGTGAAGGTAACCTTGAGGACATAAAGCCATTCAAGCTTCTTCTGAAAAAGAGAGAGCAGCTGTTTTAGTGCGCATCAGTTTTCAAAGGCATATCTGCATTTCTGTCAAATAAATCAGGTGAACAACATCCTTGTACACATCAATTTGTTCGTCAAACCTGACCGTGCCATTTTTGGGTTTGTCACTTGCATTTTCTAAGGAGGGCAGAAGTGCTAACGAGCAGCGATGGCTGTGCAACATATATTTCTGTAGTGATTGAAGCCATGTCACAAGCTGTACAGGGAATTCATTCTACATTCTCTCACAGAGGAGTAACCTCATCACCCTCCGTGCTGCCCCTGTACCTGTCTCCTCTACTTCTGGGGAAAGGAGAAAGCCAAGTTACTGGAATGGTAGGCAAATAGGAGACTGGCTAATCTTCCCTGCTAATAGGGTTTGGTAAACTGAGGTGATAGCCAGACAGAGTTAGCAAGAGCTGTAGTCCGTTAAACCAACACTTTCATTGCAAGCACTTAGAGAATCCCTGTCAGTCTACTCAGCTTCTCCAACTTTGCAGAAATCCTCTCCTCCACCTACCCTTCATCTGTGCTCGAGGGACTGGTCACACACTGAGCACTTGCCCTATGCTGCCAGCTCTGTGAGGACTGTGTGCTACAGGCACTCTTGCGAAGGAGAAAGACTGAGCTTTCAGAAAAATACTGTGAAATCACAGATTTAGGTTGAGGACTGAAAATAACATTTTGAATTGGTGTATAAAAATAAAAGAAAGGAGTAATTTGAGGAGAAAAAAAAAGATAATTTTCTTTATTTTATTCAGGGAACAGCAGTGTGAATCAGTGATGGTGCTAAACTACTGCAAACCCCAGTATTTTATCCTGTTTTTGCTATAGCAATACAAAGGACATGCCACTGACTCAAGAGATAATAGCACCATTAAAATAGCATAGTAAGTGCTGTTATAAAAAACTCTGAGTAACTGCAAGGCCACGTCAGTCCCTCAGAGAATACCTTCTTCATGTAGGTTTCCAGTCTTCAGGAGAGTTTTAAATGTTTCAGACATATCTACTTCCAACTCAATCTCTGTAATTATTCCTGGCATACTCTGATATTAGCTGTGATGGGTTTGCATCTGGAGACTTGCAGCTCACCTTCTTTACTTACTGAATCTTGTACTGAATGTGTAATGATCCTAAATATCTTATACCACAATTTCTGTTGGAACAGATGAATGTCACAAACGTGATTGCATAACAGTAGGACCGGGCAGAAGGAGAAGGTGGGTAAATAATGGAAGTTGCCTTTTCACAGTAGTTGAATAAAAGCAAAGAAATGTAAAGTGACTGAGTATCGTGTACTTTGCTTTCCCCCTTCCTTTTCCTGACTACCACCAACTGATGACACAGTCATTCTGTCAGGCTGCTCCAAGGCTCTTTATTCCAAGACAGAAAGAACAGATTTCTTCCAGTGAGAGTATGGACTCAATTTCATCCTATAGAAGCAATTCATCTCCCTTTAAACCGAAACATTAAGAAACACTTTCTGCTACTGTGGACTAACTAAATGCATGTCAGTGATCTGGTTTAAGTATGTCTAGCATCCAACCAAAGAATTTTGTCTTCTTTTTAAGTGTAGAAATCTAACAGTTAGACTCTATGCACTCTGCTTTTTAAGTCAGAGACAAGAGCAAGTGCTCTGTGAATTAAGATGCAACATCCAAGAATGTAAAAAAATCCATTATTAATTATCACACCTTTCAAGTCATCTTTGGAATGTCGCATTTTATTATCCTGATGGATTCAGCACTGCTGTTGAAAATCTCTCTCAGCTAGCTTTGCTAAAACAGCTCTTTGGTGTCTTCATTTATGCCTGCTAAAGGAGATTAACATGGTCGCTGAAGCTACAACGAGCTTGAACTCAGAACACAGTAAGAGGTTCAATAAATTGAGTTGAAAGCAAACATGCATGAAAAGGGCTATTTTATGATATTCTGCTTTAAAATTAAGAGGATAAAGGCTTAAATATTGTATCTGGGCCCTTGTTTTGGCAAAACAATACTGAGAACCAAGTCAATGTATACAAAATGTATAAAGTTCATGAACTTTTTCCTGTGTTCTCATTTCACCTACTCTCTGCTGATCCCCACTGTAACATCCTACAGTAATAAAATTTACTATTTTTAAATAGCAATTAAAGGGGAAAAATCATTATTTATACAGGACACATTTATAGGTTTGAAAGAGAAAAACAAGTTCTCACTGGACACCATTATTATGAGATATATGCCCATTAATTTAGAATTGAACAGACTCTAAAATAAGCCAAAAAATTGCAGTGTCTAATTCAATGTCCCATTTTAAAATATTTTAGAACTTAAAGAAATTTAAAAACAAAGGTAGGGTGTTTAAGACACGGATCCAGACATCTAAGTGCTCAGATCATAAAAATTGTTTAGAAAATTGTAGCTTTAATCACAAAAATATTTACAATGGTGAACCTACAACTTGACAATGTCATCCAAAAATGCAGAATGATATGCATAATAAATAATGCAGAAATAATCTGAAATACTAACAAGTGTGCATGGTTGGAGAATTTTAAGCTTTAACTCAAAATATTTTTGCAGAGCAGAAGTTCTTTAACATCATACATCAAATCAGACAACAGTGTGACTGGATATAAAAATTAGCAATATACTAAACATGGAACAATTCAGGGGGGAATCTAGCAGCATACGTCTTAGCTTCAAAATTAAAATATTCAGTGTCTTAAAATTATTGCTATTCCCCATTTCCTTGTTTCATACTCACAGAAAAAAATTTTATGTTTTAGTTTTTACGGGTTTTCCAGTCTCTCATGTTTTCTATTTTAATTCTTTACTGAGGTGTGAACACATGATTTCATAAATTGTTTGTTTTTTTTTTTTTCTTCCTGAAAGGTCAGAAAGCATCCAGAGTTTTTATTTTACTTTGAATTAAACAATCTCAGAAGTGATGCATGTCTAAAATTAAGATCTTGTGCATGTAGAGATGATGTGATAGTTAGGCAAAAATAAAAAATATTCTTGCAAGAGTATCCTTATTTTACCTGAAGGGTCAGGGACAGGGGGAGAAGAGTGAGGTTTTTAACACCATTACTGCACACAACATTGACAAGGGAAAAAAAACCCAAAAAAACCAAGAAACCCGTCCTGTAACACTAATTTGTAAGATTGTACTTGGAAAACAGATGATGTACTGTTTCTGCTGTATACCTAGTTCCATGTTTCAGACAAATAGTAAGAGTCATTAAGTAAAAAAGTGCAAAACAACATTATAATATGATGAAAGGAACAGCATTGCTTGGACATACTGTAAAATCTGGACAGTAAAAGCTACTTTTCAGAGTGCCACACAATTAGAAATTCAAGGAGACAAAAGTCAAGGGATAAATGCTCCCAGCTTCCTTTGTAATATTTTGTAGCAGCTCTGTTTAATTAAAGTATAAATTATCTCATTACTAACACCAAGAATACCTAAAGTAGTTAACGAGGCTTTCAACAGAGTAAGAAACATAAAATAGAAACCAATTACAAGAAGTTTGGAAGCTGACACTGCTGTAAATAGAGGATTACAATTGTTTGATTTAGATGTGCACACATTAAGTGTAGTGAGTAAAGAAGGCAAACAAGAAAGCTGACTATTGAAAAACAAGCTCTCTTTCTTTCTCTGCTCTTTGATTCCCCACCTGAGATGCAAAGATCTCTGATCCCTGGAGTTGGGGGGGTGTGTTTGTTGTTTTGACTTTTTTTTTAGGTCTGCGTAGAAATAACATTGTTCCATTCAGAAAAATTAATAAACATATAAAAATGGCTGACCTGAGAGAAACTGTGAAAGGCTTCTGAAGCCTTAAAAAGTTTACATTCACACTGAAAGTTTCCCTCCATGTGAACATAGATTGTTGGAGAGAGGGGTTAAAAAAAAAATAAAAAAAAATCTCTTGCCACAAGATGCCCAGCAATAATGTCTTTCTCCTTTGAATAGATGTTCTCCAAAATACAGTCAGATTTTGGTTCCTGCCCTGCCCTTCAGCCACATCATTCCTGACACCTAGTCTCAGGGAAAAGTTTTCATCTCTATACTTAATATGTATGGGCTTGGTTAAACCAAGGCTAGAAACTTTAATAAGACCCATGACAAGAGGGATGCTCAATAATATCATACATAAAAGGAAATATTCTTCATTTACCAGCTTTTTAATAGACACCTTAAAAGAAATAGATTTCATTATTTTTCCTGTCAGTTCTGATTTGCTAAGCCCAAAAGAGGTGGAATAAAATTATTTGCTAAAACAAAACCAGAATTTTTCCTGAAGTTTAACTGCAGAACATCGTTGAGTTCGCTGAAGGGAACAGTATTAGAGTATTACTGCTACCCTGTGCTTTCCCCCAACCCTACAGACTTCTTCAAAGCTCAAAACACAGAAAGTATAACTACTTTCATAGTCCCTGGAGATCAGTAGAAATCTTAAGAGAAAATATTTTATTCTGAGAGTTTTGAGTCAGATTTCTTGATCAAAGAGATTGGGATATAAAAGCTCAAGTGAACTCCCAAACCTTTTGAATTTCATATGTCAGTGTTCCTGGAAACACACACTAACACCATCCTCTGCTTCATGACTGGCGCAATGGTTCAAACCTGGTTCGTCCCTTTTATAATCATTCCTTGTCAGGAGGCCTGAAGAAAAGAAAACATAATGCCAGCTGTAGAACTATTAAAAGTAGAAAGTTCAGAAAAATTTCTGTCCTGCAGAGATGTCCAAATGAACAATATGATATGTCACAAAAATTTATTTTAGCTGATGTAGGAAGAATCCCACTTTGTGTATACACTAGCTACTATATAGATGCCTGTGATCTTCTTGTAACTGAATGTCTCATTCTAGCTCATAATAATAGGACAAGGTGAAAACCCAATAAAAATAAAACTGTTCCACTGCTCAAGCATGAGGCTGCCCCATGGGTACATGACTGTAGAACTGCACGCCAAACTAACGTGTACGTGAAGAGCAAAAATAAGGGAAGAGAAAAAAAATGAAAAATACCTGTGGGAGGACTATTTTCTCCATAACTGATGGAAAATAGCTCTTCTTACAATGAGCTAACTTGAATGCCATTCTGTGAACTGCATCTTTTGAATTACACAATTCTGTGTAATACTGACCTTTTCAGTATGTTTTATGAGAGCACAGTATTCTTTATGTGAGTTCCCTGGATGTTCAGACCATTTCCCCCAAAGGTTAGTCTGGTCATAATCAGGAAGGAAAAAAGACAGCAAGCTATTCAACAAAAGTTAAAATGGCCAGTCTCTCTGTATTTTTTGTTTCTGAACTCTTCCAAGAACCGTCAACTGTTCTGGCTTCTGGAAAAATCTCTACAAGAATTCACAAGTCAGATCAATATTCCTTTAATTATGTACTTTTGAGGGCAAGGAATTACAGTTCCAACAGGCTGGGTAACCTACCTCTGGGACAAGTCTATCACAAGCTTTTGGAGAAACTACACAAAAAGTTCTACAATCAGTAGAACTAAAATTCCATACTGTGTATGGCTTTGTCTCATGGTATGATGCCTAGACATCTCTAGTAAGGTACAAGTTTTCAATTCCTATGGAGGCAGCTGAGGAATTCTGTGGTGTCTAAGGGCTAAGCACACATGTATTTGCAATGGCAGATTAAATACTGAGGGGAGAATTGAGAAGGAATGGTCATGTTAGGTCTTCTTTCCTAAGAACTAAACAACATATTTAGGTGATATGTTCGGAGATAGCTGAAACTAAAATAGTACTTTTAAATTAAAATGCACATTTATGCAAAAACTAAGATTTTAGTCTCTCAAACAGAAAAAAAACCCCTAAATCCACAATAAAACCAAAATAAACTCTCTGCAATAATCTTTTCTTCTGTGCTTACTCACACAAAAATCTAGGCCTGACTTTTTTTTTTTTTTTTTTTTTTTTAAGCTAACCCGTGGTTCATTTTGATTTTCTCCCTGCTCCAGTTTCTTTCATCAGGATTTATATTTTTGTGCTCAACAGATGATCTTTCAGCTGTATATAATTTTAAAATTACACAAATTTACTTTTAGTAGACCCTTCAGACCTCACACATTTTACAAAACATGAGCAAGCCATATTGCAATCTGGAGAAGACATACCAAAGTGCTATAAACCTTTAAGTTCTGGGAATTTTGTATACTTCTCCTTTCTTTCTAGATTTCCTCCCTTGCCAAATGAAATATGTATTATTCTTACAGGAGTTTGTCAGCAACCAGAACACATCTACCAATTTAACACTTGAAGAAAATTCATATCTACCTTTCCCAACAATTCCAAGCTTACAGACCCAGGTCTTTTCCAAAAGATAAGGTGAATTTTTAAGTAAAAACAGAAAGAACCCAAGGGGGGCTCTTTTAATCACTTTTTTTCCCAAAAAAGTTATTTTTCTTTCATTCTTTTCTCTGTTTTCATACTTCTGCTTCCAAGTGACAATCACCTCCGTCAACCAGCTGGCAATATTTTACCTGATGCCTCCCAGGACACAGCTGGCCTTCCTGGCTGGCAGGGCACTGCTGACTCATATTCAATTTGCCACTGACCAGGACCTCCAGGTCCCTTTCTGCAGCACTGCTTTCCAGCCTCTCTTTCCCCAGTCTGTAGTCCATCCAGGGTTTCCCCACCCCAAGTGCAGAATCCGGCACTTGCCCTGGAAAACTTCACACAGCTGGTGAATGTCCATCTCTCTAATTTGTCAAGGTCTCTCTGCAGGGCATCCCTGCCCTTGAGAGAGTTGAGAGCTCCTCCCAGTCTTGTGCTGTCAGCAAACTGACTTAGTATTCCTTTGAGTCCTGCATCCAAGTTGTTAATGAAGATGCTGATGAGAACTGAACCAAGGATGGAGCCCTGGGGAATCCCACTAGTGACTGGATGAAGCCTGATGTTACCCCATTCACTATAACTCTTTGTACCTGAGCTGTGAGCTAGGTGCTCATCCATCGTGTAACGTGGTTATTCAGCTGCATGCTGGACATTTTGTCTAGAAGGATGCTGTGAGTGACAGTATCAAATCTTTGTCTCCACATCAAGTAGAAATAAAAACACTGGGGTTTACATACTGAATTCAAACACAAAGAAATAAGAGATGCCAGACCTCCATTTCTATCTGTGTATTAAATATAAACTCAGTGGAGCTTAATAACCAGGCTGTACTAACATGAGAGAGCATTCAGGCCTTCACACTCCCATATTTTTTTGCCCCACCTCATCCCAGAACTAAAAATGCATTAAAAAATGCATCTTCACTAGCCACCCTAGAAACTAAATCATGAATTTCACAAGAGTGATGCACATTTAAAAAGCCTGAAGCAGAGCTGTACAATTAATTTCTTAAAGTAAGAGTCTTAAGTGGATTTAATACATACCTTCACACACTCTTTTCTGAAGTACATTTCTTTATGCCCCTCACAGCTCTCTAGGGAGAACTCTTAACTGTTTCCTCACATTTTATCTCCTCTCTCTCCGGACCTCTTCCATGGAGAGTACCTTTGAATGGCATTCACTGCATCATTGCCCTGAAATCAATATTTACCAGCTAAACCTGACAACACAGTCCTCATAGGTGAGTAATATTAGTATTTCAAATATCCTCTGTAAGGCAGTTGAACTGAGATCTCGATTTAAACTCTTGTTCTGTTTTCCCACCACATAAATTTCTTTTCAATTTGATAACCATTTAACTAGTAGGAAGACAACGTATGAAGATTAATGTACAAGGCAGCATCCCACCTGCTTTGCCTTTAAGAAATTAAGAGAGTAGATTCTCATGTGTTTATAATGAATTGCTATGAAGTTCACATCTTCCTGCTTAGACAAATAGCAAATGTTAAGTTCACTTTCATAAGACAGTCTTACATGAGGTCATTTTGAGTGACCACTAGACAGTCACTATCTTGTGAATGCAGAAAAAACTTGGCCTGTTTAGCTGCAAATGGAAAGATATTTGTACACATAACCTGAAGTAGCACAATGGTCAGAAAGGAAAGATGAAATTGCTATAACTTCACAAAGAGCAATGTTGTCCACTGATATCATCAAATCTTGGAGTAATAAACAGCCTGTGTTTGTATAACAGACATGATTTTGAGACTACTAAATATTTTTTCTCTAGCCACACTTTTTAGTTCCTTAGTGAAAACAACAACTGTAAGCAGAATACTTCATAAATTATTTCTTAATCCCTTTAATATTTTTTACCTCTACAGTATTTTATATCTTCTGTTTAATCTGCTTACAGTTGTTGTTTTCACTAAGGAACTAAAAAGTGTGGCTAGAGAAAAAATATTTAGTAGTCTCAAAAAAAATGAAGTATTCAATTAGAAAAAAATAAATCCACCCAATCCCATATTAGACATGATGATGCAAATAAAAATTCCATTTCAAAAGTCTTCTTCTAGGAGGAAATACTAAAGAAATATCTCACCATATGCACAACTAACAACTACTGTTTAGCAGTTTATCCAGTCTCATGCACTTCTGCTGTTTCTCAATATTCCTCCTGGCCTATTTCTTAGAGTCGAGTCAATGAATTGCTTCCAAGAGAAAAAGTGAAGCAGTTTCCTCCCTCACCCGCAGATACTTAACACACTTTACATCAGTACAGCAAAAGACTCACTCACTGAAGAGAAGTACAAGGCTGACAGATCTGTTTATCATCGCAGGAATGTTCAGTATCTCAAAGACCTGAAACAGCAGCACAAAGTTAGACAGGAGCTAAATCAGGAAAGAAAAGCACACACACAAAAGTACGGTTTCTTTTACCTGTTTGCAATCCTGAGGATACATGTAGACATCAAGAAGTAACAATGAGAGACGATTAATTCCCTCTTCAGCTTCAGGAAAGAGCTGTCAGTTACATTCAGCAGTTAAACCTGGTTCTATATAATCTATTCTAGCACTAATGTGGAGGAAAATTAGTAGCTCTATTTGCATCATAATGTATTGTGCTACCAGACTGGCAGAATTCCTAACAGGCATTTACTATAATATTTTATTAGTTGCGAGTCTGAAACACTTTCAGTAGAATTTTAAAGCCTGCATGGTCATAAACTAGCATTTCAAAAGAGTCCACTTTAGACCTAAGCTCTTCAATATAGCCTGGAGGAGAATTAGGACTGAACGGTAGCAGATCTTTTGAAGATACCTAGGTATTCATGAAAATTTAACAAAAGGGGCTTCATGCTGAATGTAAATTCATGTCTCCTTTTTTTTTTTTTTTCTAGTGATGAAATGAGGAACATTATGAATTTAAATCATGGAAAATGAGTGGTACAAAGGTCTCATTCTCTGAGATAAGGAGCAGGTTCCACGTATTTGGTATCACAAGCTTCAGAATAAAATTCCTGGTAGGATTTTAGTTTATTAAGTTCAAAAAGTAGAAAAAGGGTATAAACTAAGATTAACTGAAGAGTGATAGCATCACTACCCCCTTCAATCACTCATCGCTTGCTACTGTGTGAGGAAGAGGAGGTAACCAAGAGGAAAGGAGTGCTCTACTACAGGCAGTATTTTAGTACTTGTATAGTTGTCCCCATTTATGTATGCACTTGCATCACCAAAATTGTTCACCACTATAGCATTTCTGTGTCAGTTCTAGATTTACCTTCAAAGCCTGAGGTCATCTGAGGTGAGGTTCATTTCAGAGGTTGGCAAAAATCCCTAAGTATACTAAGCAACCCTGTGAGCGACATACTACATAGCTGGAATCTACAAATTACAATGGAATTACACAAACATAAACATTTTTTTCATTAGAAAGAAAAAGATATAAAATTAGATTAGTTTATACAGTTTAAGATCAAAAGAACCCATCCTAATATTTTTTAGATTTGCTTTACATCCTGTAAACGGGATTTAGTCCAGACAGTTTACATTTAGATTCCCACCTTCTCTCCTCTCAGGTGAAGATTTCACAAAGCCAGCTTCCAGCTGAGGACCAAAAAGGGTTTAGAATTGGAAATGCTGAAAGAGCACAAGCTACTGGAATAGAACAGAGAAGAGAAAGATGCTTTGGGAAGAGTGCTGGAAGCAGCACAACAGGAGATGAACATTAGTTCTGCAGATGTGTAGTAGTGTCAGTTGTCAGGCTTATTTCTACATTTCACCACATCAAAGACAAAAGTTTTGCATCCAGCTAAGTGGCAAATAAGATGGGGAACTAGCATACAAACCATCTTGGACTTTTAAGGTGCAGTTCTTCTTTGAGCAAAGGAGAATAAGAAAGGATTTTTCTTTCTCCCTCAAGATCAAAACAAAGATTTTAATTGCTGAAGTTGATTATCAAATCTTTTAGACTTTTAGCACTGCCATCTAATTTGAAATAAATAGCTCAACCGACAGCTCTTGAAAGCATGCTGAAGTTCATGAACTTTAATGCATACCCACTGATTTTTTTCCCCCTAGCAGTTGCTGGTTTTTTAATCTAAGACATAATACTAAGTGTCAGAAAGAAGCGTGCTCATACCAATAACCACACCACATGACTGTTCTGGGTGTTTTGTTTGCTTTGAGGTTTTTTGGGTTGGGTTGGGTTGGTTTTGTGTTTCATTTTTTTGTGTTTGTTTTTGTTGGGGTTTTTGTTTGTTGTTTTTTCTGTGTGGTTTGGTTGTTTGGGTTTTTCTGGTTTGTTTTTTTTTTTTTTTTTTTTAATACAGATATGTATTAATACAACAATGTCTGTTGGTGTGATTTTTCACTGAATACACATGTACCCTCCAATCTCGTTTTTCACTCAAATCTGGTCTCATAAACTGCTGCATATGAAAATGATACTACATATGACTGCACTCATCCTCTGGAGCAGCGAGTTCTGCAGAGCAAAATCAGAGAAGAAAGTTTCATAAGGACAAAAATTATTTCATATATTTGAAAGGATATCTGAAAGCAGAAATAACAGGTGCTTGGCAGGTGAAGGCAAGAAGAATCCTCCTCTACCATGGGGCAGAACATTATCAAGAAGAAAGAGTTCAGGATAACATGCAAGTATTAATAAGACAAAAAAGAACAACAGCAACAACAACAAAAAAAGTTAAAATCTAGGTAAGCTAGTTTTCACAGCTACAGACACAAAATCAAAGCCAAACATCTCCACTTACATCAATCCCAACGGAAGAAGTATCAAATCTGCCTAGCTTATAGTACAATACTTGCCTGCTGGATCACATGGAAGAGGCCCATGGGGACACTGCAAGCAATTCTGCATGTCTAATCCTCACAGCACACTCCTGGGGACATGGGACTCGAAGACACACATGCTGCAAGAAGTAGCACAGCTCAACTCACGTCCATGTGGCTGACAAATTCAGTCACTCCAAATGGCTTGCATCAGTCTCCTAGTGTCCTGAAGCTCCTCAGGACAGGAACCTTAAAAGCCCAGCTGAAGCTGAAATCTATGGGTCAAACTGTAGATGTTCTATATTATCTTTTTTATTTATTCACTCCCTTTCTTAAGTCTTTGGACAAGAACTTAGAGAAAATCACTTTCAGTTAAGCTATTCTGATATTTATGTATAAGAGGAAATCACACTGTGCTTGAAGGCACCAAAAGCAAATATTTGTCTGGTAAGAAAATAAATAAAAGGAGAAGAAAAGCCCTCCCTTGTCTGCTCAGCTCCATTATGGATACAAGCCCATTAAAAGTTCTTACAATTTTGTTCTTCACTGTGTGGAAAGAGACAGCTGAGAAAAAAACAGAAAGAGAAGCAAGACTATGCAGTGTGTGCAGATGAAGAGAGTAGAAAATAACAAATGGAGCAATACCTTCTCAATCAGATCTAGAGGCGTGTTAATACTTATGTGCTGCACACAGTCTTTTGTTCACAATTTGGAAGAGTCCTCAGGAAAGTGGAATTTTATACATGCTAAACTTCTTAGCTGTAGTTAATACAGTTTTATAATCTTTAAAGCGTGCAAGTCCCCAGACAAATAAAAACATCTGTTTGGTCTTTGGAAGCTTTTTTGAAACACCTACACAAGTCATATTAACACACTTCTCCAGTAAATCTCCAGGGCAACCTTAACACCTACTGAAATTCAAGAAGGATTATACTTTACTGATAAAATTGAGAAATAGTTTAGAAACTACTTTCCTGCTCTGTAAGTTTTCGCTGTGCCATGTTGTAACACCAAGGAGATAAGAAGGGGATAGAGGTTCTAAGAAAGAACAGTTGGCCTGAGAGTAAACACCTCAATACCACACACAATACTTGTCATAAGAGATATGAACGCCTTCAGATATCACTGTGCTTCAGTGAAAGAAGAGCATTAATTCAGTTAATATGCTGGCTAAATTCCCATTCTGATACTTACATTCTTAAAACTTCAATCTACATTGCCATTTTTACTAGCTGTAATAAACTTTATGTTATTATATTTAAGTATCATCATGCTACCTAGACACCTTCGAAATATCCTTAAATTTTTCCTGTGAAGACACAGGTCCTGTTTGGAGGCATTGGTTGTTGTCTTACTCACTGGAATGGGGCTTGGAAGAGGTACTCCAAGATATGGAACAGTTAGACCTACTATCTGCGTTAAAACATGCATGTGAAAGCTCTGGTGATTGTTCTCTGAGAGACATTATGATTAATAGATTAGTTTGGCTTGGGACATACATGCTCCTAAGTCTCTAAATCAGTGTGTGAATAAAGCTTTATCTTCTTCATAAAGTGATGAAGATAAAAATAACATGAAAGGCTTTTTACCTGGTGTCAGCCTCAGTTGCACAGCTGCAGCCAATAGACAGTAGTGGGCTCAATACCCCCACATGTAATTTTTCTTAGGATGTATACTATGGCCAAAAGATGTCTCAAATTTGTTCAGTGTACTTTTATTCTAAAAGAATAATGTCGCAGCATCCCTGTGATCACATCGTGTTGCACTGGTTCTCATACAGCAACCATTTTTTTCCCCTTCCATATCACAGCAGCTATTTCTCGGTGTCATTTCACTGTGCGCCCTGAACCAAATGGTTTGGGTCATCATTAATTCAGAAATCATGATTTGTTTTCTTCAGTTATTCTGTTGGATACAATGGAAAAGTGATTGCTTCTAGTCTCTGCATCACATTTTGATTAGGGTTTTAATTTTTGTTTCTGCCCAGAGAAACAGACTAGAAAATTGCAAATAATAAATGACATTTTGTCATTATTGTACTATTTTCTCATTCAACACAGTTTTGAAGTCTTCAGATAGCAAATTCATATTGATCCATAGTCTTATCAAATATTCAAAAGTGTTTAAGACTCCACAGGTAAACTTACCCCACTCTTCCTAGATATTTCTTGCACTGTTAAAATGGAGTGTATACATCAGAAGAGTTAATGGAGTTCTGATCAAAAAGGCACTTTCCATATTGGAAACAGCTGAAAATGCAGAAGCCCAAGAATAAAATTATCTGACACAGGAGAGGAAGAGAGCTTCTAAGGCCCGTTCATTACAGTTTGATTTGTGCCCCAGAGCATGATAACTTATCTTTCCTTTGAAAAGAGAGGCTCTTTAAAACATATTTTACATAAATAACAATATTCGCAGCTCCATAAAACCATATCTGCAATGATGTTATTACAGTGAATTTTATGGTTTAATTATACACTGACTTAAAGTAGTTATCCTTTTAAATGTAATGCCTTTCAGTTTCAGTGAATGTTTCAATGTTATTTTGTGTTAAAATGGTATAAAAATAATTTTTTTTGACCCTTTTCCCTCAGAAATCTTTACTCGTGGAAGAAAAGGACACCATCTGTGGGGCTTTTTTGTTTGTTTGTTTGTGGTTTTGGGGGTTTTTTTGGTGTTTTTGTGTGTGTGTGTGTGTGTGTTTGTATGGGGATGTTTATTATTTTGTGGGGTTTTTTGGTTTTGTTTTTTTTATTGTGTTGCACACTCCAATTACTTCTTTAAATCAAGCAAGTTTAAAACTCTTCTTTACCATTCCCTTCTTACATGAATATTGCCCCCCAGCTCTCATTTCCTTTCCTCTGTACAACTTGTGTGGGCTATTTTTCCTTCTCTGGTATATGGAAGTAGCAGATAACCCTGATATTTGAGGAGTATACTTACTTGTATACTATTCAATAGCACTTAATTTTAATACTTTTTTTTTTTTAGAAGGATTCAGTTTAAAAAGAACACGTGTAGCTAGAAACAGACATTGCATTGTAGCAGACTGTCCAGGAACCATTTCATTTTTATCGTCATCTGTACTTCAAAAGACAGTTGAAGATTTTAGTGGGCAGAAGGAGGGAAAAAAAAGAAAGAGAAAAGGAGAAAGTGATTTTTTCCCCCCTAATTTCTTCCCAACTCACTGCAGACTAATGCAGTCTGAGAACTCTAAAAGCAGTATCCTGGAAAAAACATGTTGCGATAATACCTTACAGCAAAAGCTCTTGTGCTCAAGCCAAGCACAAAGACTAATTGTCCAACTTTGAAGTAAAATACCTCTGCACTTCTCAAGCTCTTTCTTTCCCTTCAGAAAGGGTTTAAAAGTTTTGAGTAATGTCCAAATGCAACTCAGTACCTGTAATTCAATTCTTTCTTTGTCTCCTAATTTATTCTTAACTATGCAAGGAATAAGCTCTGTGTCAAGTAGTCTATAATTCTACCTTATCTAAAATTCATGCCGTCATTCACCAGTTAATTTCCTAAAACTGCAAAATGCTATATACATTGACTGTGATGCAGAAGGTGTCATAGAACCTCCAAGGACTAAAAAGCAGTGAATAAGTACTGCTTTGTGTGTGGGCGTCAGCGAGAAAAATAGACCAGGATGTATGGGACCTCAGTTCCTCTTTGGCCTCAAAATATGCCATTGCATAACAAGCTTGTTCTGGGATCTAAAATCAATCTCAAAACCCTCACTGAGCAATCCTGACCAATCTAGACGTGTAATATTCTCAAACAACTTTTTGTTGTGTTAGTACTAAGACTTTCATTCTTTTCTAACTATTGCAGCCATATACAATGGGAATAATATGGAAATATTGAATGGAACTTGCTTGTAGTAGCTTAAAATTTCCTTTAGTTTTTGCCTGTACACACACTCATTTGAGAAGTCCAAAATACCTGCTATACAATAAGCAGGGATCCACAATAGCTATCTACTTGCTGTATAATTCATGAGAGGGACTTGTAGCATTGTATGTGTACTAAATCTGACAGTAAAGACAATCTCCATCTCTAAGGAGATAACATGAAGGAAATAGGAGTAAATAGTCTGCAACTGATAGTTTACAGAGAAAAAAAAGTGAATAATGTAAAAAGGTTTTTTTTACTTTTCTAAATATTAAAAATGATCATAGGAGATGGACAAATTTTTATATTCTTATGTTTTATGTGTCATTTGAGCCATCTGTCTGGCAGTCAGAGCAACTGAACTGTCATTCTCTTCATCTCCACAAGAGAGGAATATAACCTGATTTTCCTACCATAATGTGTACTGATGGAACAAGGCATAAAAGCTTTTACCTGGACCAGAGCCTAGGAAGACCCCAGTGACAGCTTTTATGGCATTTCAACTCAGTTTCTGAACAGGAGCAATTGGCCATCCCAGGGATGGTGACAGCTCTTTGCTGCTTATCAGAGAGGAACTGACAAGGAAGGGCAGATGAGAAGGTTCAGCTACAGTGTTTTTATTGAATCTAAGCCAAGATTTCCGAACTGTGACATGATGGTTTATCTGGTCAGAACAGCCAGTTCAGTATTTCAATCTATTCAACATCGCAGAACAAAAACCATGTTCATCCTCCCTACTTCTCAATCAGCAGGATTATATTCCCACATATATATTTGGGGAAGGTTATTCTCCCTTAGACCCCCTTAAAAATAGCTAACAGTTCCTGACATGCTCATTCCTTAAGACTACAGTTTTTTTGTCCTATACAGAAAATATTTGCCTGGAGAAAACTGAACAACAGATGTTCTAAACAGTGGGACTACAGCCTTTGCCTCTTTGTTTTCTGTGTTGCACAGGTTCTCCACCAAATGTAATTTAGATTTTAAGACAATTTGCTTCCTTTCTTCTTCTTCTGTGCCCATGAATTGCAGTTATAGATTGCAGACACTGTGTAGTGAAGTTCTGGAGTGGTGCTGGGCACCAGTAGGTTTATCTCAATCTCTGGCTTGTAATCCAGACAGATCTTTAAAATGATCTCTTGTAATCTTCAGCCTTTGCCATGACATTTATAGAAATAATGAATCTCTGTCCAAATCATTTATCTCATTTCTGTAAGTGTTAGGGTAAAAACCACCACAGAAACATATATATGGAGATACTTCTTGCATTTTGAATGAAAATCCTTACTGTGACAAAGATGAGATTTCAACTCCATCATCAGCACACTTGAACTTTCCTTATGAGTACAAACTCCAAGTCAGATACAAGATTGTGTTTCACAAAAGTGTGTCTCTGTTGACATGGTTACAAAAGGTGTGTGGAACTGTCTGTGATGAGCCTCCCCAATGATTTAAATACGACAACAGTATTTCATTTTATGGTGAGGTGGTATTACCTCTACACTGAACAGTTTTTACACATGTCCCCCTTGCAGTGTTGTACTAAATATTATCTGCTCAGCTCTGTTCCAGTCTGCAGTCAAAGACCTCTTTTCCACATAAGAGCTGTGGATCACAGGTATCTGCACATAGCAGCTTCCAGCACTGGCCTCATTTTGTGGCTGACTTACAGAAGGACACTGCCATAATATTTATCCCTTCCCATATTTTTTCACTCTTGCTTCTCCAGTTTTGGACAGAGGAAGACACAGCTGTCTCCAAAGCACCTCTCTGCAAGCAGTTGTGTCTAATTTTGATTGTGCAGAAATTTAAAGAAAACTATAGTAAATACCTTATATCACTGAATAGATCATATTTTCAAGTCCATTCTCATAACCAACCTCCATCTCTGCTCAGGACATTGCAGTTCTCACAGCAAAAGGGAGTCTCTATTTGTTAGTCCCACATGCCCTCCTCCTGGAAGGCCCTTGTTAACAAAGCATTATCTTAACATTTCTTGTCAAGGAGAAACAAGAGGATGAAAAATATATTCCCTTTATTTGAAATTCTGCCATTTTACATATTGGCCACACAAAACTTGGTTTGAAAAGCAGCACTGTGAACAGTTACTGGTGCTGTAAGGTGTGAAATCAATTCAGACTGATGATTCAAGCACAGGGAATACCAACACCACATACCAACAGTGTTGGGCCCTGTATCCTGACTTGCTGTATGTAGGATTCAGTTTTATTAATGTCATAGAATCATAGAGTCATGGAATTAACTGGGTTGGAAGAGACCTCCGAGATCATCAAGTCCAACCCTTGATCCAACCCCGCTGTGATTACTAGATCATGGCACTCAGTGCCACATCCAGTCTCATCTTAAACACCTCCAGGGACGGTGAATCCACCA
>JAWWES010000115.1:64291607-64301612 GCA_035583135.1 Lophotriccus pileatus
GAACCTCATCCCGTTGCAATCAGCCCAGCTCTCCAGCCTATCCAGGTCCCTCTGCAGAGCCCTCCTGCCTTCCAGCAAATCGACACTCCCTCCCAACTTGGTGTCGTCTGCGAATTTGATAATGATGGACTCAATCCCCTCATCCAAATCATCAACAAAGATGTCAAACAGGACTGGGCCCAGCACTGATTCCTGGGGAACACCACTGGTGACCGGCCCCCAGCTGGATGCAGCCCCGATCACCAGCACTCTCTGAGCCCAGCCATCCAGCCAGCTCTTAACCCAACACAGAGTGCCCCTGTCCAAGCCATGGGCTGCCAGCTTTTCCAGGAGTATTGTGTATTTGCACCCTCAGCACCAAGGGTTTGTAAAAATCTAAGGATAGCTTTAGATCAAAATGCCCTACAGAGAATATTCACAGTCTAAAGATGCAGTCTGTAAAAGAAAGAACTCTTTCATTAATTTTTTCATTAATTCTTTCTTTTTTGTCCATTGCCTTTACCCTACTCTAACAGATCCCTATGTCTGTGTCTTTATGCCCACTTCAGACTCACCTATATTTTATGTACCACCTCATGGTACTTAATCACCATATGAGTGGCTAAACAACATTTATTTTAATTGTATGTGAGTCATAGTTGATTCACATCTTAGTCATCTAATCAATCAACATATGACAATAGGAAAATTGTAAAAACCAAAACTAAATTACTTTAATCCAGATGAAATCTAATTCCCAAGTTAAATAGATTAATAGGTAAACAATGTCTGGAGATTAGAAATAAGAAATTGTGCACAGGCCTCACATTGCTTTATAGACTTCAATATACCTTTTAAACTCCTTTTACTGGTAGGATTAACTGCTTCACTTTCAAAGAGAAAAGCGGCTGGGTTAACAGGCAGTTCTGAGACACTGGCATATTTCTTACATCACATTAGTAACTATAAAAGGAAAGACTAAGAAATCTTTTAAAACCTTGGGAACAAAGTTCATATCATCAAAACTTGGACTGTATTAAAATGGCCAAATTTACAGAGGCACTCTTAATCACAGGCAAGGAATGTACCTCAGAGGACTTAAAAAGACCTTAATTGGATCCTTCCCAGTACAGCCTACTGAGAGGAAAAATCAGAGCCCTTGAGACGCTCACTGAGGAGAAGGCTCAAATAAATACGGCTGTGAAAAGAAGAAAATATGTATTAAAAATAATTTAAAAAAAGAAAAAGGAAAAGAAAAAAGAGTATGAGAAACACAGAAAAAGAGACATGACCAAAATTTTGCTGGAAGCGGAATGAGAAAGGTAGTTTTGTTCACTGTTCAACATGTACAGAAATTTGATTCTATTAAAATTGATGGGAAAAAAATCCCAAATTTAAAACTCTGTATGAAAGTCAGCAGAGTTAGTAGCTTCCTGAAGCCCACAGCTTGGAGGCAGCAGGCCTGCTGGCTGTCCAGAACAGGACTCTGGAATTAGGGTCCTCAGCAAGTATTAGCAAAAGCAGAAACTACATTCCTGCTAGGAAAGCTGATTTATTGCAGGAAACCTGTCTGGGACTCACTGAACAGCTGAAACTGGAATCAAATTGTTTTATGGAGATGATTCAAATAACTACTATCCACTTTTTTCCCCACTGTCTCCAGCCATGTTTCTGGCACTGCACTAAGAAGAGATAAATACTATTAATTAGATTTACAAGTTTCCGACACGAAAATTAATAAATCTGAAGACTATAGTATCATAGTATCATATGGGTAAGAAAGGGAAACATATCCAGGACTCTTGGGTTTCCTTTGGTTTCCATGTTGCACCATGGTCCGTCTAGGAACATCTGGATTCTGATAGATCATATAAGAGAAGTTACTCAGCAAATTTACAGAAATTCCTTCCATGGGAGCAGCAGTGGACACTTCTGGCTTTCAGCCTGTCCCCCTTGAGCTCCTTGTTTTCCTTATCTGTCTCACTTGCCCTGTGCTGAAACCTGAGAGGAAGAGTCACTGTGGTGGCGAACAGCAAAGGACAATGGTAATGGAGCATTACCATCTACAGGCACTACAGAGTACTCAGTGAGGACATCTTTCTCTTCAGTATGACTCTCATTGCATTTAGGTATTTTCTGCATTCTTCCTTACTGTATCAGCAAGGTAAAAATCACATGATGCAGGAGTCACCACGTTTACCGTTAATAGCTTTTTAAGAAAGCAGAGGAGAACTTTTACAGTGCCTTCTGGCTGTGTGTGTTTAATGTCTGTTGAGATTTTCCCACTTCTACTCCAGGAACTCTTAAAAAGTATTGTATGAAGAAATTTTTTGTGCCTCTCAAATTCTTTTAAAGACTATTCCTGAAGCCTCAAAGCTCTGGTTTATGTCTTACCCTTTGAGGGAAAGACACAGTTGAATTGGGCACAGATCTTGCAGTCAGGTGTCTGGATCGGATACGTACTTCATTCATAGAGAGCAAAGGATTGTAACACTATTTTTAGAGGAAGAGTTTCTACCTATATATAATAATCCAGGTTCACCACACAACTGTTTGCTATTACTGAAGTGAACTCCCTGTCTCTGCCCATAGTTGATAATTAACTCCCACTTTCCCCTTGTCATACATCAAAAACACAGTGATAGGTAGGATCAGAGGAAGAAGGACAGCAGACAGCTCAGGAGGAACAGATGGAACCAAAATGCAAACTATTGTCATACCAGAGTGTGACAGTTTAGGGCTTTCTGCAGTTTCCATGGTAGCTGCAGCAGCCAATGGACCAGGGCAGCCAAAGAGGCCTGAGCAAGTGGAGACACAGCTCAGCAACAGCAAGTGGTCTGCTCTGAGACTGCTTCTCAAGGTGAGCCTGGAAAGGGGATGAGCAATTGGCAGTGCTTGTCTCCACCTTCAACAAAAGCACCCTTGGAGTGCAGTCTGTTTTCCCTTAGAGGGAAAAGGAGCCTCAGCTGTTATCCATCATGATGCAGTTATCCTCCTTTCTTAATGTCAGGGGGAACTTGTTCAAGCCCTTTTTTATTTCTTTTTCCACTGTCTTATTCCCGCATGCTAGCCCCATAACTGTAACCCAGCTTGCTGAGTGCAGCGTGGGGACTGTTGCCAGGCCACCAACCAAGAGCAGACACCTGACCTGGGGCTCACTCAGCATAGCCAGCATGTGCCTTACTCAGAAAGATCAGGCACCAAGATCAGCAACCTTCCATTTATCATTCTGTAGAAGTCGTTTTGTTTACCTTTAGTTTGCATGTGGACACTAGAAAAGCAAAAGGTAGGAATGAGGCGGTGTTCTTTTCCATTTGGCAAACGAAATGGTGTTTGAAAACAAAAACTAGTTTTGTCTTGTTATCAGTATCAGAGACTCATTTCTTTGCCTGTGGTAGATCCCGTAGCCTACCAGTATTTCTCTCAGAATAAGACTATAGTTTCTGAACTGAGCAAATAAAAATAATTCATTCAATAAAATAGTTTAAGTTGACTTATGAGAATCATATCACGATGAGGAATAAAATGTCACCTTAACTTTATTTAAGATTAAGTTGTCCTGAACCAAAAAAAGACTGTGTCATTGCCAAAGTAAGAATTTTGTGCCTTGATTTATTTGCAACCAGACTGCACAGAAGCAGGATCTGAGATGACAAACCCAGGTGTATGGAAAATCACAAGGACATACATTAAGACAAATGAGAAGTGAGATCCAGGGCACCTTCTTTCATGCTTAAAATAAAATTTTTATGAAATTATGGTGCGTAAGTACAAAAAAAAGGTACCTGGAAGACACAGTCATTTGCAGTCACCTTATCCCTGACCCACTTAAAGCTCATGAGGCATTAACCTGTCAGCCTGAGATTTGTCTGGGGAGCCAGCTTCAGTGTCTGAGCACAAGCAAACGCATGAAGTTTTAAGGCATTAGTTGTTGCATGCCTGACACACAAGAACAGAGGTGTACGAAGTGAAGGCAGCTGGAGTCATTCCTGAAATGGTGCTGCCACTTTCATTAAAGTAGTCAAACACAGGACAGGAGTGCTCTGTTCAACTCCTGTCATACCTTCAGGACATTCAAAATGCTATTCCACTACCAACCACTGCCTAGTTTCTTCACCTTGTGTGCTAAGCATCAGTTGCTCTGCAGGCAAGAAACAAAATGTCACTGCACAAGAAGAGGAAAAAGGAGGCTGCCTCTCTACCAAGCAATACTTCCAGTTCTCTGGCCACCTGACCCAGTATGTACTCTTGAATGTTTCTCTAGACCACCTGAAGTACCAAACTGGAGAAAATACAGAAAGAAGCATATTCATTCCTATAAACACTATCTAGACATCAGGTATGAAATGTCACCAGCTTAGAAGAGTCTTCCAGTCAGACTTTGAGTACAATCAAAATCTAGATGGATACATGTTGTTTATAAAACTATGACTTGTCAATCCTGATTATTTATGTTTCAACAATGAAGCAAGAGGAAGTACTGAGTAGTATCGGAGGGTGATAGACTATACATTTGAGTGTACATATTTACTAACCTACACTCAAATATTCCAGTTACTGTACATGAATATTTATTCTTAAGTTATCTCTGAAATGATCTCCTGCCTGAAATTTCTTGCCACAGCTGTAATGGGGTATGAGCTTTCCTGCTTCTCAATTTTGCATGTTTACACTCAGTGATACTTTCTTAAATGATATTGGTTTTCATATCATACTCCACATACGTGTTACTGCATATGCAGTTTGCATCTATCCATATGCATATCTTTATGGAAGCAGGTAGGTGTATCTGAAAAGCCTCTGTTGTAAATTCAGCACAAGAACTGTGACTTCTTATTTATAAGTGCACTTATGAATAGGCCTATCAGTAGGCCTATCTATTTTTTTTTTAATTCTCTACTGATTTACTTAGCCACCAAATAAAAGTTAATTATATGTTGCAGTGGAGATATTTTGCCCCTTTTTTTGGTAATTTTGTGTCTCATAAAGAGAATTGGTGAATTGGGCTATCACATACAGTAAACAAGTTTTATGATTTTTTATTCACTCTTAAGGTGACCTTGTTGAATTTCATGATGTTTACATTGTCCAACTCATCAAGTCTGTCAAGGTCCCTCTGGGTGACATCCCTTCCCTCATCTGCACCACTCAGCTTGATTTTATCTTCAGACCTGCTTTTCAATCTCACTGTCTATGTCATTAATAAAGGTAGTGATCAACACTGGTCCCACTACAGGACCATGACTTGTTACTGATCTTTATTTGGACATTGAGTCATTGACTGCACTGCTTTGGATGTTGCCATTCAGCCAATTTCTTATTCATGTAACAGTCTATCCAGAAAACCCCCATCTCTCCAATTTAGAGACAACTATGTTGTGTGGGTTACATCAAAGATTTAACAGAGATCAAAGCAGATGAATGATTTTGCTTCTATGAAAACAGAAAAACAATGTGCTCTTATAATTTGGTTTTTCCTTCATTGGTTCATTATTATGTATCTGTTTAAGTTTTTCTCTCTCAGTATATTGAGCTACCTACGTAAAATTGTAAGTAATGGGAAAAAAAAACAAAAAGGAATGTATATTGGTATATAATCAGCAAATGCTCCTGCTTACTAAGTGTGTGCAAAGCAGACGTTTGACTGAGATGTAACAGTTCCACTGCAAGTATCTGAACTTACAGAAAGTGATGCACTTACTATTGAATTTGGCAGTACTGATTAGAGATGGTCCAGATCTTGCTACCAGATGACCAGTTCATGCACATCTCTTTACCTAATGAGCAAAACAAACTGTCTAAAATGGTTGCACTAAGAACTGAAACTATTCTCACATTCATTTGCAGATCTTACTTTTAAACGCTAGCATTTAATGAACTTACGAGTGAAGTGTGTTTCTTTAAGAACAATAATTCTCTTCTTCATACAGGCAGTCCTATTATTTTTATTGGGAGTTCTCAAATACTGTACTAAAGTTAAGAATGATCTTACATGGTCTTATATGTAGTCTGTGTGTTACACATCAGGATTAGGTGCCTCATTTCTCCGCAGCATTATGCTGATTTAGTATCAAAGCAAGTATACTTCTGTAGGTAGTGTTTCAATTAAATGAATGCAATAAGACTCTGTGAAGAAATAAGCATTAGAGTCAAAACTTCAGCTTGGAAATCAGATTGTCATGATGCCAGGACAGTTTATTTCTACATGCCTCATGGTCCTTTGGAGAAAAAAAAAAAAAAGCTTATAGATTGTATTATGCAATTTTTAATAACCTTTAAAAACCATGAAGGGAATTGAAAATCAAATAAAAGAAAGTTCCTTGCTCTATAGAAAATGGGCAACTAAAATGGTAAAAGCAAAATCATAAAGCCCTGTGTTAAAATATAAAATGGGACACAAACCTAGACTGGATTTCACTAAGTCAAGAACTATCTGTCTTCTAGAACGTGTATCAAATTTCTGCTTAAATTGAAGTCATGCAAACTAGGTACTGTCTCAGTTATGAGTAAATAGGGACTATTATTTAAATTATGTAGCTCATAAACTTGGTAAGATTGAAATGTTTAATAAAAATAACAATTGTAGCTCTTTTTATGGTTCCTTGAATTTTCCTGTGTATTTTATCTTTTTATAAAATAAAAATTGTTTCACATTGATCAAAATCCTATAACTGATGAAAACTTGACTCTCTTCCCTTTTATAATGAAAGCCCATCTTTTTTTTATAGGATGACTAAGAAGGCACAAAACCCATGACTAAATTTTTGTCTTTGGGAAAATACACAGAAGTCTAAGAAAAGGGGTTATTTCTACAAAGAAACTGGTACTGTTTAAAAAGTTATGAGTTTCAGTTTATTAAAACAATAATAAATGTACATTTTAAACGATAAGAATCTGTAATATAGAATTTGTATTCGATAACTCTCTTTTCTGTGTCACAAGTCAGTGACACAGTGACAGTTTCGAAGGAAATCCTATAAGTAAACTAGATCAGTGACTGAAGGTCTTCTTTTCAGATGTTCCTATATTAAAATAACAGATACTGTGAATGCAAAAAAGAATTATATATTGGACTGAGAAGTGTTAAAAACAAAACCCCTCTGACCAAGAATGAAAAGCAGAGAGGTATCTATCAGCTACCTCAGAAGAGTTTGAACAAAAAATTCTCACCTCTAGAAAATGAAAAAAAAAAAAAAAGGATTATGTGGTCCTTGTACTTGCTAATAACTCTATGGCCTAGAAAAAAATCCCAGGTGTTTGGACATCTCCTTTACGCTACATTTTTCACAAGGGACAAGCTTACATCTTTTGCTGCTAAGAGACCTGTTGCTTACTTTGTTTTAAAACTGATGTGTCTTCCTCAATGATGATTTACATCAATAGTGAAAGGACACTGGAGCCATTAGTCTTACCAGTCCTTCAAATTTTTCATTCTGAAAGTGACAGTGTATGAAGCAAAATCAGAAAAAGATAGTTTTTACTTTTGGATTTTCAGAAGGTCTGAAGAGAAGTCAAACTTTTTTCCATTTCTGTGTTGGAATAAGAGAAAGAAAATATCTTGGGGACCATCTGATGCTGATTTTGGATTTTCATGGGATATTTTTACTGCCATAAAATCTAGAAGTATTATAGTGATCTAATGCATAGTAGCAAGAAAAGTTGCTATTAATTGTGCAACAACAAAAATGGTTCTTGTCTATCACTGATAACAACCACGTAAGTTAATTATTACCACAGGATCTATTGAACTACATTAAAAAGTATAGTGTGAAATCTCTAAGTATTTAATTTCTTTCCTCATTATGAAAAGTTCTCACAAATGTCAAAGATGTTTCTGAGCAAATATTTGAATTTAGTCTTTTTAACATGTAAACCCACACTCTTTCCATGTGATAAACTTTTAGTGATGCTAATAATTGTCACATCAAACAAAGTAAGCCTAAAAAGTCTCATTTTGTGAAGTGGCTAAAAAGACATTCCTCATGAAATACAGCCCAGGGCTGTCCTCAGATCTCATCCATCCAAAATAGTCTTGGCAAATATTTTTGGGAGCCTAAATCAGCCCTTTAGTCTTCTGTCTGCTCTGATTAGTCACTACAGGGACATATGTTCATCCAGAAAAAAAATTCAAAGGAGAAGTCTAACACAGAAGATCCCTATGGTGACCCTCTAGAAGAGGTGTAATATTTTCCATTGATTTTGAAGGGAGTCAGGGAAAACTTACTAGCTCACCTACATAGCTAAGTTCATTTTCGTCAGTGGCATGAATATCTTCAAAATTTTATTCATTTGTTCTTACAGATACAATAGTTCTGTAAGTGGGGATATGTTGTGGATGACTTGCTATCACCTGCAGTCTGATGAACACTTCTATCAATCTCGTTGGTGCTGAAGGGATGAGAGTGCCTTCTAGAATCTTGGCCATATAAGCACCCTTTTTGTTATCAGAAGTATTATGAAATCAGTGGTAGCAGTGGCAGAAAATTTTTGCAAAAGAAAATAACCTCTTTATGTCTGTTTCTTGAAATAGTTGGCAGTCTTCACAGCTTTTCACGCATACTAGAGCACAATTAAGAAGTATTTCTTTCAAAGAACCATAAATCAGTATATAACTGGCTTGTTAACTCATCTAATATAGTTAATGTAATACTTCAATTTCAAATTATTTTATTAAAAATATAAGGGTTATTCTAGTCTCCTCAGTAAAGCAGACAAACTGGCTAGTGTAGATAACTTCAGAGATCTGCCAGAACAGAGGTGATCATATTTTACAGTGTCAAGCTGGATTCAGCTGTGGTCAGTGATATCACATTTTTCCTATTCATTGCTACTATTTTCCTCTTTTAATAGGGTATAGTCTTTTCATAAGACTACCAAGGTCTAATGTTTAAGTATTTCATAATTGGACTGTATAGTTCTAGGCCACCAGTAGCTTATTATGCTGTGGTGAGTGAGTAAAGAGAATCTTTGGCACTCTCTGTGCCTCTCATTACCATTTCTAACTGCTCAACACAGCCTGGAACTGCTGAGCAGTATGATATTGAGACATGCTGCCTTTTGATCACTGTTTGGACTCTCACTGTGCTCATTGTCTGAGCAAGGAGTGATCATTGCTGCCCTCTCACACAGAAAGATATGCAGCAGTCGCTATAGTCAGGCTTAAGCTGTTCAGAGAGATACTTTAAATCTGAAGAGATTTAGAAAATGGATGTAAAAACTCTGATGTAGTATATGTACAGTTTTTGTTCTTTTTTTTAGTTACATAGATTTGAAAAAAAGTTGGAAAAAGAAAATGTCTGATCTAATTGTGTCCCATTTCCATGTACATTTTCAGTGTTCCATAATACACACTGATTGGAATTTTCAAGATTTGATTTTATGTATGAAAAATTTACATTGGCATAAAACCAGGTCAAAAAGCAAAACAAAACCAAAACTAATCTCTCATTTTATTTGCAGGTAAAGTGGCTTTTTAAAGAAATGTTTTCCTAAGAAATGTATCTAATATGGAATTAAATTCTGCAAAGTTCCTACTTAGAACAGCACAATATTTAGGTGCATGGGTGTGATAATTTACAGACTTTTACTGTAAAATTTTATTGTTTTTATGCATGCTGAAACTATAGTGTATTTGCAGTGAACCATGAGATAACAAGTTCATGCAGCAGTTAAAATATCTTCACTAGAAATTATATAGTTGGAAACCCCAGTGCAGACACAGTCATTTAATATAAGATTGAAAGGAAAAGAAACCTACTTAGTATCAATTCTGAAAAATTCTCAGACTTGAATCTCTTGCACATAAGAAATAATTCGCACTAACAGCTTCAGGTACAACAATCACACCAATATATAGAAAATTCACTCAACCTAGTAGGATTTGAATACACAAATCCAGAAGCAGAATCCTGTGTTAGATAAAAAATCTTGAGCTAAAACATGCATAATATTCTTGGAAAATTCTGACCTAAAGATTTTGCCGGTTTGATGGTTGTAAGTATTGTTAAAGAGAGATTTTTCATCTGC
>JAWWES010000115.1:64301712-64321651 GCA_035583135.1 Lophotriccus pileatus
TTCTTGGAAAATTCTGACCTAAAGATTTTGCCGGTTTGATGGTTGTAAGTATTGTTAAAGAGAGATTTTTCATCTGCATTTAGAAAATGTTATCCTTTTGCTTGAGGTGGTAAAGAGAAGGCTGATTTCTTGTGTGTGGTACTCTCATACCACTGATGACACCAGTTTGGACAGTTCACAGACAATCATTCACTTTCACAGACCAGTGTGGTCTCCCTGCACAGCATGCTCTTTATATTCCTGGCACCAGGGCACTGAAAAAGTGCCACTAAAGAAGCTACCAGAGATGTTTCAGAGGTATGGCTTTCGAAGTTTAAGATTAATATGAATATGGAAATACATTAGGTATACATCGAGGGGAGAGGGAAAGTAGCATTTTAAAACATATTGTGCATTAAGGGTTAGGCAAAAAGGAGTGTGGAAGAATGGTTGGATATCAACAATGATAATATAGTTAGTAATGATGTTATTCAGGATAACTACTCCCTTTCTATACAGCATAAATAATGCTAAATCTTTTACAGGTTTTTACTGGGTAAATTGAAAACAGAGTTGTTGTCCCTCACAAATTATCTTAATTATAATATCACTATAAGTTATTTATGTTTTAGATTATATTTTATTAAGTACTTGTTTATCTCCTTCGGAAACAGTTATGAGCATATGTATAGTAAACTGAATTAACTGAAATCTTGTATCTTCTGAACAGAAATCACATTGAGAGTTGTAGTATGACTTCAGAGTGCTCTGATATGCAAGGATGTAATTAAAGTCATTCACTTATATACATAAATATATACACACACACATGCACATACATGTACAGATATACATATGTGTTTGTATAAACTTGTATATATATCCATTACATTATATTAGAACAAGGCATAATATATGTTTGTAATGTCCATTCGTTTACAAGTGAAAATATTATCTCAATGTAGAATTAAAAGAAAGTTACACTAGTTTAGGGAACTGTAATTTGACTGGGATATGAACTTTTCTATGTCCTTTGTGAGACTTCATTAGAAAATTCTTTCCTATTTCACACTGCAAAAGAAAAAACAAAAACCAGGTTTACTTTTGTTAGCCTAAAAGATAATTTGAACTCTAATGTTATTAATTTGCCAAGTTCCTAAATATATACATTTTCTTGTCTTGTGAAATCAGTAATATGATTTAGTAGTAGGGTAAATTTGTATAGATATGTAAACTGAGAATTACATGAGAGGACTGCATTAAGTTGATTTTATTTTAAAATTGTTTATGTTCTTCTAAGGAGACATTAATTTGAAAAATGCAGTCAGTTCTTTGGATGGAAGCATTCAGATTTGGCATTTGATTTCTGCTATGAAATAATTACACTGAATTGCTACCTAAATATGGTTTATGTTGCTCCTTATACGCATTTCCAATAAACTGTTTGATTGTGTAGGCTACACCCATCATCAAGGGATGTGAATGCTTAATGAGTTTCTAATCTCCACAAATCAACTGCTCAAAGAAAAAAGCTAGAGAAGATAATATTTTAACTCAAAATCTAGTGATTATATTAGACAAAATACAAAGAGATAAAATACAGAGCAGTATAGTCAGTGCCTCAATACAGCAATATATAAAGGGACATAGAAAAATGACAACTCAAGTACAAATTAATATTTCATGTGTTGCCTGGAAGTCCTCTCTTGAAGCCTAATGCTCCAGAGGGGTAAATGTCCTTTAGCACAACCATTTTGCCTCAGTCTGTATACATCTGTAGCTTGTTGTTACTGATGTGTCAGACACTACAGCTAGCAAAAAAAAGTGATGACTAGTTTTGCACATAACTTCTGGCACTAGGAACAGAAAAATTTTAACTATAGGCATCAGGGATTGATTGATACCTCATCATGAGCTGTATGGCTTCTTTATCAACCCTGTGGAAAGAATATTTTTACAGCATCTGAGTCTCTGTAGTCCAGAGCTCAAAACTCCAGTAAGGCCATTACAGAAAAAAATTTCACGTGCAAGATATGATATAACTTAATGACTGGGTTGGTCAGGATTTGTATGTTGTATCATATACAAACTAGCTTATCAATGTGTCCCTTAAAAAAGTAATCTTTTTTTTTAACTTCTCAGAAATACAACCCTTAGGGTCTGACAGACATTATTAACTCTTCAAAGTCAGTTGGGTAAGGTGGTCAGACAGGTAAGAAACAAAGGCTGTTTGAAGAACAGATAAATGCCGTAAGCCAGGTACCAGCAGACTGCTAAAAGAGGGCTGCAAGGCGTTGATTAGAAATTCTCTTTGCTCTTTTGATCAATGGCAAAGTTAACAATGCCATCTGACTACAGTGTGTGCACTCAGTAGGATTAATTTCTCTATAAACTCAGCTTAAAGAAATACAATCAGTAACAGCACTAAAATGTAGTTAGTTTGTCTTTATGAGGTCATAAATACAGATCATAATGTTTTTGAATAACAACACTGATTCTTTCACAACAAAGCAAGGAAACAGCTTACTAGATGTAGGGAACTAAAAACAAAGCTGAGAAAAAAGATTCAGTTTAAGAAATAGCTTGTACTTAATTTATGGCGTTTTTTTATTTCTATTTGTTTCCTTCTCTAAAATCACAGGATTTGAACCAATGCAATTTATGTTGATGCTTGTCTTTGACTTGTAGAAGTCATTCACTTTCTTCTCTTTCAACTTAGGAACCAAATAATTCATGTGAACAACTGCAGTTTTGACTTTGCCACCTTTTTTTATTCATCCCTCCCCCCCCCCCACACCAAATGTCCCTGGACTGTAAAATTATTTGAGGACTGAGAGTAAGAATATATTTCAACCCATAATATATTTTTTGCTAAACTCCCGAATCTGAATAACCTTCTAAAAGTTGTGGGTTACTTGAAATAGGACTGTGAATTCAGATGTAACTTTTACAAAGCAACTTTTTTGTTAAACTGGTCAAAATCGAAACTCCACATCGGACTACCAAACACCAGTCTTGGAGTTTCTGAAGCATCCATCTAAATGTCATGGTTTGAGGCCATGCCCTGTTTTCCTTTCATGATACAAGACAGAATTAATATGATAACTCTAAAACATAAGCCTTAGAGCTCACCTTCAGACTGGGCAATGATGATTTAGAACTCACTAAACACAAACCTCTATAGTGACCACACCAGTGATACTAAATGGTACCATAAAATAGGTCCAGTAGGTCATAAACAGAAATTTGAAAAAAAAAACCCTCACATTGATAAAAATGAAAGACAAAAGCCGAAGATACGTGTGTCCTCAGTTCTGCACATTGTGTAAAGTTATTTCAGAAAACATTAATCACATTCACATCTGATGCTCAAACAATTTAGCAAGTGCCCTTGAAAAGCTTTATTGCTCTTTGTGGTGTTTATTTGAATAAAATATTTTTAGTGTCACTCGGACATTGCTTTCCAAGCTCTAAGTTGATCTCTCCAATATTTAGGTTTCCAAGACATGGGTATGAGAAAAATCAGCATATTTTCTGTTAAAAGAGTCTCCTTTTTTCAATAGGCCAAATTTTATGCAGAATTTAATAATATAATACCAAAAGCATTTTAAGACTTTCACTGGATTCAAATCAAAACTATATTAATCTTTGGAGGCAGAGGTCCAGACTTCTATTATGCTGAACACGCAGCTGCAGTTTAACAAACACATAATAAGTATTTTTTCCCTCACAGCATGAACAAGGTCACTTCAAAATGAAATGACTGAGGTAGATTTAACCCCTACATAAAGTAATTCTGAAAAATATTTGCCTTTCTATGACAGAAGGATAGTACTGCATTAAAGAAATTAAACCATAAACCATATACTCAGTAGAATTAAGAGTGCAAAGTATTTCAGGCTGCCCTTGAAGAGTATACACTAAATACAACTGAATGCCTCATACTAAATGGAGCTGCAGTCAATCATTGTGAAGCTCAGAAATGGATAATATGTCTCATCTTAGTCTCTTAGGGATAAATTTATATCTGTCAATGGCATGCAGCTAATTAGGGTGCTAAATCCTTGTTCTGACTAAAACTACTTCTGGAAAATCCTGCCCTTCACCATTGGAAATGGGTGTGAATGGCCATTATCGGCAATCTGACAGTGACACTGGATTGAGGAAGGTAAACACAGAAGGGACAAATGCAGTGGGTAAAAATGTACACAGAACGATGGATTTCAGGCTGCTAATTACAATTGGCCACTACAGCCCCCGTGCCCTTAGTATGCTCCTGAGGACTCTCTCAGTTAAATCATCCCAACCTACTAAGTTCTTACCCACAGCACAGGCCACTCAGATGCCCTTTATACATACTCTTCCTATTAACAGCTTGTGCACAGATGTCACTGCACCAGCACATAAAATCAAGCTAATTAATTAATTCTTAAATATGAGTCGGAGCATGATATTCTACTCCTCAGGGAATCTCCAGGAAAAGCTCCACTTCTGGTGACAGGACCATGATATCACCACAGGAAAGGAATCGGTTTGCTTCCTCAAACCCATTCTGCTCATACATCATCAGCACCAGAAACTGTACTGCCCTCCAGAGATTCAGCAACAGGCCATGGCTTCAGGTGCCAATAATGTTGACTTTTATGGGTTAGAATTAATAAAAATAAACAAGTAGAAGTAACAAAAATAACACTGAGTAATTGTCCAGTGGGTGTTTTCTTCAAAAAAAATTGTGATTTTTGGTGAACAATAAAATCTTTTCATAATACAGTAATGTTTTCAAAATACAATACTTTCCATTTTAACTGTAAGCAGTATATTATTGAAGAGAAATGCCTAAAGTTCATCAGTGGATCTATATTCTTTAATGCATAGAATTTTAAAGCATATGTGAGATTTTTCTATGTTGAACTTCCATAAGTATTAGGACAACGTGCTAAATTCTGAAACCCATTGTTTGCTAAAAGTTCAGACAAGTAAATGGTATGATCTAAGTATTCAAAGGCTTGACAAACCATCTTTTTTTTTTTTTTTTAAATGAGTATACTGGTTTAATAGGAGGCTTCTGTGAACCTAAAAAACAGTATAAGAATGCAAGATTGATAGAACTGTTCATCACTGAAGTAATTTCTGAGTTTTTCTAAAGATATGGGTTCTTAGAAATGAGGCTTAGCCAACAGTAAGTGAGCATTGGAGACATAAACTAGATTAAGACTTGCTTCACTGATAGGTTTTAAGATGCAATTATAAATGGGAATCTTCTTAGAGAGTGAACATCCTGCTGGGTTCCTCAAGGCTGAGTTCTTGGCTCTATTCTGTGCAAATTTTTTGTCAGTGCTTTGGGAGAAAATAAAAAGTCATAATTAATTTTGGTTTTAGATGCCACAAAGATGGTAAAAAATAAAAAATCATGGGAAGTATTAGAGGTGCATAATGAACATTAACTCATATTTCTCTGCTGCATAAATGTAATACAATCTTATATTGGATCAGAAAGTCCATATCCCCTTTGCTCTTGGTAACAATGTAGATGAATTGCCTAGTGATGCCATTTGTTCTGGTGCCTACAGTTCAAAAACAATGTTGATAAATTGAAGGATACAGAGATGATGTATGGAATAACTTACGTATTGTGAAATAAACCTAATAGTAATTCTCTCCATGAGCTCAAAGGTGTTTAGCTTGATAAAAGGAAGACCAACGGTTCTATTAGTAGCTGCGTGAAAACCAGGAAATTTATAAAAGAGGGCTTATAAAAGAGTCAGATTGACAAATGCCTAAAATCCAGCTACTAGCTGTAATGGAAAAAATAATCTAAATATATCAAAGAATAGTATGCATACTTCTAACGGGGAGAGTAATTGGACCAAGCATCCATCACTGAATCAAAGACTTTTGAAATTCCCTTTAAATAGATGTTTTTCAGTCAAAACTGGACAGTCAAATAAAAAAATATCTGTGTTCTTCCTCAAACAAATTAATTCGGGGAAAGCCTATAGCACATGAGTTAAAGGGCACTGATTTATCCCAGGATTTCTTTGATATCTTAATAAAAATGTGCAATGAAAAGTACAAGAAATACACAGGATAACTTACTGTGTCCTCAGCCCCCCCACCACTTTTATTTACTGATGCAAATAGATGCCAAACGAGGAACTTCGGAAGTTATTTTCCAGGAAAGAAAACTGGTTCTGAATTAGATGAGTAGCATCTCTAGGCAATTCACTTTTGAAGACTTATTCTTTGTGGAGCAGGGTGAAGAAAATATCTTGCATGACTTCTTCTACCATTCAGGCAAGTCAAGTGCTGTTTAGCTGTTTTAGTGCACAAAGCCATCTTTTCTAATACTTGGTGAAGAAATTTCCCTGGACCTAGAACAGAACAAACTCAGGAAATGTTTTCTGCAAATGGTTTTGACATCTTTTCACTGGTTACTTAAGCAGACAAATTATTTTTAACCTCAGTGGAATCAAATGTAGAATGTGAGGACAAAGCCTATGCTGAAAATGGATCTCTGCAGCAGTTTTATTTTCCTGTTTGTAGAGCTCACAGGCTCACTGTTTGGGCTCATGTCCTTTATTAATGGCACAAGCATTCCTAGACTCCAGGTACTCATAATTCATAAAGATCACTGGAGATACCAAAAATTTATGACTCAATTTCTGTACTCTTCTCCAACATGTCAAAACAAAAGGAAGTTTTAGATTATTTTGTTCATCAGATAGTAATATTCTTTAAATCAGCTTAAAAATATTCAGTCATTGTCTACGAATAAATGAATGCTGGGACCCACCTTATGCTTCAGCTAACAGAATGACTTCTGTGCAAAGAAATGCCATCTCTTCTGGAAATATGTTTACCCCTTGCTCTGAAGAGACAGTTTATTATTTTCTTTCTTACAAATGTTAAAGTTGCCAAAAATATTACTGGATGATTGAAGATGGTCAACATCATCCCTTTCCTTAAACAAACTCCAGCTACACGAAGAGAGTATGCATGTACAAATCACTGCACACCTGTTCTTTTGTAAGTACAGAAGTAGCAAATTGATCTGCAGTAGACTCATCTTCAAATCTAATTTCTTTCCTCATGCTTCCTTTACATAAGACAATATTTTTTCACCACCCTCAGAATCCTTTCACAAAAGCTTTCTTAAACATACTTATAAAACATCAAAATTTTGAGCAGGAAAAAATATTAAAAGTAGACGACTATTAAAATTAGTTTAAAAGGAAGGCTTATATTTTTGCTAGAACTCCAAAGTTTGTAATATTATTCTAGGATCAATGGCAATCAAAATTTACAGTGACACCATTTCTTGTTATTCTTCAACTAAAAAATCTTCTCACTTTTTTAAAGTTTGTGCTGAGGGGAAAAAAAAGGAGTGGGTATGGAATCCATTCATTGCAACACTACAAATATCTCATATCCCAGTAATTCAACTTTCTGTTCAGTCCCAAAACACTGTCTAATCCTTGAGTTGATAGTAAAGGTCTATGTATAACTGGATACCAGTCATATTTGCACAGCTGAAAATTTGATTTTTTCTTTTTTAATATGTTTTCTTTAATCTATGAGACCTAAGAAATAACTTGAGATTCAAGACACTTTTAGAAAGTGACATAACACCTATTAAAAATTTACTGTCCAGGCTAAATAACTTTCTTGAATTTTTTAATGAAAAAGGTCAAACACAAGCATTCCTTTGTGTGGAAGAGAGGTTTGATCTCTTTTCCAGATTAACTCTATAGATTAACTCTATACTTCAATCAGAAGGGCCTGGTCCTTTGCTGCAAAGTTACTTTCTAGCCAGACTGTTCTGCTGCATGAGATCCCAGCTGCAGAACTCTCCTGTGCTAAATTTTTTGAGGTTCAAGTCATTCCATTTTTACAGCTTGATCAGCTCCTTCTGAATATGAGCCCTGTCCTGCAATCTGGTATCATCTTTGAATGTGTTGGCCCTCCATCTGACCACCCATCATACAGACATGAAGCAGGACTGGTCCCACTATTGACCCCTGAGGAGCACTGCTAGTCACTGGCCACCAGCTGGACTTTGATATTTCACGTTTTAAATATAAATTAATTATGATATCCAACAATGCACCAGTAAGGTAGACTGAAATGTGGAACAAAATTTGTCTTAAAGAGTGGAACATCTGAAATCCCAGGTTTCCCATCTTTCTTTAGTATTCACATTGCTGTCAAATTATTTTATCATTCTTTTATGTAAGAACTATCCCACCCCTTCCTGCACGCTTACCTTTCTTAGGCTCTGCAGCAGAGTGACTGTTGAAGAAACACCAGAGCACCAGAGAATGATTTGCAGGACAATAAATTAGTGTGTAAAACCTTTAGGAATTTGACAAGAAAATGAATTCTTTTCATTGGTGTTGCTGTGGGTTCTTTTTTATTGTCTACCTACATGAATGCTTTTCTGAAAGACAGGATTCATCTGTATTTGTTGTTTTGTCCCATCACAATTATCAGTACTCTGGGGTGCTTTGCTTACATCACTCCCTATTACAGTGCAAGTTCACTGTGTCTGATACTCATATAATTTGAAGTGTTGCTTTTTTGTACTTTAGAATAAAGAGGATCTTAGTTTAATGGCAGTTTGACAGCTTTTCCTCCAAGCAACAAACTAAAATTGATCAAATGTACATTAGGACTGTTAACTCTGAATCATTTGGTATCCTTTAGGGAATGCAGCTGGAATAAGTCATGGTGTATGAAAAACACTGCACTCATAAACAGATCATTCATACTAACCTTCCTGTTATATCCTTTTATCTGCTTGATTGGCCTCCCTGGGTTTAAAAGAGGTGTCCAGGACAACTATAATAATTTCAGATAAAAATCCTTTAAGTTCTTTTTCACAGTCCTATTGTGCAGTCAAAATCCAGCTACTATGGATCAGGTACTCAACTAGTACTGCTAAGTCAGACTACTAAAGTCCTGAATTTCTTGTATACAATGCTGGTTTTGTAAGCCAAAAATTATATGACATAAAAAAACCCCCCCAAAAAAACCCAAAACAAAACCCCAACAAAAACAAAAACATCAGAATGTGATTTGTTGTTTGTTTATTTTTTTGATAAAATTGAACATTATACTAGATTACTGATGACACTGAAAAGTGGAAAAATTATTTTCTCTCTAAAATTATAATAACTGATTAATCCTTTGCTTAGACTGATATTGACTGGGGTTAATAAAAAAAAAAACCCACGTCAAATCATGTTCAGCTTTGTAAAATGGGCATGAAAATATATTTAGTTAATCACTTTTCTGATGGTCATTGCAAATGCAAATATAGCAAATGCTGGCAGGCACCTTGAGCATTCTAACCATGGTGAAGTATCAACAGCCACATATAAACTCTTTCCTGGTTGTCTATCCAGTGAAATTACAAGGTGTACTATCCATACTCACTCTACATTCCTACTTACATTCAGCAAATAGCCCTGTTCCAGGAATCCTCAGACATTTCTTTGCCTAAAACATAAAATGTCCTTTGAAACCTATGAAGTGTCGTATATCAACAGTTTGATGTCCTATGAATACTATCAGATTAATTCCATACTTCTTGTCCCTGAACTTGAAACCTTCCTGATTTTTGGAGACTTCATGTTTTTTTTCATGTAAGGAACTAAGAAGGTTTATATCAACAAACTGTGAATAAATAAACTAAGTTTATTTCTGGACAAATCAGAGTCTGTTGTGCAAGGTTCTCTGATACATAATATGGCACTTCCATGTACAGCTCTGACAGATGCATTTGACTGATATTTAAATGAATTATTATTTCTCTTTCACTGCAGTAATGGTAGCATCTATTTGACAGTTATAACCTCATAGAGTGCTTGATTTGAGGCAGCTTTGAAGATGACACTGTATCAGCTGTCAGGGTTCTCCAAAAGAAAGTACTGTTTTCCTATTACCTCACTTTTTTTTTTCTGTTCTCTCAGAAACAGTAGTACTGAAGGAAAATCATATTAAGATAATTTTTATGCCTAATTCACTATCTGCTTCAATAAACTTTCCTGCAAATGCAAAACCCATGTGATGTATAGATGCTGTGTAAATGTTCCAGTCTGCAAGTACAGGGAGCTTGCCTTCCTTTGTATCCAGGCATTGAGAATATGCCACTTGATCATATAAAAAGCATCAAGAAAAGCCAGAGTAATGTATCAAACCCCAAAAGTTAGGTGTGCATGCTAATGTTTCAAAGAATCAGGAACAGGATGGATTGTTGCTCTTAACTTCAAAATAAGACCACAAATTTAGATCTGAAGGGATTAAAAAAAAAAAAAAAAAAGGTATTCAAACTTATTTTGTGTTTTCTTTTAATGCCCATGTTTGTGCTGATAATTGCTTCTCCAGATTCTGTTACCCATTTACCTACTATTTTGTTACCTTGGTCTGAGCAGGCTGCAGTTTTAAAGGAGGTGCCACAATGAAATTTAATCTAATTCCTAAGAATATGCTTTTTCTTGTTTAAAGAAAAATAAGAATAAGGAATAAAAGAGGGACAGGGCTTATAATTTAAACATGTTCACAAACTGGATCCAGAATGGAATATTAGATCTCCATGTTCATTAAAACATTGTGTATCTAATCTGATTTTCTGTAGAAGATTTTCAGCTATGTTCAGAAAGAATGTAAATTCAAAAGTGCTGAAGTAAAAGGAACAATTAATGAGGAAATTTCTGCACATAAACTACTAAATGCCTTTGAGACTGGAACATTATGAATTGGGACACAAGGGAAGTGAGGAACTGGAGAAAAAGAAAAAATATCTAGGTTAGTGGGAATAAATAATTTAAGCCACTTATCGCTCTCTCATCTCACTTTACCCCCATTTAACTGTGGTTCTAACGATCAACTGTAGAATGCTATAGGTATAGGTGAGTTAGGGAGTTGTTTTTTTCTTTCTGTATTTAGAGTATCAGCACCATTTGCATCAGGAGAGAATAATTTTTGCTTTCTGCAAGTAATACTGACACAAGTCCTGGTAGTTGGGTTGTGTGCAGTTCAGTTTCAGCTCCCACTGGCCTTCACTAGTTCTGGATCCTCAATCCAAGACTACATAAAATTGTAGAAGAGTTGATCTGAAGAGACCTCTTCAAGCCTAGCCTTTACACACAGAGTAGGACTATTGCAAAGAACTAGGTCAGGCCACTCCTGGTTTTGTCTAGCTGCGCATCAAAAACTTCCAAAGATGATAGATCCCTGCTCAACTCATTTCACTGCTGCACTTAAGCTCCTGGTGGAAAAATTATTCTTAATGCCAAAACTGAATCCTAATCCAAAGAATATTCTGTACTTCATTTTCTTACATAAAATCACACTTAAAGAAGTACAGAGAAAATAAGCCATAAGACAAAGTAAAATGATAGAAGAGGCAAGGAAAAAACCAAACAAATAAGCAAATAAAAAAACTCACTTAATAAAAAAGGAAGACATAAAGGAGAAAAACAAAGGTCAGAAAAGCAAATGGAAGGGAAAAGGATTAGAATATATATTAAACATTCAAAACAAAAAGGAACAAAATTAATAAAAGTAAGCTACACATACCATGGATCCATTTATTACTAGCATAGCTATGTAGTCTGGGGTTTTACACCAAAGATGAATTTTTCCCAGAAGAAGTGAAAACACATCAGAATAAAATAAGAATATTAGACATCTGACCCAGTATGTCTGAAATTATTTTCAAGAGTAAAAAGATTTTTTTACTTTCTGTAATCCACAAGTGATGGGATAAAAAAATCACTAGAAGATCAGCAGATTTGCAGTTATATAGACATATGATTTTAAGTGACTTACAAAATTTTCTGAACCTATTTTTTCAACAGTAGAATACTGTAATAAAGTTCAGTCACCCTTCATGATTTTTTTTTTTACAAATACAGGCCAAAGGATCTCCATGGATAGATGTAATATATTATTTTTAGACAGAAAAAACATGAAAAATTTGAAATGGGAACCAAAAAGGGGAAAAGGAGGGTGGAGGAGAAAAAAAAAAAAGAGATGGAAAATTCTCTTACAATTAAAATGAAAATCAAACAGATTGATTTGTGAGATTTGTGAGCCAAAGCACTAAAGCACAACATCAACACAGGCTCCTGTGGCATTTACAGTAGAGATGTCATGTAATCCATGTTATTTTTAAACCATAGTCCTCAAATCTTGTACTCAAGAAGTTTGTGCTTTGCGGTGAAGAATAGAGTTATTGAAGAGCGGGGAGAGAAGACATCTGCAGTGACTGAAATGGCACACATAAGAAGCAAATCCAGGTGAATCCTGGTTATATTTGGAGATACTAAAAGCCAAATCACTTATTTATCGGATATTTTGTTTATAATCCTAGTGGATTATGCTACATTTTAAAGTACTGCTTTGATCTGGGATTGCTACTTAAGTGATTTGATTTAGGTACTCTGTCACTCCAAAGTAAGTAGGAGTTTCTGGAAGGATATCTGCTTCATTAGATGTACTTTGTCAAAGTCCTTTCTGGTGACAAAGGGGATAATAAGCAAAGGTGGGAAGTAACAAAAAAAGGTTACAGAGAAAGAAACTTGACCAAAAAACTATGACAGCAATAAGAACCACACCTGATCAGTCACACTAATTCATAAGGATATATGCAATGTGAGAATGTTGATTTCAGTAAAATTATCTGCTCACGGAACTTGTAAAAGGGGGATGGAAAGGAAAAGGGAAAGGCAATGAACAAAACATCCCGACAGTGCATTCAGGCATGAATGATGCTTGCATGCTGGGAATGACAGAGCTGTTCATAACATTGAGGGTTTTTAGATCTGTTAGGCTCAGGCATCATGAGATGCAAATACCACCTGAGGACAAAACCTGTTGCAGACTTGGTATTTACTCAGTCTACAGCCTTTGGTTCTGCAGTCAGGGGTGGGATGGATGAGCAAACCATGACTGTTATTAAATAATTGTGGTTGATGTATTTTACTTCTGTGGATTTGCTTCTGTAATGATTGCTAACAACTTTTTTATGTACTGTGGACACTGCGTGTTGTCACTCTGCTATATTTTATTATGTTTTGTATGACTAAAGCAAGGCAATTTTCAGCTACTTTCTGAAAACAAATAATTTTGAAGCACTGAAAAGACTGTACCCTTGTTTTGCTACTTGAAGAGTAATTAAATACCTTGTGAAGTGAGACTGATAAGATTAAGGAATTCTGTTGTCTGAGAGTAAAGGCAGGAGGAGCAGCAGAGAACTAGAGAAACTGTTTAAAAACGGTATATTTTTGTCTGAAAAGGGGGCAGACTTCTCTACACAGGCAAGGTTACCGAGCATATAAACTTGAGGTAAAAACTCTAGTTGGGTTTGACGGATTCAAGGCCCAAGACTTAAGCTTCTAATCCTGCAAGCAGAAGAGAGGACAGGGAATTCTTTTGTCTACTTAATATGCAGTGTAATCATTATATATTTTTAGAAGATTGGAATATTGGTATATCCTTTTATGACAAAGTGACTTGCTTAGTACATGAGGAAAAGTCTGTGCATCTAGATTATCTAAACATCAGTAGTAAAGCATTTGACATCATCTCCCACAGAATTCTCCTGCAGAAACTGGCTGCTCGCGGCTTGGACAGGTGTACTCTCTGCTGCACAAGAAACTGGCTGGATGGCCAGGTCCGGAGTTGTGGTGAAAGGAGTTCCATGCAGATGGTGGCCAGTCACTACTGATGTTTCCCCAGGGCTCAGTTTTGGGGCCAGTCCTGTTTAACATCTTTATCAATGATTTAGAAGAGGGCACTGAGTGCACCCTCATTCAGTTTGCAGATGACACCAACTTGGACGGGAATGTTGATGTACTTGTTGGTAGGAAGGCTCTACACAGGGATCTTGCCAGACTGGACCAATGGGCTGAGGACAGTTGAGGATGGGTATGAGGTTCAAGAAAGTGAAATGTCAAGTCCTGCACTTCTGTCACAACAACCCCATACAGTGCTACAGGCTTGGATAATGGTGGCTGGAAAGTGGTCCAATGGAAAAGGACCTGGGGGTGCTGCTTGACAGCTGGCTGGACATTTGCCAGCAGCGTGCTCAGGTGGCTAAGAAGGTCAATGGTATCTTGACCTGTAACAAGAATGGTATGGCCAGCAGGACAAGGGAAGTGATTGTCCCTTTGTACTCAGCACTGATGAGGTACCTCAAATCCTGTGGGATTCAGTTTTGGGCCCCTTACTTCTAAAAGGACATTGAGGTGTCCAGAGAAGGGAAAAATGCTGGTGAAGGGTCTAGAAAGTATGTCTTATGAGGAGTGGCAGAGGAAGCTGGGATTATTTAGTCTGGAGAAGAGGAGGCTCAAGGGGGGGCTCTCCACAACTGCTTGAAAAGAGGTTGTAGTGAGGTGGGAGTTGGTCTCTCCTGCCATATCTCAAGTGAAAGGACAACAGGAAATGTCCTTAAGTTGCTCCAGGGGAGGTTCATATTAGATATTTAAAAAGAACATTTTTCACTGAAAGAGTGGTTAAGCATTGGCATAAGTTGCCCAGGGAGGTGGTGGAGTGTTCAAAAGGCATCTGGATATGGCACTTTGAGATGTAGTTTAGGGGTAGTTGTGGTGGGTGCTAGGTTCACAGTTAGACTAAATGATCTCGAAGGTCTCTTCCAACCTTGATTCTCTGTTTCTGTTATATGTGACTTCCTGAAGGTAGGACTAGGTGTAGAATTCCACTGGACAGCTAGAAAACTTGGCTAAATTTCACACCCTACAGACTTAAATTTTGTTGGAAAATGTTAAATATGTCTTCATCCCTTGACTTCCTGAGATGTATATTTAACTGAAATCTACCTTAGCAAAGATTTTTTAAAATCCTTAAATCATGGCCAAGTCACAGTTCAGCTCAACTAGACCAATAAAATGCACATGCCCTGCAGACCTTAGTCATGACTTGGTAAAGCAATTATATGCTTGCTTGACTTAAAGAATGCACATACTGTCATGTCTCCTCAGCTAAGAACTTTAAAATGCTTTAATTTAAGAAGCTTATTTTCTTTAACAAGACATTTCTCCTGCATTTTCTCTCTCTCATTTTGCAGTTGTCTCAAATGAAATTGCTCTACACTGTCAAAATAGTTTTATTTTGATTGAACTTCTTCTTAGTTGTTTTGTATATGGAATGTCAAGGTAATAATGTTCAAAAAGAACATTCAAATCCAAAGCATTTAAGATGAATTTCAATTGGGCACATTAATTCACCTGCCCCTATCACTTATGTTTGGATTAACAGTAATGTATGCCATATCCTTACCTGGAAGCTGGTAGATCTACAGTAGATTAAACAGTTAAGTTAAAGTTAAGTAAAATTAATATATTGACTATGGAAGGTGGAGCAGTCTCTTTACAATTAGGGCCTAACTTCAGACAGTGGATTTACTATAGCTTTCTTAAAGCTAGTGGAAGAAATGTCAGAAAGATTAAAGAGGAAATTGAACCAGACCTCTAAAGACAAAAATGAACACCATCTGCATTTCAATCTGGCAAGGGAGTTGAATTTAGAATTCTAGGTGACATATAGAGACTACATAACTAGTAATAACTCCAAATACTGTTTGAAACATAATTCTTGTCTAAATCACTGCAAATATTTGATTAAATGGAAGGTGCATCAGTCTGTCTGAGCAGCTGGCAGTTTTACAGATTGATTTGAGTTTCTGAGACAAAGGAAAACCAGAAGGAAAAATAATTTATAATGAAAAGTCTGAAAGTCATGAATGGAAAAAGAATTCTTTAGTTTTCCAACAAAGATAAGGAGAAGTTTACAGTAAAATAATTAAAAGAAGCTCAATTTTTGACACTTACTTGAGAATCTGACCACACTCACAGTGATGACTAGACCTAAAGAGGTTACTGAAAAGGTCAACATTACAATACCTGTCTCCATGTACAGTTCAGAGGAAAAATTATTTACCTTAAAAAATCCTTCTCAAAAGCTAGAAAGGATAACAGAAGGCTCCTTGAAAATGGCCATTGTTAAGACACTGAAGAAAAAAAATTGTGTTAAATCCAGTCTCTCTGGGTAATGGGTGCCTTATTTACATTTGTCATCATTTTATGCCTAAATCTTTGTGTTGTTTGCAAACTTCTCAGTACTTAGGATAATATTTTCAAGGCAAGACTCAATTGTAGAGGAAAGGTGTATCAAAAAATATTTGGGGTTTGTGGTATTTTCCAGGAATCAACAGGTAAACTTCCATGAGAGTGATGAAGAGCTTAGCAATAGTTTTGTTTTTACATCAGTACTCTGAGATGTAATAGACTTGACTTAAAGCACGAGGATGTTACTGCCATACTGTGTACTCAAGGAAAACCTGTAGCATATTGATCTGCAGTAGGTTCTGTGTGGTTAAACAAAATCTGCATCTGAATTCAGTAGAAGTTTGTACAGGAACAAGACTTGTTTTTCTGCAGGATTTCTGCTTTAAGTGTCATCTCTCAAGGTCTGTCACATACCAAAGGGGATTTCTTTTCCTATGTACTTTATTTTCTTTGGTTGTCCAGGGTGTACATTTCTTTAATGAGGGATTGTGTCTCCTAATTTTCCTGTGAGGTACTTATCATAATGGAGACCTCATATTAAGCTGACATCTCCTGGCATTGTTTAAATATAAGAAAAATAATATCATTTTGTAAATTAAAGATAAAAAGAATATTCCCAGTCCTAATGTTTCTGTGCCTTTTTTTTTTTTTTTTTTTTTACCTTCGGTTAATACTTGAAAACATAGAAAACTGATATTAGAAGCAATAGGCTGACCCTGATTTGAAGCTGGGACTGAAACAGACTATCTTATAACTTATTTAAACCAGTTTAATATGAAATGTTTACATAATGTTTACATCAAATAATATTTTATCTTCTAGTAGACTTTTTCAACTGAGTTTGCTTTTAATGTAAAAAATACAAATTACAATGAATCTTATTCTTTTGGTCCTACCTGATAAGAGGATAATGAAGTTCAATTTAAATACACTATAACTTCTTAAGTAAAATCTAAATCCAATTTAATATATGCTTCCTTAAGATCCCCCCAAAAAACCCCTAACAAAACAAAACCAAACCCCCAAAAAACAGCAAAACAAAAACCAAAACCTTCTTAAAAGCCTTATGTTAAAATGGTAATAATTACATGCTCAGATAGAAAAGAAATTAGGCCTATTCTAGAACCTTATGATTTAAGATGGTGACATCTACAATAATTCATATTTTTTTCATCTCTTACTACAGATTTCTACATCTGCAGTTGAATAAAAAGCCTGAAAGACTCTTTATGAAAATACATGGGAAAAGTTTGCATGTTAAGTCTGTGGAGATAAGCTTCACTTAGAGTTGGTAGCATTTGAGTTTTTCTGATGGGAAAATTCACCTTTATTAGCATGTGCTGACTCACATCAGTTCAGTTCCAGACACAGCAAGGACATCAAGCAATCTATCTAATCAAAATAAAACCCAAAGAACATAAACATGAGGAGTAACGCATGTTCCAAGACTCCCAACAGGATTATGATTAATGAATTTAGTGCTTGAAAATGTCTTAAGTGCATTACTGTTGCTCTTTTGACAGGTATTGCTTCCTATACAAATTAATCTCAGCAATGTATATTATAAACAATACAATTAGAACATTCGGATCAAAGAATAAATAAGTTTTACTCTGTACATTCCAAGATGCACATACACTCACTCAGTTTATGATTTTACTTCACCAGTTACCTATATATCTACAAAATCTTTGCCACTGGGATCAAACTGAAATTATACCCGTAATGTAAATGTATTTACTGGGTTAATTTCCTCCCCCAACCCTCTCTTTTTGTTAAAAATTTTATTTCATACTTTTCATTAAAAAAGTTTCTTTATGTGTTCCTGGTTATTTTTTTCCTTTTTCTTCCTTATTCTATGGATGATAACAGACCACAGGTCTAAAGAACTTTGGTATATCAGAGATATGTGACTAAGCTAAGGATACAGGACATTAAAAACACATGCCACTCAGGCTTATGTTCTTTAGTAAGTGTTAACTGCACTTTTGCCCTAAGAGTTGAGCTTGCCTCAACGAAGTGCCAAAAGGAGCTCAACAAAAAATAGAATGTGTCATCAAGTAGAACCAGCTTGGTAAAGGAACCTCATAAAAATTAAAATATGGTTATCTTTTTCAATTGCTCTCTCTCTCTCAACAGTGGGGTATAGAAAGACAGAAAAGTATTAATGAGAGAGAGTTTGAAAGATATATAGAGATCTAATGTAAGAGAAATTTTGAATTTAACGGTTTTGTTACTTAATAAAAAAAATCTAATTTGTGTTTAATAGATGAAGTAAAAGATACAGTAGAACTTGACGTTTAAATTTTTGTGAAAAGGTTAAGGATTTATAAAATTTATAAAAAAGTTATCTGAGGTGTCAGTTAAAATTACTATTGTGGCCTTTCACTGCTTAATGAAATATTAAAGATTGTTCCAGACTGTTATTGTACTCAAATAAGTGCTACCTTATCAAAGTGAGATTTTACAATGACATTGAAAAAAAGGTAGTGAAGAGTCAAACTCTGCCTGTAAAAGGGGATACAGAAAAAAAAATTGTGAGACCAAAAAAGGATGAATTAAGTTTAATCACTGGAAAACAACAAAAATAGTATACCCCAAATTTAAATTCTGCTTTATCCTTGGTGTCCAACAGTAAGGTAGGCAGGGGTTAAATGTGAAAAACTTTCTCTGGTTAGAAGAAAAGCAAACAAAGACCTTAGTTACAACAGGAAAGAAAGAACAGGAGAGGGAAAGGAAAGGCCAAATAGAAGAGGAAAGAGAAGACAAAGCAAGAGAATGAGTAGTTATGTTCATAGATGTGATGGGTAAATCTGTTTTTCTCTTCAGCTTCATTCTTTCTCTAACATTTTGAAATAGGAAGACCCACACAAGACATTCTTTTAGTACATTTTTTTCTGGTGTCTCCATGTACAGATGCCTGCAGGATCCTTATGGTACCATTTTTAAAGCAACAAAGATCAAGCTTCAGAGATATACTCAGACACTCAGCTTGATCCATGAATCTGATACGTCCCACAAGCCTGAGGTTTGTAAAAGCCTGGAAACTCTGTGTTGACTGGTCCTGAAGCAGATCCTGGGGTGGTTTTGTTCGATAAGGAAAAAAACTTTTCTTTCCCTTAGCTTATCCATGACTCCTTTGCTAAATTTGTGAAAAATGTAATGATGGTTATCTCTCAACACCAATTGTACCTCATTGTCAAAAATTAAGGATGAGTTTCAAAATATTCTTTGACATTTAAAAACTATAAGGATACAATTTTTTTTTCCAGTGGCATGCATAAAAATGCCACATTCCTTTGCTGGATGTAAAGTGAAATTAAAATAAGATTACTAGAGTTCTCTGTCTTCCAATGGACTCTTTTTCTCAATCCTTTACAAGAAATTCTTCCTATCTTCTCTTCCTTAACACATTCCTTCTCATTTAAAGCTTCTCAACAGCAACATTCTGCAGGTATTTTCCAGACACTTATTCAGGGAAAGTTTGCAGTAATTTCAATGGATATTGATTGTATTCTATGACATGAAAATTTTTTTAATAAGGATTAGACAAAATTATTCACTAAAGGACTTCCGTGTGTTATTCATGATACTATTTTGAATCAGTTATAAAGTTTGTTTCAAGGAATTGTTTAATTTTCCTAAATGTCAAACATAAATATTGAGAATCTGGTTTGCAATGTAAATATTTGTATTTATTAATTAAAATCACTGCCACAAATAATCTCCAATATTGGCTTAATGTTCCTTTTTTATTAGAATATTTGCAGAAAATAAAAGCAAACATTTAAACATTTTAAGCAAATAATGTACAGCTATAGAAACATTTCTTTTAATATATTGCCATAGAAATACATAGTTATCCTCTT
>JAWWES010000115.1:64323985-64345058 GCA_035583135.1 Lophotriccus pileatus
GTGTGTGTGAGGGGGAAGGGATGGATTAAGCCTCACGGAGGTAGGGTGGAACTTCCTCATAGAAGTCTCTGGAGCCCCAGAGTAGCTGTCAGCCACAAACAGCCCGGGAAAACAATAACACACCACACTTCCTACAGCCCCTCACCCAGCTCAGATTGGCAGGGACAGTGAGAACGCTGCCCCTCACCATGGCCTGGAATCCCCAGAGTGGCTGGTGGGTCAGAGACCCCGCCTGGAGGGGTTGGCCATAGGGATCAGGGCAGATAAACCTATAGGCATGTGTTTGCCTCATGTTGTGGCCCTGACACTTGAACTTATCAGAGTTGTTCTCCTGCAAGGCTTTGGTGGTAGCTTTATGTATTATCTGTCTCTCCTTCTTTGTCCTTCTTTCTTCTTGATCCCTCTGCTTCTCTTTCTCTGCTCCTTTCTTGATGCTTAGGGTGATTTGGAGCTGGAGGGATTGGATCTTTACTAACTGTTGTGGAACTGGTTGGATTTTGCCTTAAGTGTTGTTGGTTTATTGGACCTTTATTTTAGTGTTGTTGGTTTACTGCATTTTGACTTAAATGTTGTGAAGTAATAGATATGCTGAGTCAGTATTGTGGCGGAACATTTTGTCTAGCTTGTGTGGTGTCCTTTTGAACTTTGGCCAAGTCCCTTTATTTACTCCCCTAAATTAATAAAGAAATTCCTTGGAAACAAGCCTGTGGCTTATTCTCTTGATGCTATCTCGAGGTATTAAAGAACTTTTTATCTATACATTAAAGTAAAACTCATAGCAATCTGTAAGCCAGCAGCTCCTGAGAAGGATACAATTGCAACATGTAAAAGCTGTATTTTAAAGTTAGGAGCTTTAAAGGTTAGCAAGGCACAGACTTTGTGTATGTAAGTTAGATCATTAATCTGTGTCCTGTTCCTGTCTCCCACCTCCCTCTAAATCTAATGGTTTGATTTACTGTTTTCATGTTTGGTTCTGCATACACTACTTATTTCTATGTGTTTCATGAGTAATCAACTAGAGCGCAAAAGAAAGAAAGAATACTGTGTAGGTGGAATAGATATGAAACATCCACATGTATGATGATGCCCTTAATTGGGTAGTGAGTAACCTTACTAGCATCATAGTGTGTTGCTGCCAGTCATACAGCTGGGCATTTTTTGGAGACAATTAAAAAACCCCAAACACTGGAAGTTGTTTGAAGACAATTTGAATCGCAAATTACCATTAGAGAACAACTGAAAAGAAATTTGATGGAGTGTAGTAAAAACACAGTAAACTCAAGCATTTCACGAAAGTAACAAAGATATTTTTGCTTTTTGCTCATGTTCAATAATGATCAGAAGCTATGATGCTGGTTTCACAGTTTCTGTCAAACAGCTATAGTGTTTGACTCCATTTTCAAAGCCAAGGCATGTAGAGCAAAAAAAACCAAACAAAACACCACTTCAAATACTATTGACATTTTATGGAAGTTTTACTGGGAATATTGGAACTAACTAAAACACAATTTTCCAAGACAAGACTTAAATGCAATAGCATAGTCAGGCAAAGTAAATTTGCACAGCTGATTTGTCCTTCACTGTATTGAACCTGTCTTCTGAAGTTTTATTTCTTTGTCATGGTTCACAAACATGTATGCTTACCTAGAGAAAGAAATACATTTTTCACCTTCATTAGAATTTGAGACTAAAATTCTGTCTAGAAAGTGCAATACTATGCCTGCATACAGATGCAGTGCTGATTGATCAGCAAGGCTAGAAAACACCATTAAATAGCAATTATTAGTAGGATATCAAGCTCTATTAACTTTCTAAGAAAGCTATCCCTCACTACCCATCACTGGCTTTTGATGAGTTACAAGACTTTTCTCCATTTTCTAAAATTCATCCTGCTTACTATGTGGCAATAGCAGAGCATAAATGCACACATAAGAGATAATAGTGCTCTACTTTCTTTGGGTATGGAATTGAGCGATTTATTTTCAGTCTAGGTTTAACGATCCAAACAGCTTGACTTTCTGTCCATTATGAATGGCTTATAGCAACATTTTCCTTAAGCTAATAAGCTTTCAATCAAACCTAAGGCCATTTTCTTTCCTCATTATATTATTATTTTTGAAGGCCAAATTCTGATTTGTGCTTTCAGCTTCAGTGGTGCTTTGTCAGAGATTAAGAGAACCCAGGTCTTTTAAGAAAGTCAGTGGTAAATATGTCATGAAAACATTTTTTGATAATACCAGATAATACCAGATAATAGGATAAACGCCCAGGTGTTGTTTATTTCAGGGAAATCTATGTCATAATATAAATCCACACTGCCCTCTATTTCCATTCAGATTTCATTTCAAATATTTGGTAACACCTCATATTTTGAAAAACTTCAAAGTGCATGCTCTGAAGTTCTTCATATCACAGGGAAATACAGTTTTCTTTCAAAAGAGCCAATCTTCTGCAATTATGAGAACACAGAGGAATGAATTAATCAGCTGTTCACAGTATATTTCTGGTAGTCTTATTTATTCAACAAACATTCAGGAGTAAGTAAATACTGATAGTATATGTTTCCTACCTACTCTTTGGTAGATTGAAGTGATTTCATTTAGATGTGTTCTACAAATATCTTCAAAAGATTCTTTAACCCAGTTCTGCTGTGGCCTTTAGAAAAGACTTGGACAGAATATTGATAAGGCTTTTGCTGACCCCTTCAAAGACCACCACTTTCATATCCTATGACACACGTGTGCCAGGCTGTGTGATGTGGCAGTGGCCAGGCAGATCTGCATCTCCTCTCTTCTCTGCAATCCTCATGTTCAGCCCTTGTGTGTTTTTAGTGACAGTTCTATACTTTGTAATCACGCAACATGCAACCTGGAGTAAACACAGTTACAATCTAGTGTCAAAGAATCTTTCTTGAATCAGATAGGAAATTATTTTTACCCTGACTCTGAATTGTTTAGGCTTTCCTTTTGTTTATGTATTTATTTATTTATTTATTTATCTGGGCCAAAGCAATGGATTTGGCACTGCAACAATAATTACAGCTCTGCTGTGGTCCAGTTGCTATATGGTAGTTGATGAAGACCTGCAGTTGCTGCTCTTTATTATGTCTAAACAAACTAGTTTAACAACTACTAGTGTCATTTCAATGAAATACCAAATTATAATCAACTGAATTAGAACAACAGATAAAAGTTAATTTCCAAGATAATATGGGGAAAAAGTCTTACATAGAGAGATATTGCAACCTTGGCTTTGCCTAGAATGTGAGAACAAGCATATATGTTGGCCAAAGGCTCCTGTTTACTGTACTGGTCTACAAGTTCAAGCCATTATTTTCTTAATTAACATATGACAACACATTTTAGCATAATGATGATTTTGCAAAGTAACCTCCAGTCAAAAGAGGGGTTAGACGAGAGCAGAGCAAATAAATAACTCCCACCAGAAAACCTTTTCACCACTTCTTTGTGCTTTGTGCTCCTTACACAGGCTAAGAATTAAGCTGGATGTCCAAAATGAATGTGAGAAATTATGGACTCATAATGTTCATAGCACATCACCACTGTGGAAATTTGTCTTCTGCATTACAGGCAGAAGAAAGACTGATCATTTCTCACACAGCATCACAAGCCATAATAATGTGCACTATTACAATGATTTAAACCCCGTAGGCTTTTAAGGGACATCATATTTAATATTATCTACTTGAGCCGAACCATACTTCATATTATTTTTGTGCTGCTTTACAAAACAAGGATGAAGTTTTGTTGTTCCCTTTTAAATTATCACTATGCAGTGTGATGAAGTATCCCATATAGAATTAGACCTTGAATGTCTGACTAACTCAATATAGCAAAGCAGCACTAAACAAATTCAGGAATACACCTAGTCTTATTCTGAAAACCAGGAATGAGACACATGTCACCATAAATTATCAAATAGTTCAAAGCATAAAATTTCTAAGTGACACCTGATCGTTTAATTTTTTCAAGGATTTATCATTATTACCATTTGTTAAGTAAATTACTTCAGCATTAATTCTTTGAAAGACAACCCTACTCCCCTTTTCTGAGAGACATTATTTTCCCTTTTTCTCCATGAACTCTTAATGACTTAAAACTGCAAACTTTCTGTGCATGTGTGCTTCACTCTGCCTACAGGTTCTCCTTAATATGTTTTTATTTGTTACCTAATTTCAGTTTTATTTAATGAAGGAACAGAATTACAAACATAATTCATTTTTTTAAAATTTTCATGGAAACTCGTGCAGGAAGACGACTCTATAAACATAATTGCTGTGGAAAGATCTAATATATGAGTTCAAACCTTCCTAAACTCCATGGAATCTCCCTGGGAGACGAATACCTTTCAAATGGGAAAAAAAGATCATAGATGGAGGTGAGGTACTGAAAATACAATGTAGAGACCTGAGTGACTATATTAAATATTAACTAATGAAAATGTATCAGGAGAGAAAATTCAGTCAGTTGGACAAAATAATTAGTTCATATGGAAATAGAGTGCCTATAGAGAATTCACTTGGCTTTTCAAGAAGTCTAAAGACATAGCACAGCTTCAAATAAATCCTCTTTGCCTTCTCACTCTGTGGGGAACAAGAGAGGGAATGGAAAATTGGGGAGTTCCTCAAATCTTTATTTGAAGCAGCTGTTCTTTAATAGGTTGGGGTAGGAGAATTCACCCATCTTGCCACAGAAGTGCTGCTGAAGCATTTGAGCAGCACATGGTTTTTAACAAAACAAAGCTGCTGCAGATTTCTTACTGCTAAAACATTTGGATTATCCATGCTAGTTTCAAGAGCCTTATGACACTCAGAAAAGACATGGGTCACTGTGTTAATCCCTTCTGCATCTTCAGAAAAGTACTTCTCCTCAAATGCCCACTGATGCTTTAGGCAGCAGAATCTTTGGGAGCAAAATTCAAAGCATAATGCATTGCACTGTAGGCAAAAAAAAAGTACAAAGGCTGGATCTATCAAAAGGCTTTTAAAGTTTGTAATTTCCTTTTCATGCTGGGAGGAAACCAGTAGATACAGCACTTTTAAAGTATGTGAGACAGCTGTTGTTGGGGTCTGTAGACAGGCTGTACTAGCCCAAGGCGTTCCAAATAATATTTTTGCGATGTCTTTAAAGATACCCAGCCAGAGACACATTGCCAAGCACCATGGCATCAACTACAGACAGTCTCTTATCCAGACTCTTAGAAAAGCAGTAACAAGGGAAGCTGATTGCTGAGCTGCATTTAGGTAGTTTTGCTAAACTGTGCTGGAGATGCCTTCCTGCACTGTATTTGTCTTGTAGCTTTTTTTAGCATCAAATCTTATGTGATTATTTTTAAGATAAAACACATGAATTAATGTGAATGCCGCAAAGGCCTTAGTACATACTTAACCAACTTCTTAAATACCTTTAGCTGATATCCAGAATAATTTGCTTTGGAAATGAATTTTTATTTATTTGTGCAGTTAAGTAGGGGATAAAGTTCTAAATTGTTCTAAGACAGCTGTTTCCATTTTAGCTGTTGTAAATGGATAATCATGAGATCTTGTGCACACAAACAGGTGGGACCATTAAATGCTTCCTTTCTCCCTTTGAATGCCTCCACTGCTCCTCATGAATATAGCCACTAAAAGCTGTACAAAACTTTCTTAATGAAATCACAAGGAAACTGCTGGTCCATCTGGGATTTCAAAGCTAATTAAATGAGGAAGTTCTCAGTCACGATTAGGTCCAACTTCTTACCACAAGTTGCCATAGAAGCTGAGAATAAAATCAAATGCGCTTTCAGGGGAGAGTGGGAAAAGTGGTAAGAAGAGGTGAGATTAGCTGATGGATTTGCAAACATATTAAAAGATTAAGTTTTTTCTGTCCAGTACTTCCATTATTCCAAGGTGGTGGTGGTAGAAAGCACCTGAATTCTTTCAGGGCAGTCCTTGGAGGAGCAAGACCCTATATTGCATTTTGGTTTCAGGTTTAGTATTTTTCAAAGTTAAAAAAACAAACAAAATGAATTTACCAACAGGGCATTTTGAAGGCAGCAGAAGTGTAGATCAGTTTCTGGTGAGTCCAGCTGTTTATTTAATAAATTCATGCTTCTCATAAAGATAGCTGAATCAATCAACTTCTGTTGAAACTGCCTCAGTGCAGTTTTCCAACAGCTTTGGAAAACCAGCTGCATGGCTAAGTTAGCTAGCTTTCTTTTCAGTGGAAATGTTTTATTATTGCAGCAGTGAGGCCTTATTAAAATGTATAATCAAACTAAAGTGCACAAAATACACACAATATGTTAAAACTCACCTGATTTGCTCAGTCAGTCAATACAGAAAATAAGAGAGAGCTCTGGTGGTTGTTAAGCATCTTCACATTCACCATGACACTTCTTTGTGTCATGGGACATAATAAACTCCATGGATTGCATATTTTGTACCCGTAGGAAAAAATGGGCAGCAATTTGCCTATTTATTGACAATAGGAAAAGGCCCTCTGAAAGCCAAGGCAGATAAGAAAATGTAACCATATTTAATCAGGCACATCCTCCAAACCCCTGTTTTCTTCACAAGGGAATTAATTTAGAAAGATGAGAATGACTTGCATGCTAGCACAGTCCTGACTCAGCAGGAAGTTGATAGATTTATGAGTAAAGGCACCAAGTTTCATCTGTTGAGGTTTGCAGCACATTTTGCTGCTTACAGTTTATTTTCTCTGTAGTTATTAAAATGTGTGTATACCCCAGTGTTTAAGACAAATGATGTTTTTCTTTCATTTATGCTATTTACTACTTGACTGTTTTAAGATGCTGACATGCAATGACAGATCAAACCCAAAATTTAGACAGCTGTCTGTACAACCAGAACAAAATTAATTCATACTTAATCATTATTAATTCATACTTAATCCTTCTCTGTGACTGACATGATGTCAGATTGACAATTAAACTCTTTAATAAAGTTTACTGACTGATCTCAAAGGCCTCAGCGGTTGGTATGGTGTTTTTTTCAGTAGCAACTTTTTAAAACCAAGTCAGTAAAAAGGTCTGAAATTATATGTGTTGAATCTTCCTTGTGATATTGTGTAAGAATAAACCAGTTATTTTTAAAGTAATCATGGCTGACAATAAACATGTCACAGAATTAAATGGAAATCCTCCCACAAAAACAAACAAACAACAAAATGTTTCTATCAGGTACGTTATACATAAAAAATGCTTCCTAGTAATGTGTTTTAAAATTGGTGACAGTGGCTGGTTCTCAGGAAGGATTTGATAGAAAGAAAAATAGAAAAATAGTTACAAATTTAAAAACTCATATGGCCTTGATAAATGAAGTTGGCAAGAACAAAATAATGAAGAATTAATAATTAAAGATAGCTATGGGGAAAACACAAGGAAAGCATCACTTAAAATAATGGAAACCATGAGTAAGTGAGTACCAAAACCAAGTAACAGATACAGAACTCTGAAGAAATTTTAACAAATATTATCAGCCTGGTAAATGGATATGAATAATTTCTATAGGTACATAGAATGGAACATAGTATGGGAACCACTGTCATAAAATAGAATAAAATATGCCAGTGTTTGTAAGAAAACTTATGAATCAAAGCATACCCACACATTTGCAGACCAGGCATTCAGTTAGCCCAATATGCTGTTTCCAACACTGATTACAAGCAGAAGTCTAGGTAGGAGTGAGACTAGAGGAAAAAAAAAAAGTAATATATGTATAAAATATATATGTGTGTGTGTTACACATATTTCTATATGTACTTTTGTCTATGTGTTCTCAAGTATCTGATTTCTTCTGGCTTATTCATTCATTGTGGAAACCACCAGGCAATTACAATAGACATACAGGTTAAAGCCTGTTACAGAAAGAATGACTGAATCTGAGTGAGCATGTGATGCACTTATCTTACCTACATAATCATGTACTTTCAGCATTGCTAATCCTGTCTCTGTTTCATTCTGTAGTCTTCCTCATTCGAGGAAGGCTTTTTTCACCCTTACCTCCCACTAATGTCAGTGAAAGTTCTCATTCAAATTAAAGAGGTTTCAGTAGCTGAGTCAGGAAGCAATCAGAAAATGAAGAAAAGTATGTAAGTCATAAAAATGAAAACAAAAAGGAATAAAGGGAAGAGATTGGGTAGAATGTAAAAGTTCTTCAGTAAATGTCAAAGTTCACAGTTGACTGGTTACATATGCCCTCAATTATTTCTTTGGTAAACCTGAAACATTTAAAACATAGAATCTAGATTAAAAGTTAATACCTCTCTGTTTAATGACAATGATCTTGAATTTTTTTTGCCTAACTTTTAAAGCAATTCTGCTAGGAGGTAAAGTGATAAAGTAGCATAACAGAGAAATAAAAGTTTGGAATCAGGGAATTTCTATGATCTTCAGCAATTAACCTTTTAGCCCACAGAGCCCAATTAAGGAAGTTGCATAGTAAAAGAGAAATAGTAATATTTTCAAATTATTGATGCAGTGATACAATGCTAAATCTTGCATCATAATACAGTGATAAAGTTTACCAGCAATCCTGACTACATCCCAGTGGAAACACATTCCCTTCATCTCAGCATGCCACATAAAAACTCATTTCAATGTCTATGCATAATTTGCCATCTGAAAGTTTTAAGCAGCTGCTCATACATACAATTATATTCTCTTACTTCAGTGATGCAAATAGAATTTCTTCAGCTTTTTTGACAGATTTAATTAGGGAAATTCTTTCAGTTTTCCTCTTCTGATGTTGTGATTATGTTAGTGTGAAAATGACCATTGAATTTTTTATTCAAAATACCCTCAGATATTTAAAGCACAGTTCTTAAGGATGGTTTATCTCTAGCAGATGTGTTACTATAGACCTTTAGCCTTCCAATCTGCAGGCAATTAGGATGTTCTTTCAACCAAACTGCAGAACCAGTCATTCACTCAGCAGTCCAATTAATTGTTTGGGAGACTTGCATAGGTACAGAGTGGTGTTTTTTTCTCATTTGAAAATAGAGAATTTTTGAGACAACATTCATAAAATTGAAAGTGTAACATCAATGGTAACTTCAATTAATTTATAATTGGCTGATTTTGGCAGCTTTTGTTTAGGCAGCAAAATTCCTTAAGCTGTCACCAGAATTACCCCCTTCTCTGTGCCCTAGAATTTTTATTTAGAGGTACTGATGGAAGCCTAAGAAAAGCTAGAGCTCCAAAAAAGGGTAAGTACTGGGGCTATGCATAAGTTTGGAACAGGAAAGAGTACAAAGGAACATTTTTGTCCTGCTCCAAAGCCAACATTTATATTATGCTTCAGCATATAAATTAACTATAAAAATGGGTTGCTTGTCTAAGGCCCTCCATCAACAGTAATTTCTCTTGAAATCTTGCCCCTGCAAAATATTCTGTGACCTGATTAGTTTTAGGCCATAAATCTTTACCTGCCACTATCTGACAAATATGTTTTATAGTTTATGTATCGATAGAACACAGCATTCAGAACAGATTTCTACCAGAGGGCCTGAAAGTGCCTTGCGAATAGAAACTCAGCAAGCCTCCAAATTTGTGTTAGCTGGGTTGACTATTTTTTTTTGTGCCTTCATTTTGCTTTTCTTCACTTTGTTCTGCAGCCTCAGTTATATTCAAAGCTAAGAAAATCCAAATCCATCCTGAGATTTTTGGGGAAAGAACATACATCTTCAATAGATTTCTGATTTCCTTGCTTTTGATTTTTTAGAAGAAGTTGACATCTTAATTTTTTTTTTGTAATGGTTTGGTTCTGTTGAAAAATAGAGAACTTGCTTACAAAACTCTGAGATAAAACATACTAGCTGTAATTCTGTAAAATGTGAATTCATCATCAGCTTTCTGATCACACTTCTGATGCTCATCCTTCATGTTTCATGGGAAATTACCTAATGCTCATGACAAATCTGGAGTTTAAATGAATATATATTAGTTGGGTCTGATTCTGCTGTTCCTGGAGACAGTGAAAAAACAGCTGTTGATGGTAATGTAATAGTTTGAACAACTCTATGTTTGAACATTTCCCGTTGTCATAAATACTTCTTTAGGAATATATTAAACCAAGCACCCCCAACAGAATCTCTTCTAAAACTAGGCAGTTGTTTTCTCAAACCTTGATGTCTTTTACTGTGACAGTGGTCAAACACTGAAATAGGTTGGCCAGAAATCTCATGGAATCTCCATCTGTAGACATATTCAAAAACTCTATGTAGTCCCAGACAACCTTCTGTAGCTTACCCTGCTTAAGCAAATCTTGGAATAGTGTGGTCAAGATGTCAATAATTTTCTATACTATGCTAGAAAGCTCTTATTTTCCTCTTCATCAGTCCCTAGTTCTTGTAGTTTACTAGGAAACTGGGACAAGATACCTTCAACATCTCCAACTGAATATATGTCATTCTTTTACAATTTCTTGGTTGATTATCTTGCAAGTCACAGAAAATATTCACTGGATTGGTTTCTTCTTTTTCACGATTCTCTATACTTTAAACTCTATTTTTTCATGTTTAAATTTTTAAAAGCTTATCTTTAATTTTTTTGCAGCAATGCATATTCAACACTACATAGAATGTTTCCCTTTCTAGTCAATTAAGTAGTTTTTGATTTGTTGTCTTGTGTCTCATCTGCTCTCCTGTCCATTTTTGTCTGCTTTCAAGACTGATCTGAAAGTCTTTTCTTTAATAAAAAATCATAGTAATTTTCTATATCTTTGACAGATTATAGATTTTCAGGTTATTCTGCCATTTCAAGTAAAAACCCAGTTTATTAAGGTTTTGTAGAGCTATTGTATTACATAATAGTATATTATGTTTTAAATTATTTGCTATCTCATCCAATTTCTGAACTACTCCTCTTCCACTGATGCTTGTCAGCACTGAAATGCCTTCATATGGCATTGCATTAGGCATGCTAAACCCCCTCTCTTCCTGCTGAAGTTAAAACTTAAGAAAAAATTTGGTGGTAGCCTTTCTCTGACACTCCCCTGTATGACACCTGAAGTCAACGCATTAATGCAGTCTCTGTCCTTCTACGTTCCCAGTTTTAGCCTGAAACAATTATTCTGTGGGCAATTTAAAAGCCTTGACAAAATGGAAGTATTCCTAAAAGTGTCATCAATGAACCTGAGTAAAATGTATAATCACAGCTCCAAATGCAGTGCATTATTCTTGGCTGTCTTCCTCTTTCACTGCTGTTCTTTATTCCTATTCTCCTTTGGAAGAACTGTAAACAGGACTGATCCCTTTTTGCTCTGGGCTAGTCACATGTCTACAATATCTATATATGGCCATTTTTTTTCTGTTCCATTGGCTTCTTACTCAACCATTGGTTTCTAAACAAATTTTAAAGGATTTTATATATTCTGACAAACCGCAACATAAATATGAAATTAATATGAAGTGAAAACTGAGGTGGATGAAAGAATCAAACTAATAAATACAAGTCATAAATCCATTTCACAGAGAGACTGAATGGCTTATTAAAATGGCAAGTGCTTCTGAGCTCACACTTTAAAGTCTCTGCTACGGCTACATGCAGTGTTATACTGGTAAAGCTATTTCAAATATGATGTTAGAAAAGTATGAACCTTAGTGTAGATTTGGTCATTTTTTGATAGAAATGTTTGTATCTGTACAGTACAAAAACATATGTACAATTTAGATGGGTAGCTTTTCTACATTTCAGTTATGAATAGATATAGCAATGGCATATAATGCTTTAACTTTTCCAGACTAGTTAAAACACTATTTTTCTGTGACTAAAAACATTCTGGTTGAGTATAATTATTCCAAGCATGTGCTGTTCTTTTGTATCTAAAATAATAGCAATTAACTTTAAAACTACTGTGTTTAAAAATGTTTATGTTTAAGAGAGCTGCAGTTTATTCTTCTTCTTTCTATCTCCTTGTTTCCATCCCCTCATTCTGCCTGAGCAACATTTTGGCTAAACATTAGAAAAGTGAAATATTTACTTCCTGAGAAAGGTAATTTGAGGACAATCCTGTATTAATTTTGGACATATCTGAGAACCTTAATTTCTTAGGCTAAATCTGAGTGTGGATACTTTATGGATAATTTATAATGAATTTAACCACACAGAAATCTGCACTGTTAAATAGTTTCATCTGTACTGTCAGTTGACTGTGCTTGATGCTGTAAGGGAATTCTGATGCACTTGGTATGTTTTTTGAAACAATTCAGTTCTGATTAATTGAAAGGAAACTTTAAGAGTTTTCTCAGTATACCACCTTAACATGAAAATTGTTATATTTACTGGATCAGGAATGAAGGTTCTTTGTCCAAATGGCCCTTACGGGGAGAGAAAGAAGAAGAGAGAATGAAGTGAGGAAATGCATGGTCTGATTGTCAGGAATCGGTGATGCCTGCTACTTCCATTGAGTTCAGCAGAATCTCTACATGCTTCACATTTCCAAAAATTCAGGCCATTAAAAGCCAAAGAACTTCAGGCACTTTCCAATTCTGCCTAAACTAATCAAAATGACCTTTCATAGTAGAGCTGAAGGGTCAGGCTTATCGCTTTTGCAGACTTGAATAAAATTTTCCTATTTGACAGGACAATTTGCTGAAAAAATGCTGTTCTAAGAATTATGTCAATTCACCTTCCTATGCACAGCATACAGAGCTTGATTGGAGGTCATATCTGAGGACAGCAGCTTATCACCCATTACATTTATTAAAGCAAACCTCCTAGAACATCTTCATTCATTGCTTTATTCTAAAATGTATTTGGGGGGAAAAATAAGAATTCACATTTTATATAAAAAAGTTCTAGTGCCTACATGCCTGAAGGTGAAACAAGGTGTGATAACATTTCTTTTGCTTTGCCACGATCATTTTCTCTTTAGGACCTTCTGTGTCCTAGAATTTTGATGAAGAAAGCAAGTTGAAATTAATGATATATTAAGCCCTGGAATCTGTCAGCATTAAGGTAACACCACTATCAAAAAAATACTGTAGGCAGGGGCAATTCTATCACATTCCCCTTGCATTAGCAATCACATTATTTGGATAGATCTCCAGAAACTATGGGTGCTGAAAAATGGAGTACAAACCAAACAGTGAAAAAAGCATCCTGACATAAGATAAATATGGAAAATGGGAATCCACAGAAGAAACCACAAATAGATTATTTCTGATAGCTGAAACATATGAACATATCATTTAAATGTACTATTAATTTCTTCCTCAGAATAACCCCGCCCCCCTAAAATATTTCTATTTATTTCCTGAACTTCAAGTCGGAGTTTAACTTTGAAAGGAGCAACTATTTAAAAAAACAGGTTAGCTACAGAACAGAGTAGTTCATCCTTTGTGATTCCTAACATGATTATGATATATTGAAATGAAAGTGGAAAATGTGAGTAAAATTCAAGTGGTCCTAAATATCATTTAAATTTGTAGAACATTCACAACTTCAGATCTTGTATGGGAGGAAATAGAGGCAAATAAAACAATTTTTTTTGTTGTGGAGAAATTGCAAAGTTACAATTTTGTGCAAGCTAGACTATATACATCTGTCTTGGAGTGGACTGTCATATGTGATAAAGAGAAAGCTCCATGAGGAGTAACAGTGTAAGCTTTTAGTACAATTTACCACCTGGTTCTGGGGACAATGATGGATGATGTTCAAAACTGATTTCTTAGAATATATCAAAGCTCAAGCTTGACTGCAAAATTTTAGAATATCGAGTTTAGGTGTGGATTTTGGGTTATTACTGGAGTCTGGTGCATGGGACAACTCTTCTGATCCTGAAAGACAAACAGACATATGGCATGGCCACACAGAATCACTAAAAAGCTGAAGTGGTATTGTGTCCATGAACTTCTGCCTAGTGGGCAGAGCAGTGGCTCAGAGGGTGTCACACTTTTGTACTTAGGCAGCAAGGAGCAGATAGGGAAAGTTTGGCATCTGCTCCCTCACATCATGCAACTGGTGCATCTACAGGAATGGACTTCATGCTCACAACACAGGCTAAAGCTCATGGGCTAACACCGAAATCTTGTTTTCAGGTGACTTGTTTACTGGAAACCCCATTGATGCAGATGGCTGGCACCCTGGTCTGACTATACCATATTGGAAATACAACCATGCAGGTGTTAACAGTGGCAGCAGGTAAGTAGTCCTCTACTTTAGAACATCTTAAAGATGAAAAGCAAACATTTGGTCTAAGAAATGTACAAAAAATTACCATTTCTTAATACTACAACAACAGGTAAATATCCTGCTCAGTCTATCATGATGGATCATAGATCTCTTGTATGTTGGGTCTCAAAAGCAAGCTACTTAACATCTGCTATAGATAGCTTAATTATAGTAATTTCTGCTGTGTGTAAGGTCACAGAATGGGAAGTCATTTAGGTGACTTCTTGTCCAAAAAAAAAAAAAAAGTAATAAAAGAAAAAAAGCATTTCAAAGCAAGAAAAAAAATCTAGCTTTCATTCATGTTGACTCACATATTAAAACGGCCAAAGAGGAAGAGAGTAGATAGAATTTTCATCATTTTCATGCACTTTTCATGACCATTTTGGAACATGTTTGCAGTAAAGAAATGCCAAACTGATGGGCTTTTGTCTTTCAGGCATAAATTGCAGCAAAGTGTTAAAAAAATAGTGAAAAAATAGAAAAAATTGACTAAAGGGAAATATTATTTACTTAAATATTACCTTAGATGTTAAGGGAATTATGAGAGGTTTTTGTTATTTTTGTTATTTTAATGTACTCTCAAGAAATAAACATTTTTGCTAAATCAGTGATTTTAAAGTAAAGTAATACCCTTAAAAATTAATTGGTGGATTTTTTTTAACATATCTTCCTTGGAACCAAATTTGTATTTCCCAAGTGCTGGGAAAAATCAAATGTAAATTTACTACAGTATCTTCTTAGAACAACTATTTGAACACAGTCCGACAAAATCAGTCAATTCCGGAGACAAAGCAGGGACATAGAGGTACTTACACAACAATATCAAACTTTACATAAAAGAGAAGCAGACATAAATATTTTATTTTCAATAAAGCCTATGAGTGTACAGTTATATTACAAAAAAAAAAAAAAAAAAAAAAAAAAAAAAAAAAAAAAAAAAAGAGGGATATTTGTCTTTATGTTCTTAGGATTTTACCACTTCATTTATCTTGTTGTTTTTGGAAATCCAATTTGCCACACTTTGAAAATTGCCCATATTTTCTCTGAGGATCATGGTTTCCTGAAGCAATTCTAAATAGAATATGGAGTCATTTTTTGTCAGACTTGATGAATGTAGGTTGAACTTTGTAGCAAGTAGTTTCATAGGATCAGCTTCATGAACAATACCCTAAAAGTACAGATGACATCCCAAAACGATAACCAGATATCTAAGTTGAGGAGAAACCCCCACCATTTAACAAATTCAATTTTGATATATTTTAAGTCAACTTGCCATAGAATTTCTGGAAACTTAGATTTGGAAGGAAAAAAAAGTGAATATGTTGCTCCCATAGTCGTTAAAGTATAAAAGGCCTAGTAAAGAGGATATGGCTCTTGTGAGAGCAACAGTGTTATTGTCTCATCTAATTTTAGCTATTTATTAAAACTATCCAGTTCCCTGCAAAGGGAACTGTACTTCTTGTGGGCACTTCTCCCCATACAAAGATTCCTCAGGCAGACAAGCTGCATCCAAGGAGAAACAGTGAGCTTTCATATCTTGGAATATCAGGAGTCACAGTGATGCACTTGAACTATATGCTCAACTTTTAAGGCAGTTAAAGTAAAATTATATGAATTTATTCCTCAGCGACCTTAGTTCAGCATTATGTATCTTGCTATTACTGTTCCACAAAGCTTTATTCTGGCAGAAATTGTTGTTTTAAAGAGTACAATAACTGAAAGGAAGCTTACGTCATAGCGTCTTGAAGATATGTAACCTACTGCAACCTGGTTTTGCAAACTTCTTGAAAAAAAGGTACAGAAGCATGACAACTTTCTTTTTTTTTTTTTTTTTTTTTAATCAAGAAAAAAAACCCCTTTGATTATCAAAGGTCATGGTAAACTAATTTTGGGAGAAATGGATTTTATTATTGTCTACACATAATGAACATTCAAGAAGAAATAGAATTACAATAATTCTATATATTCAGTGGTAATAGAATATATTTAGGCTGATTTTTCTGGTCAGAAATTATAACTTTCAGAAAACATTTTTGGTTTCACATTTAATATTTTCATGATCTAAGTACAAGAGGAAATAGGAGCTAAAGTCTGAGTGGGAGGTGAAAAGTTGTCACAAATAGAAAGTCATTCATGAGAAATTAATGGAGTTGGAATGAATGGAAGAAGGAGGATCAATTATATAAGGATTATGAAAGATTAAATAAGAAATAGCAGGAGAAGAGGATAGCAAAGCTCAGGTAGAGGAGAATTAAGAAGAGCTGCACATGAAGGAAAAGGTAGGGAGATTATAACACATGAAAGAAAGGGAGAGAAGGTGAGAAAAATAAACAGAAACCTTTATTAGGGAGATAATGTATTTGAGGAAGGCAGGTGCCGGAAAATAAGGTAATAGAATTAGCAAAACCGTAAAAGGCAGAAGAAGTGGCTTTTTTGTTTTCATGCAACAACAGTGGATTGGACTTGATGGTCTGTCATAGAATCATAGAAGAATAAAATGGTTCAGATTGGAAGGGCCTTTAAAGATTATCTAGTTCCAATCCCCCTGCCATGGACAGGGAGACCTTCTACTAGACCAGGCCTTGAACACTTACAGAGATGGGGCATCCACAACTTCTCTGCGTAACCTATTTCGGTGTCCCACCACCCTCATAGGAAAGAATTTCTTCCTAATATCTAATCTAAACCTACTCTCTTTCAGTTTTAAGACATTCCTGCTTGTCCTATTGCTACATGACCTTATAAAAAGTCCCTCTCCAGCTCTCTTGTAGGCTCCCTTTTGGCACTGAAAGGCTGCTGTGAGGTCTTCCTGGAACCTTCTCTTCTCCAGGCTAAATAACTCCAACTCTTTCAGTCCCTCTTCATAAGAGAAGTGAGCCAGCCCTCTGGTCATCTTCCTGGCCCTCCTCTGGACTCTCTCCAACAATTCCATGTCCTTTTTATATTGGGGGCCCCAGAGCTGGACACAGTACCCCAAGCGGGGTGTTGTGAGAGTGGAGTAGAGGGGAGAACCCTTGAAATGATGGTCACATTTCTTTTGATGCAGCCCAGGACATGGTTGGATTTTTGGTCTGCATGTGCACAATTCCATCTCATGTTGAGTTTCATCTCAACCAACACCTCCAAGTCTTTCTGCTCAAGGCTTCTCTCAATCTATTCTCTGCTCATCCTGTTCTTGTGCTTAGGATTGCTCCGACCCAAGTGCAGCACCTTACAGTTGGCCTTGTTAAACTTCATGAGGTACACACAGACACACCTCTCAAACTTGTCAAGGTCCCTCTGGAGAACATCCCTTCCCTACAGAGTGTTGACTGTACCACACAGCTTGGTGTCATCAGAAAACTTGCTGAGAGTGCACGAAATCTCATTGTCCATGTCACTGAAAAACATGGTAAACAGTGTCAGCTGGAACAGTGACACCTGAGGAACACCACTTGCCACTGGTCTCTACCTGAGCATCAAGTTGTTGACCACAACTCTGAGTGTGACCATCCAGCCAATTCTGCATCCGCTGAGTTTTCCATCTGTTAAATCCATGTCTCCTCAGTTTAGAGACAAGAATATCACGTGAGACAGTGTTAAATGCTTTATACAAGCCCAGGTAGATGACATCAGTTGTTCTTATACACCAGTGTTGTAAAATGCACTGTAGAAGGCCACTGAAGTCTGGCACAATTTTCTCTTAGTAAAGACAGGTTCAACATCAGCAGCATATTCTTATTTTTTATGTACCTTAGCATAATTTCCAGGATGATCTGCTCCATGATTTTGCTGGGCTCTATAGTGAGACTCACTGGTTGGTAATTACTGGAGTCTTCCCCTTTTCCCTTTTTATAAAATGGGGGTTACATTTCTCTTTTCCAGTCAGTGGAACTTCACTGGACTCCCATGACTTCTCAAATATCACTGTCAGTAGCTTAGCCACTTCATCTGCCAGTTCCCTTATGACCCACAGATGCACCTAATCAGGTCCCATGGACTTGTGCATCTTTGGGATCCCTAAGTGCTCTCAAACCTGATCTTCTCCTACAGCAGGCAGTTCTCCACTCTCCCAGTTCCTGACTTTGCTTTCTGTGACTCAGGTGGTGTGGCTGAAGCACTTGTGGGGCTGGGGCGAAAGAGACTGAGGCAAAAAAGTCACTGAATACTTCAATCTTCTCCAAATCTCAGGTAACCAGATTTCTCATGTCTTTTGGTGGAGAGCAGGGGCGCACATTTTCATGAGTCTTAGTTTCATGATCACCATACCTCTAGAAGCTTTCCATGTTGCCCTTGACATCCCTGGCCAGATTTAATGCTATCACTGCTTGGATAATTTCTCTGAATTCCTCCCAGGCTACGAGTCCTTGCTTACATCCTATGTGGACTTCATTTTTGTGTTTGTGCCTTTGTTCAGGAGCTCCTTTTTCATCCATATAAGCTTTGTGGTGGTTTTGCCTGACTGTTATTGTTGGGATGCATTGCTCTTGAGATTGGAGAAGGTGATCTTTGAATATTTACCAGTTTTCTTGGATGCCTCTTCTCTCCAGAGATTTATCACATGGCACTCTTCCAAGGACAACCTTCAACAGACCAAAGGCTGCTTTCCTGAAGTCCAGAGCAGTAAGCTTGCTGTGCATCCTCCTCGTTGCCCCAAGGATCTCAAACTCCACCATTTCATGGTCCCTGCAGCTCAGGCTGCCCTTGGGATTCATATTCCCCACCAGTTGTTCCTTGTTAGTGAAAAAATGTCTAACAGAGCACCTCTCCTCATTGGCTCCTCTATCACTTGCAGAAGGAAGCTATCATCAACATATTTCAGGAACCCCCTGGTTTGCTTATGCTCTGCTGTGTTGTTTTTCTAATACGTACTGGGATGGTTGAAGTCTCCCATGAGGACGAGGGCTTGTGAACGGGAGCCTGCTCCTATCTGCTTGTAGGTGACCTCATCTGTTCAGTCTTCTTGGTCAGGTAGCCTGTAACAGACCCCTACTATAATGTCACCTGTGCCTGTCCCTCCCTTTAATGCTGACACATAGACCGTCAGTTGTCTCCTTATCCATCTCCAGGTGGAGCTCCATGCACTACAGCTGATCACTGCCATAGAGGGCTTCACCACCTCATCTGACTTCTCATCTGACTCACCACCTCGCCACCCTGACTATCCTTCCTAAAGCAGCCATCCCACCACATCTCCATGATGCCAGTAAGGTGATAACCCCGCAGGCATGTGCATGTCTCTAAATCCTCTTGGTTATTCCCTGTGCTGCATGTGTTTGCCCAGAGACATTTAAGTCGGGTCCTTGACGAAACCAACTTACTGGCTGGAGCATCTGGAATTCCTCTGTGCTGCTCCTCAGCCTGCCAATATGATGCTGGTACTTCTCTTTTGTTGTGCCTCCTCGAGTGAAAGCAAGAAACAGGCAAATGTCCTTTCCTCTGGATGCCACAGGCCAAAGTAGCTAAGCTTATTTTGGCTCCTGTGGACTAAGCCCCAAAACTACTGGCTTCAGGAGACTGGGTCTTCCACACTTTTCTTTCTGTTTTACCTGTTTACAGTTTATTTTCTATGTAGTGCCTTTTCATCACCGTGCTTGGGACATCCTGGTAGTTTATAACCAGTGACTTCAGTAGGTTAGAACTCAGGAGGCCAGGTTTCCAACACTGCCTTTTGTTTACAGAGCTATGATTTTCCCACCACCTGAGGCCTAATTTTCAAATTTCATTATTTTAAAATATATTATAAAATAAATAATACTGACCTGTTATTGCTAGCTTTTATTGTTTTGGGCAAAGCAGACCTACTAATCAGTGACAGAGACAGAATCAGAAAGATGGCTTTTGTTTACAAGCAGAGGAGAAAAACTTCTCTGAAGAGGAATTGGACTCAGAACATAAGCAAAGTAATTAATTCTAAACTAAAATAAATAACTGGTTTACCTAAGAAAGGGAGATATAAAGCATAAACAATTTGTTAGCAAATCTGTTAGCAAATCTTTCTTGAGGGATTCTCAGTACAGATTATGTATAATTAAGAATGCTTTATGTAGTGTAATGAGAGCTCAGAAGACAACTGATGATGATGTTCTTTGATTGTTTTGTCTCAGACATGTTATAATATTTTTTACTATAAATAATTATGCAGTAAGTAATTATTCACAATTGGTTTGCTTTTGTCATGTGCAAAAAAATTTTAAACATATTCCCTTAAGGTCCTGAAGTCTGAACAAAGAGTCAAACTCACTATAACAAAAGCATGCACTTCCTACCTTTTGTTTTGTTTTTTTTTTTCAAATTCCACATAAAGGATCTAATACTGAATTCACACGAACAAATTTTTGTCTTCCTTCATTTTTTAATTTCCTGTTCTTGCTATTGCAAAAATAAAATTAAAAAAGAGAACTAGTTGAGAATAAGAACTAAAACTATACATTTCTCAGTTTGAATAAATAGCATGGCATATATTTACATTGATATGAAGTGTTTAAGTTGAAATATCAAGTCTACTATAGTTGCCTGCCTGCCTTTTTGTAATCTTGGGATTATGAGACAGTGATATCTCTCGAGGTCATCTTATACCTCTTAAAATATGTGTCTCAGGTGTATGAGTTAAAATAGAATAGAGTGAAGTGGAACAGAACAGAGCGGAATGGAATAGAGTTGAGTTGAGTAGAATAGAATAGTTAATTGGAAAGAACATATACAATCATCTAATTGAACTGTCTGGCCATTTCAAAGCTGATCAAATCAAGATTCCGGAGAGCCTTTTTCTTACCCCTGGCTACAGGGGGAAGATAATGGCCCGTCTTCGCGAACGAAGAGCTGGGGAAGGTCCTTACCCACATATGCAGATAAGGCCTTCGAGCCTGCGCAGTGGATTTTTTAGGTGACACACAGTGTG
>JAWWES010000115.1:64345158-64361106 GCA_035583135.1 Lophotriccus pileatus
CTGACCGGGAATCGAACCCCCGGTCTCAAGGGTACCAGCCCTGCGTCTTAACCACTAGACCACCGGGGGCTCCCAGGGGGAAGATAATTAACAAGAAAGATCAAACTTCTACATAATGGTTATCCCACACCTTAGTGAGAACATGTTACCTGTTTGCACGTTCTTTCTGGGGGTGGTAATCACTAAAATAAATACAACTTGGTCTAGTAAATCAAGTGAATGAATTTTGTTGTTTGTTTGTTTGATTGGTTCTATGAAATATCACTCTCAAGTATTATGAGATTTCCTAACAACTTGGGGGACATTATGTAAATACCAGGCTTAGGTATAGAAAGGCATCACTGTTAGCAGCAGAGGATTGTGACAAACTCGGTTACGAATGATTACTGGAAAATTGGAAAGCATGCTGGATTAACTCTTCCACCCCTCACCCTTCTCCTCCAACCCAGCAAGCCCATCTGTGTGACAGTCACCTGCATCAAAGCAATTTCAAAGCCTGGACTTTCCCAGTATTAAAGGATTGCTTTCCCATTAGGATCCGGATATGCTAAGTAGAGAAGTTTCTTCATTGTGTCAAAACAGTTTCTATTAACATTAGGAGGGCAAGTTTTTAAAGTTCTAAGGCTTTGCAAAGTGTTTTATAATCAGGGCAGGTATTGCAGTAGCTCACAACAATGGAGCAAAGGATGTCATTTCGAAGCTGTCTCTTATGGGCTCCCTTTTTAGCATTACAGTGCAAGAGTAACTACTGACATTACGAAGCCTATCTTTGGGGGATAAAAGCAGATTTTTGCATCAGGCAGTGATGAGCCTGCATCAGAATTTTCCTTATTCCTATTCCTTATTAGCTTGTGCAGTGCTACTCTCATCAGGAACAGATCAGCGTCTTTACTATTTCAGACAGGTACTGTCAAAATTAGACAGTACTGCTTCCTCATGATAGTCACTGGTCCACACCTCTTCTCCTATGTTAGTTTTGAAGTACAAAACATACAATCCATGTTTTAATGCTATGTATGCTTATACATATATAACAATTAATAAGCTTGATTCAAATCTTGATTCACCACGGTTTGATGAAGAGGTGACTAGCACGGATAGGAAAAATATTTTAAATTATTGCTGAGATATTTTCTGGTCAATCATGATCAAGAATATTGAACTCAAAACTGAAGAGGTTCAGAAAAGCAATATTTTATGTACAAGGGAACAGTGACTATTTTTCCCCAGGACAATAGGAAAGATTGGTTTGTTCAGTCTTAGCAAAAAGAAAACCAAGCATGGAAACAGACATAAGATGCATATGTTTATATAGAAACACTAGGAAAGGAGAAGAATTCCTTAAGTTCTCATAGTAACATGAAAACAAAAGGTAATAAACTGACATCAAATTTGTAGAAACTGGAAATTAGAAAAAGTGTTCTCGAGTTAGAAATTAATTGGAAGAAAAAAGGGGAAATGAATGAAGTAGCAGTAAAGGAGGATATCGATTGAGACAAGGCAATCAACTGCAAACTTTTTTTCTTGCCCCAAAACATAGCGTTAATTTTGAAATATCTTTGACCTGAAAAAAACCAAACAGAACCAGAGACAGACTGTAGGTGACATTGAACTAAGGAATAAATTGTTGGCTGGTGATTTTAAAAGAACTAAGCAAGGTTATGTTAATTTCTGGCCTCAATAAATATATATTCAAAGAGTGAGAGCAGTTCACACTTACAAGGAGACTGATTTATGTATGTATCAGCCAAGGAACCTAAATGAATTGTTTTATTACATTGTTGCATATGGATTTCTACCAATGCTCTGCACAGCTGGGAGATATGCAGTTAGGAGGAAGATGGAGAGACATCTCATCCATTAACCAGGAATCCATGGATTAAAACACAATGTCAGCAGAAGAGTGCATTCATTCTTCTAAAATGATAATGGATAATCATATTTTCTTTGAGGTGCTTTAAAAATGAAACCTGGCAAATAGTAGTACAGAGAGATACTATCAAGTGAGTAAGTCTTATACTGTTCACTGTTCCATGAGAACTAAACTGGCACAAACACTGAAACATCTTCCTGACATAAGAACAAGGCTGCAGAAACAGTCTCCCCATCCTTGTTCTCCATCTTTCCATCTCTGCTTTTTTCCCTTGCTAATCAGTTCATTGAGCAAATTGTGTCATGAGAGTAATGACATAGTGCCTGAGCTGCTCAGTATTTTTCTCCAAATTAAACAATCTAAAGTCTTGTTTAAAAAAAAAAACAAGCTTGTTTTTCTTTTTAATTCCAAGTTAGTTAAGTGCATTATACAAGGTGACTCTCTCAGGATTTCCCACATGGCTCTTTGCTTTTATAGCAGAATCATTTAAAAAACATAACACATATTCCATTACTGCTGACTCCTTAATGGAGAAAGAGGTGTTTTGTGTTCGGTACTTAAAAAAAACCCCAAACTAAATCACACTCAAAAATCCAATGAAAAATATCTCTGTGTCAGATCAGATGGGTAGTGATATGAAAATGGAGATTCCATTATGACCTTAGTAATTTTAAGAATTCTCATGGGTATTAGTAAAATACAGATGAAAATTTGAAGAACAGTCAACAAATCACATTTAATAACTGTTTTAAAGTTTGTCTCCTACACATCTGAGCTAATTAAATCCTACAAATAAAAGAGTAGAATAGTGATAATATTGGTTTAGGACTCTGCTGTGAGATTAAAGGGTCTATTGTGTGTTGTCTAACCTTCAGATATTAAACTAGAGACAACCTTTCAAAGAAATGCTGGTGATAAGCCTTCAAGTGAGTCAGACAATGCTGGAATAAAGATCAACGTGCCCCAGAGGACCACGACAGTATATGGTGGCTGGAGGCCTAAAAGCTAATGAAACATAAACTCTCAACAGAAGGCCTGTCAAAGAAAGTAAAAGGTCTAAATAAAAAGTCAAGGCAGGAACAGTGTGTATTCTGCAATAACAGTGAGGGAAAGAAAGATTGGAAGAATGAGATTGTGAAATCCAGCCTGATCTTCTGACTTGTAAACGTGTGTATCCTGGAACCAGCCTTTAAAGTCAAATAACTTTATTTCTGGTTTCCAGTGGATTATAGAAAATCACCAAAAGTAACTTTAGTACTTTGCAATGTATTTCACAGACAGATAAAAGGTCATTATTTAACCATCACATGCATCACAGTATACTCCCTTCTGAATTCAGAAGATCCTGGCTGAGTCTCAGGACTTTTGGCTTATATGCCACATGCTACATTTAGGTGGGTGTCACCTGTGATCCACCTTGTCCCTGGTTCTCACTCACTGAATGGCCAAACTCCCTACAACAAAATAAACCAACAAACCAGACTTAAGCAGTGGTATTTCTAGTATATATTTTCATAGGGAGAAGACCTCAAAAGGCCTGAGGATATATTCTCCTTTTTCCATCTAGAATGCTCATAGTCAATTTTTTTGCCACTACACCCTTTAGAGTATAATCACATAGCAAAAATGGAAAAAAAAAAAAAAAAAAGGGCAAAAAAACTCAGGAAAAACACCTCAATCACATATCCCAGCGGCTCAGAAGACAAAGGACCCTAATCTGGGCATTGTAGCACTACTGAATGCTCTCAGAAAATTCCCCAAGGTGAATGATATAACTAGCCCCTAAATTCAGAACTGCTGGAATATCCAAAATGTGTTCGTGCCAAGATTTTTACAAGTATGCAAATATCACGACAGATACTCTGTGCCTAAAAGGATTTTGAAAAATCAGCCTAAACAGCTAATTTTTTGCATTATTTTTTACTTGTGAATTCTATGTGAAATATACACTAAAATTCTATTAAATCTAAAAAAAAAATTACTCACTGTATATATCACATCTTTAAAATGTGCATAAAAACAATCACTCTGCAGGACAAAAACTTTTCCACTCTCTTCTTTCTCTAGCAAACCAGATCAATTTTTAATTTATTTTTTTTTTTAAAGGAAGATGATTCTCACCCTTAAGATTCTTAAATAAATATCTGGCAATTAACAACCAGTAAAATAGGAAGTTATTGTATCCATCGATGTTAATTCAAAGATCTCTGCTGGGAAAAATATACCTTTCATCAATTCTATCTTCTGCAATAGATTCTATTTCTCAGTGTGGTCAAAAATATATGAGTAGGAGGGTCAAAGCTTGAAACGAGGTACCCCCTTCTTCTAAGCTAATGGGACACAGCTGCAAAAGAAATAAAACACTGTAATTAAACATTTGTCTTCATGATTCCTTTCTTCTGAGTATATCATAGGTACTATTTTTGTATTGGTGGAGAAAAAAAATAATTATATAATGGCTTTTAACCCTGAGAAGTACAGATTCAGAGATCCTTCTCATCCACATCTTCAGTACAAGTACCATTCCAAATGTGCTTCACAGGGCTCTCATGTTCTAACAGATCACTCCCATTTGGGCCAGGGATGAAAGACTAGAACTGGAGATAAAAAGAGAAACCAACCAGCTCTAGGCTTAGCATTTACAGCACATACAGACTGAGAGAAGGAGAATTGATCTTAGTTTTTAATTCTGCTCTAATTTCATAGCAGGTTTTTTTGTGAAAGTATTTATTCTAAACCACATTTTCACAGTTCGGCAGAGTATGGTAAAATAACTGCACAGTTTTATACCCTTAACTAGTATTATATGTCCAGTGGCTAACAATTTTATTGTAAAAGTCAAATGAAAAACAGCCTCAGTCAGTAGGAGACATTGTTACACAGATTTTGCTTTCTTTTTTTTGTACCCTTGGCTTTTAAAAAAGAGCAAGACTTCAAGAATTCTAGAGGTTCCTGTAAAAGGTGATAGACAAGTTTCCAAGAAGGACAGTAGTTTAGGATCTACAACCTGATAGATGCAGAACAAGAGAGAACAGAAAGAAGAATATTTGGAAGGGGTTCAAGAAGATAAGTCTGTCTCTGTGCATAAGGCGTGAACATGTTTGTGAAACACGAGGAGGAAAAGCAGCAATCTTTCCTACATCCTACAAACTTCACTTTTCAATGTGTCAGTGTAAATGACATATCAGATAAAAGGGTATTTTGTTGGCAAAGTATCTATTTGTTAAAAAACTAAGAAGCTAATATTTGGTTTACTCAGTTATCTAAATTCTTAAAAGTGATTTACCATTTTTAAAAAAAAAATCAGATTATTATTCAAGTATTGTTCATTTTACAAATTATAGGTTACGTTTTCTCTCCATTATGTAGAGTAGCATCTCCATTCCATGAATAATCCTGAATGCAGTGCCATGGATTATTGGGGAATGAGGGCAGCACCCAACACAGTTGAGCAAGACAGCTTCTAGACCAATGATTCAAGACATTTCCCAACAAAGCAAGCAACTCCTGACATTCTACACCTCTCTACTAAGTTAGAACTTGCTGTATTCCTAGGGATGAATGCAGAAAACACAAATCACCCTTGGAATTATAAGAACAGGTCCCATCTGTGTTCTGCCATGGATGTGGTGAAATTCAGCACAACACAACTGACTATCTGAGAAACTTGTTCTGAGGAAGAAGCGAATGAAAATAAAGATTGTATTATTTCTTTACATCACAGGTTTTTTAAATTACAGTTTAAGAACTTTGTCTGAACAGGGATAGTTTGACAAATTAAAACAAATTTGTTGGACAATAGTGATCTCTGTCCATACTAAAGCAGCCCTAACATTTTTACATAGAACTGAGTCAAAAGTATATCTAAAATCATGGCTGTAATTTTATATCCTGATCTTTGCAGAGAATACCTTAGCAGACCCAAGTGCAGTAACAGCATGCTAAGTGGTTATTTTTCAAAATGTCTAAACAGGAAATTATAGTGCAAAGAATGAGAAAATAAAGCTGTGTTTGGTAATGAAAAAACCTACATAAGACCCAAATGGAAATCTTAACTTTTCTACATCATTCAAGATGTTTTCATGCTATCTGTACTACAGTTGTGACACACAAAAATTATAGGGAGCCTTGTAAATATAAAAAGTAGAGATAACTGTCAAACTTCAGCATGTACATTTCTGTTGAACTGAGATTTTGGAGCAAGGAAGGGCTTTGGTTATCTATAGCATGGGACAGATGAGCGGCTTTGAAAGGGAGAACAGCTTCTGTTCATAATATCTCTTATAGTTTTTTTCAGCAAATTATCTTTTTTCCACAACACTGTGTTTCTTCTGGCCACAAAGTGCTATGTAAATGGGTAGGAATGGAAAATTCTCACTAAACCATGCTGAGCACTCATTAGAAAAACCCACATTTCCTTGCAGAAGTGAAGCTGGTACAGCTCAACCTTTATTTAACCCCCAACTCACACACCCTCCCTCCCCCACACAAAGATACATAAGATTCAATTACATTTTTGCCTCCAGTTATGTCAAGTATAAAAAGGAAAATGAGATCTTAACAAGACTGGTTTTAAAATAGCCTCAAGTTATAACTTTTAAATGTTGGAACTTACTGTGCAATGTTCCAGACATCTTAAGTGAATAGTCCAAATGAGTCAATATTAGGAACATTTCCAATATAAACCTTCATTGCATTCTAGGTGAGATGATTTGCAATTAAACCCCAGAGGATGCTATTCAAATTTTAAAGGAGTCCCCTATTTTCTCTTGGAATAAGATTGACATACTTGCTTAATAGTTTCTCAGCTTCAGTAATTGAATTGCCTCCTCCACATTTTTCAAGTCTCAATCCTTTATCTTAATGCCGTAATTTCTGAAAATCCTTTGTGCTTTCTTGTTTAGAAAATTTGGCAAAATAGCAGCCTTGGGAGTCTGCTGTGCTTTAATTCACTGTAATGCCCAAGTAGTTTTGGTGGGATTTTTTTTTTTGTTTGGTTTGGGGCTTTTTTTAGTTGTTGTTGTTTGTTGGGATTTGTTTGTTTGTCTGTTAGGGAGGGGGGATGTTTGTTTTTACTAGTTTGTTTTTGTTTGATTTGGTTTTATTTCCCCATTTGTCTAGAAGTAGATGGTTAAATCTTTCAATACAAATGAAATTCAAGGCTAAGAATCATGCAACAGTACATACATACAACAATGCCTTTTCATGTTTTATTATACAAAACACACAGCATCTCTTGTTGGCTCTCTACTGTCAGGAAGAATTTTACTTCTGCATTCAATCTTAATAATCCTTTTTTTCCCAATTAGAAATTGAACATCCCATAGGAAAAAAGGGTTCAATATTTTTAGACAAGCTCTCATAGATTAAAAAAAAAATATACTGACCTGGTTCAATACTTCAAACATTTATTATATTAACACCTATTTATATGGCATTACTTACATGTCACAGTCGTGGAACTTTGAGTCAACCTGCAGGAGCTCATAACATATAAGCGAGAAAAAAGGAGGACATGGAGCATTGCTAAAGGCAGCTTTTTGCCCTAGAGTAGAAAAAGAGGATATCCTTAAACTTTTGAAAAGGGGAAATGTTGTACAAGTTAACTTTGCTTTGACCTCTTGTAGCAATAGCAACAGTACTTGTACGATGAGGGAAGATGCGAGCCACATACATCTCCCAGTACCATGTGCTCTAGGGACCCTGTACAGGTACTGACTCAATCTGACATACTCACCATCCCCAGTAAAATGATGTAGAGATAATAGCATCTGAATGGCAACAACTAAATTTTTTTTTCAGGTTAAGTCTCACCTTATATGCTTAGGATTACACAGTACTGATGTGTTGTTTCTGGTTTTAGGACCAGACCAATAACTGAATGACATAAACGTATCAGTTTCAATTAATGCTAGCTTCAGCATTACTGAGCAGCATAAATTTATGTAAAATAGTCTGTTTAATTTGATAACATCATGTGCAGTAGTTCAGAATGTCTGAAATACAGCACTGTTGCTTAACTGCAGCTCATTCTTCAGCAAAGTTGTTTGGAATCTACTTTGAATTACACAGAATGGTTTGAAAATGCCAAAGCATGAAACAAGGCAATACCACTGTTCCGTCCATTTCTATAACTAAACAGCATTTAAAATGAAGGTTGAGAGGGTCCATCAAAACCTAGCTAGGCTAAGAGGAGAACTGATTTCTAAGCACATTCTATCAAACAGAACAGCTGCTAATCAACAAGCAAAGCTAGTTATTAGACTTACAGTCATTATCTTCATGTCTAACCCAACAGTATTTTTATACTGATACAACAGAAGACAGCTAGAGATGTAGTCATTTATTCTGAGTTCTGCAACCAATGAAAACACGATAAAACGTCATTTTCTTGTTCTCTTTCTTATCATGTACACAGTAAAGGTGTAACAAAACTAAAGCCATATCCAGCCTTATGATCCAATTCATTAGATTTACTATCAAGCATGGCTGTCAGGACTGTCTTTCTTGTACATTGTGCATGAACTTCTTTCTTAAATCCAATGGAACATTCACATTTCATCACCATAGACTTGCTATGTTTTCTAATTACTGTAAGATTCAACTTGTTCTGCTCTACTGACGCTTTCCCAAAACTGTAGCCATTGTGCAAATTAATATTTACTGTGCTATCACTGAATAATTCAATGGTTCATGTACTTATTGGTGGCTCAAAGCATAAACTAGACTCCTTAGCTGGAAAAGTGCATTTTACTTTAAAGACGCAAGTTGAAGTAAACCTTAGACAACATCCAGGTCTCTGTTTGTTTAAAATTCTTTCTTTCAGCCTCCACTTGCCTTCCCCTAGAATGGAAATATGTTTCTCACTGCTAATTCTGCTCAGCATATTCTTGGATTCCTTGCATGATTTTTTTTTCTTGGTTCCCCACTAGACTAATAAATTTGCTGCCATTTTTACAGAGATTATTGAAATACTGTGCAGAAGCTCCTCTGTGAGTCTCATAAATAGAAAACATTATCAGAGAATGAGTGCTTGAAAGCTTGAAAATTAGCTTCATAACATTAATGTCTGTTATGCAGAACCATTAAAAAATAATAACTTATTTTATGAATAATAATTGTGTAATATACATCAAAGAATTGCTCTGTTTGTCTAATGTTTGTCTAATTAAAACAATAGTTTAAGGATTAGCCCCATTCGCTGGTTTTTGAAGAAGTGTGATCATTATGATCTGTCAGAAGATGATATATTCCATTAAAATAGTCCATACACTAGCATAAGTATTTATGCATATGCTTAAAAAATTACAACACACATAACTAAATTCATTAATTTCAAGAAATACTTTACTGCTACCATCATTAGGGTGGAAAATGAAAGTAGACAAAAAAAATACTTACCTTATGACAGCTAATAAATACAATGGTGCAGTCTGTTGAACTGACTATGAAACCCCATGATTAGACAAGCAAGCACCAAGCTTAAGGGGTAAGAAAGAAATTGGTTGTTAACAGTAAGTGTTATCACTTTCTTATTGCTTCCAGAAAGAAGTCATTTGTCTTTACAAACACAATCTCTATAAATAATGAAAGATGTTCTGTATCAGGGATAATAAACTGTCAGTTGCATTTTTATAGCAGCAAGGCATATCAGGATTAGCCTTGTGGAAATATAACTATGTAGATTAGCAATAAATATTGTTCCACATGTTTTTTTGTGATCTATTATTCTTATTTTTAATTGCTACAAACAACTACAACACAGAACAGGAGAGCTTTTACATTCAGAGGGTTTGGGAGCCCTCTGTGCTTTTCAACCTTTAGGCTGTAAGATTTTTACAACCCTCTGCGAAAGTGCCTTAGTTCATCCTCAGGGACTGGTCCTTTCATTTTCCGGAGAAGGTGATTTTTTTGTCTCCCTGTCTGTACAAGTACTACCTTGCAATATTCCTCAAGTACTATTGCATTTTTTACAGTGGTGCCACATGAAGGCACTCATTCCCTGGCATATAGTTTTGCAACAAAGAGTATGCCTTCTCTACACAGGGATAAAACAGTTGAAAAAACTTTCTAAGTAGACTCTAAGGCAGGAATCAGAGTTTCTGAACCAGCTGGTCCTTTCTCTTGACATAATTCAAATCTCCACAGACCAAAAAAAAGTAATTGTCAATTCTATTGACTTCAGAAAGGTCAGTCCCTAAAATAGAGTTACTGAGTGGTATTTAAGCATTGTGGATGTGGCTTTATACATAAAGTGTAAATATGATTGTTGCCTCGCTGTCTTCAAATACACCTTCAGTAGGCTCATCAGGCAAACACAGACTGCAGACTAGAAACAGGTATCTAAATTGCATCCATAGCACTGTAAGGCGAAAAAGAGAAACATTTATCAGATATGGTTATCTGACGGGAAGAAGCAGTAACAAGTAAGCTGAGAATGCCTGAATGTTTTCCTTATATCTACCCTCTTTTAGTTTAAAACTGTTACCCTTACAACAGGCCCCAATAAAAAGTTTCTCTCCATTGTTCTTATAAGTCCCCTTTAGGAACTGGAAGGCTCCTATAATACCTCCTTGGTGCTTTCCCTTCTCCAGGCTGAACAACCCCAGCTCTTTTAGCCTGACTTCATAAGAGAGGTGCTCCAGCCCTCTCATCATCTTCCTGGCCCTGCTCTGGACCCACTCTAGCAGGTTCATGTTTTTCTTGTACTGTAGACCCCAGAGCTGGATGCAGTATTCCTGATGGGATCTCACCAGAGAGGAGTAGAGGCACAAAATCACCTCCCTCTACCTGCTGGCCACGTTGCTTTTGACACAGCCCAGGATAAAATTGGCTTTCTGGGCTGTGAGCACACATTTATGGTTCATGTCCAGCTTTTAAACCACTAGTAATCCCAAATGCTTCTTGACAGATCTGCTCTCAATTCCTTCATCCCCAAGATTCTATTGGGGATATACAGGAGAAAAGTTTTTGTGAATCTTCCGGCTCCACAAAATATTTCTATTTCTCTTAAACTAGATTTTTCTTATCTTTCAGTTCTTTTTAACTATAAGGTAGTAATAATATTATTCCTATAAACTTATACAATGTTCCACTCTTTATGCTATGTGCAAGAGAAAAGATCTTGAGGTCCATGAGTATTACAGTAATGGAATATATCTACTTTTGATAGATCAAACTGTATTTGATATTTCAGGTTCCATTGTCTCCTTTATTTCTTAATCCAGGAAAAGATGCATCACACTAATATATTATTTTATTTGATATTGCTCATAGCAGTACATATGAATAAGAGACAGGAATTACCACAGCCTGAGGAAAAAAAAGCACCGTGAGATAGACAAGATGTAAAAATTTAGAATTTTTTAATAATTTGCAGCTGCGAGTGCACACAAGCATACACACAAACACATGCTTTCATACAGAAACATGATTATTGCTTTAATTTGCTAAAGTGATCACTGTAGTATTATAATAACGAATACTTTTCTGGTGAATTAATGAACTTTGCATCAAAATATTAAGTATGGTCTTCAGATTTTTTTTTATTCTGAAAAGTTATCTACAAAAATTATGTAGTACTGAGAATGTTGTGACTTATGTGAACAATGTGAATAAGGCAAAAATTGGTGACAGTTCATAAAAACATAAGAAGTGTTAGGCCCACTTATTCTCCCTATATAAGCAAGCATATGAACAAAAATTTTATTTCAAGCCGTGTGCTTTAAATCATTTTAACAATTCCACTAATTCTGTTGTTCATCATGGATCTTGTCCTAGTGATTTAAGAGAACGGTAGAAGCGCAGAAAGGATAGGAAAAATACGAAACTAACGTCTTTGTTAAGATAACAAAGTGAGTTCCATAACGAATGCTCATCACTACTGGAGATTAAAGAGGTCACTTAATCCCACTGAAAAGAAGCTCAAATATCGGTCAACACCACTGACTGGTCTAGGAGATCCAGAATACCCCAGGACATGGAGGGAGATTTAAAAAACAGAATGTCTGCCTTTATTGAAATTCATGAATGGCAGAACAATCCCTCACAGCTCGCTAGATCTAGGGAAAGTAGAGCTTCTTCTATGCATTTAAATAACTACATTTATGAGCTTCCAGTCACACCTTCCAAAATGACCGAAGAGCAAGTCGTGACCAAACTTCTCTTGGTGGTAGACTCTGCCATCCTAGTTTCCACATGAAGTTTCAAGGATCCTTTCTCCCCCTTCAGCTTCTGTTCTGAACTGCAGCTAATTGCTGTTTAACAAATCATTTACACCAACATTCCTAGCAACCCTAAGGAAACCAGTGGTCCATCAAGAGAATTTATGAACATGTTAGTGAAACAAGCATTAAGGAATGGGCTTAAAGTCTAAACTCAACAAAGCATCCAGAGATGAGAAGGTGACACAAAGTGGATGCACCTTGGATCTCACCAGTGTGTGAGTGCTGGATGATTTTCTGAATTCCTACTCTGGTAACACACATAAAGGCTTTATGTCTCCCTCTCTCTATTGCTAATCAAAGAATTTGAGATGCTTCTAATTACAGACTTCTATAAAACTGAAAATTAACTATTGCTATAATTGATGGAATATTTTATCTCTCATCAGTGTGGGGTAATTTAAACCAGACTGTTATGCATGTGTGTTTCAGACAGTAACCAGGAAAAGTACCAATTTTAAACATTTTATGTCAGCATGTATACTTAATACACATGAAAAAATTGTATCTTCTTTAGCAACTGGAGCAAACCATTCCTAAGGAATCAGTCACTGTATTTTTGCTTCAGAATCTATTTCCTCTCTGCCTAACCAGACCTCTCTAGTGTGCCCTAAGTCAGTCACCAATGCTGCACCCTAACTCTAATAAATCCACTTAACTTTCCCCAAAGAACCTCAATTCTGCCTTTACATTTTCACGTAGGTATTGCGAAGAACATCTATTCAGAGCACATCCCTAGGGTAAAGTTGCGTTAAGCAGAGTGAAAAGGAAGCGGCAGTAAGGAAGCACAGTCTTTCTGACCCATCTGTTATATTTGAACCTTACTGTTGTGCCAGGACATGATCTTGAACTCATGATTCAGGTTTTCCCGTACAAATGACTGGAACCAAAACTGCAGGGGTTCCCATTAAGATATGGGAATTTTTCAGGTGTATGATTTTTTTTCTCCTATTGGCATCAACAGACTTGCCTTGCTAGAGTCTGGGATTAAAATGAAGGACAGCTTGCACATAGTGGAGAAACACACTCTTATTTTTACTTGAGTTGAAATGTACTGTTCTCAAAGATTGGGAGGGAAGGGTGCCTCTTAACAGAACAAACATATTCAGTGATGTCTCTTCACCCCTTCAGCTTCTCCTTAGGTGCCATACTCTAATTTCACATGCTTGTCTGTGTTTCATTCGGACCTTGAGCACTAAAGGGAATATATGCTGTTTGCCTGTAGATGGTCCATCATAGCTGTATAAATTCCTGGGTTATAGAGGTATGTAATTGTATTGATGGATTGGCAGATGGATCATGCTGCACTCAAGTGGGTGCTGCAGCTTGGTAGCTGAAATTTACACCTTTGCAAAGAAAAGAGAACCAGGTTTTTGAGAGCTATTAAGAAATAGACTTTTGCAAAAATAAGGCCATAAGAAAGCAGACTCTGGAGGTGGCTTTTTTTTTTTTTTTTTTTTTTTTAAATTGAGTTATATCAAGCCAGTCCTGCCACAAGCAATGATGTTGCACAAGGAGCGGATGGACTCTGCTGAAAGACCAAACTAAAAGTAATTTCTTATTTACTTACTGTTAAAAGTGAGAGGGCGATACCAGGAAAGGCTGGAAAAGACATTGCATGTTCTTCATTAAGGACATTTATTAATTTTCATCTAGAGATAGGTCTTCTTATCTGACCAACAGTATATATGTTATTTGATAAAATTCTGACCTACTTGATAAAATGAGTTTTCTAGGTCATCTTTTTTTTTTCTGATATTACTCAGTTTTTATTTCTAATAGTATTATAAACTACATCAAAAATACATCAATAATTTTAAATCCTGATGCAAGTCTGTATGGTATAAGTTCTATACTCGGACACATTACTTGAAAAAAAGACATATCAGTGGAACGAATTTTAAGGTTGCAAAATCAAGTGCCCAGATATTAGGAAATGCCAAAATTACGTCTGCCTGACCAGGATTGCTCCAACTCCCTTATATTTCTCTATCATTAAACATCCTATAATTACTTGATCATTCAACATATGATGCAACATTCACTTTGTTAACAGAGATTCAATATTTCTGCCTAGCAACATTATTCAATGAGAGGCTTTATACATCTTTGCACATATCATTCAAATCATGAGTCAAAGGCAACACAATTAATTTCCTTAAGGTTTTTCCTCAGGTAATGTTGTTATAACATTTTAATACTTTCTACATATTGAAAAAAATCAATCTTCAGAACACTTCCGCAGGGTGAGATAAGGTGTGTTTTTCTTCTTAATGGATACTTGTTGAACCAGCAAGAACTGCCCCTGAAACTTATTTGTCCTATGCAGATATGGCTCTTTCCTTTGGAGACGGAAAAAACCCAACCAAAACCCACATAATTCTATAATTATTGTCAGGAGAATGAATAAGATTTGCATAGGCTATAGTCATAATGCTGGCATATCCTATTTTTTAAGACTGTGATTTAATTAGGCTAACACCTACTTTTGCAAGTAATTTTCTCCTTTTTTTTTTTTAAATTAAAAATCTCAGAACTATGTCTTTTAAGGTGATATTTACTCTTATATGAGTCATTTTCAGGGCTGGGATCTTTAGATCTATAGCATAACACCATTTTAAAGTTAAATGATTAAAAAATGGAGAAAGATTAGATTGCTTACAGGATTTTTTCTTTTGAACTATTTTTAAGTCATGTAGACCTGTCACTAAAGAAGGTAGAGATACTTGCTTTATCAAAATTTTAACCATTTTTAAATAGAATCATTGAGACTCAAGATTGACAGCTTTCTTGGTAAAGTTTGTATACAGGCAATTCTTTCCAGGTCTGCTAGATGATTTTGCTTTTCCCCCTAATAGAACTCCCAATAGTTCTGTGTGTCTCTGTGTGTGTTTACAAATAAATTTGTGGGGTTTTATTAAAAAATCATTTTGAAAGTGGAAGACACCCGTGGACTGGGATCCTGAGTCAGTCTAAAAACTGACTAGCACTCCTAAAAACTTTTGTTATTATTACAAAGCTATCACTACCAGTATAGCAGATGACGAGTGGTCTCAAGACTTCCCAGCCATGTCAACCTTGAAATCTCTCTCCCTGCCTGAACCCATCAGCATACTTCATCAAAGAAAGCCAAGGAGTAAACATCGATAGGAAAAGTCTGTGTGGAATGTTTAGAAAGTGTGCAAATCCCTCTGGTGTTCTGCAGCGTGGAAAGCACTCAAGCTTCAAGGTTACGTCAGGAGTCCTCTCTAGGATTGTATCCTGAAAAGAACTGTGTATTTATTTAACTTGATGCACTCTGAGTAGTTCCAGCTTCTTAAAACAAAACATATGTATAAGGCCTCACAGGTATACAGAGCTCAAGCCTCAATCTAAAAAATGCAGAAAGCTAAAGGATGTTATATAGTTGGTGCCTCTTATTAAAAAAAAACACTTTAAATTCCAAATTCAAACAGTGTTGTTCAAGATGACAGTCCTTCTGCCATGTCTCACTGGGAAAACAACCACTTGCGGAGTGGCAGTTTGTACAGAAAAAAAAATAATTAAATGACATTTTAATGGAAAGACCTAATTTTCTAGCTGCAGGAGGTGTTGAGATGCACAAACATTCTAATCTGCTGGACATTCAGTAGTTTTAAAGCTTCACAGCTGCAGGAGTGTGAGGAATAAACTTCCCAATGAGCAAAAGAACAGTTTTTCAAGACAGAAAAATGAAAAGCCTGATTGCTTTTCACACTTATTTCTTTATTAAATAGGCAAACACAGAAAATCAGCAATGTCATGGTTTTGCTTTGTGCTGCTACAAGGTTAAAAATTGTTCCTTTTTTCCCTTGCCTGGTTTTGGGGGAGGGG
>JAWWES010000115.1:64361622-64384515 GCA_035583135.1 Lophotriccus pileatus
CTTAGGGGGAGGAGTTTTGGGTCTCCCCTGTGGTTTGGTCTCAACAAAACACTTGTGTCCCACTCAAACGCAGACAAGCAATTATAGACCCAGAATCAAAAGCAATTTCAAAGCAGTGTGTGACCACATATTAATCACAGTAGACCTTATATAAGTTTATGAAACAAATAGGTAGATCTGCTAGCAGCAAATGCTGAAGGAAATCCAGCCAGTGCAAAACTGAAGCCTCCAGAAGTATAACTCTGGGTTAAAAGCCTTTTAGTGATAATTTTTAGTGATGTGTGAGTGTTTCAGGCAGGTATAAAATTTAGATTGGGCATGTTGCTGATTAGGAGATATAGCTGAACAAATGCAGGCTGGGAAGAAAATAGATTGAGAGCAGCCCTGAGGAGAAGAACTGGGAGGTGTTGGTTAATGAGAAACTCAACCTGGACCAGCAGTGTGCACTTGCAGCCCAGAAAGCCAACCATGTCCTGGGCTGCAAAGAAACATGGCCATCAGGTCAAGGGAGGTGATTCTCCCCTTCTACTCCACCCTCATGACACCCCATCTGGGGTACTGTGTCCAGCTCTGGGACGCCCAACATAAGAAGAATGTGGAACTGTTGGAGTAAGTCTAGAGGTGGAAAATGATCAGAGGGCTGGCTCACATCTCCTATGAAGACAGACTGAAAGAGTTGGGATTATTCAGCCTGGAGAAGAGAAGGCTCTGGAGAAACCTTACGGCAGCCTTTCACTACCAGAAGGGAACCTACAAGAGAGCTTCTTTCCTGTGAGGGTGGTGGGACATTGAAACAGGTTACCTAGAGAACTGGGTGGACTCCCCATCCCTGGATATGTTCAAGGCCAGGTTGTATGGGGCTTTGAGCAACCTAGTCCAGTGAAAAGTGTCTCTGCCCATGGCAGGGGGATTGGAACTAGATAATCTTTAAGGTCCCTTTCAACCCAAACCATTCTACGATTCTATGATTCTATGATTCTATAACTTTATTTCTGAAGCTGCAGGAGAAAACAGTTTACTGCAACAAAAGCAGCCATACAGCTCTCACATTGGTGTAATGAAACATTTCAAACCAAGAAGCACTCTTAGGCCCTAGTCGGAATAAAAAAAGCAAGCCAAATTACTTGTCATATTCCATTTCACATTGCTCAGTGATGTATTAGGTATTTACTCAAACACCCTTATTTTTATAATGGAAGTATTTTACTCCAGAACTCAAGTTTTCATCTTTCCATATCGTCACTAAGAAATTAATATCCAATCTTTTGCTGTGACTACAGGAATATGATCACACACTTCCACTGATATCTGTGCTTTTCTACACAGCTCAGGAAAAATAAACTGAAGGGAGAATGAAGAACTCCAACTCTATGGAAAAGAACATATAAAGAACACTGATGGCTTAGAGATATCGTTATAGGAGCAACAGTGTAAAAAAAATAATTCTTGTAGCATGCATATTTCATGTTGCATAAATAATGCATAAATAATGTTAGTTGATATTGTACCTCAGTCATGATAAACTAAGTGATTTACCATGCTTGTCTAAGTACTATCCAGGACTTAATTTTACCCATGGAAGAATTGTAGGTTCAGCTGTGAAACAATGCAAATTCAGAGTGTCTCCAGTATATTCAAATACTGAAAAATACATTGCTACCACTAGTACATATTTTACAAAACCTTAAACAACAACTAAATAAAAGGATTTTCACCACTTAATTAGGTTAGTTTTATGATCCAAGTCCCAATGAGTTTTCAAGGTTTCTAAACAAAAATAGACAAAATACTTTCCATTTCAAAAGTCCATAGCACAGACTAGAATCAGGGAAATCTACCTTTGAAATATTTCTATGATATTTTACATTACAAAAGAAAGCAGTGAAGACATTTCTTTATATATTATCACAATGTCACCGACATTCAAGTCTCAAACTCTGTTAGGTATGATTCCAGTATAAATGCCCAAATACCACACGCAGGTTTGAGATTAATCTCTTAGAATTTTCATTGGTAATTCCTCTTTGAACCTAAAATGTAAAAGCCATTCTTTCCAATATTGTTTTTGTGGATTTATTTTGCAGTTGTTTCTTACAGATCAATGGAAATTTTAATTATTAGATTGATATGATAAGCACATTTTATCTAAAAATATGTTGTATCAGGCAATCGGTCAGTCATATTGTTGTGAGGGTATGACAACCCTGAGCTATTTCACTCCTTTAAAAAAGTTAAAGGCTAAACAAGTGTGAGCTCGCAAAGTCTTGGCAAGGATTCTCTCTAACCTTAGTCAGAGCCATTTTGATACTGAACACAGTGTGGACTTGCCCAGGGCCATCAAACCCCAGAGAAAATGTGAGCACATGTAGATGTGGAAAAAATGACAGTATAAAAATACTGGGGGCTGTAAACTGGCAACTGGAAATGTAAAAGCTGGTAAAGGTAATTGTAACATGAACATTAAATACTACTGCACAGTATGGACTTTTTACTGAGACTATACATATTTCTTCATTGTTCACTCTCACTATTACTGCAAGAATATGACAATTACGGATAAATTTTTTTTCAGTTTTTAATAATAAGAAGATTTTGTATGGTTAATTTTTAGAATATTGTCACTGTACACCAATGTTGATGCTTTTTGTTCTGTGGAATTGAGGAATCTGCTATGAAAAACATGGTTAGAAGGTTTTTCTACTATTTATAAGAGTACTTGAGGAACACTCCTTTGGTGACTGGTGAGCAGAATGTGGAAAGTTAACTCAGTTGCAGAGATGTGGTGGGATAACAGAAGGCAGAAAATGGCAGCTGAAATAATCGATTCACACTGTTCAATGCTGGCTATGAATATAAAAAAATAACTATATTATAAATAAAATAATATGACTATAAAATAATTCATTCTGAATCTCTGGGTGTCATAAATAATTTATTTTCACCAAGTCACCCTTCAGTAGCTCAGTTATTAGTGCTTAATAAAGAATTAGATGCCTTTGACTAAAGCACAGTTTCTGACACAGACCCAGTTTTGAACTGGAGAAATGAGAAATGGGACTCTAATGTCTCTTGACTTTTCTTTTTTTTTCTTTTACTATTGATCTAGTACACCCAGCTGTTAAAAATGGGGGTTTTTCCAACCTTTTGAATTTGTCTGACTCCAGCTTCTAGACATCATTTCTATTTTTTTATCCCCTAGATTAGAGAACTCTTTCCTGATGAGAAAATGGCTACAGAGAAGAATCTAGCAGAGCTGAACACTATTATATTCACAGCATAGAAAAAAATGTTTTGGAGAGGCAATTGTGTGAGCTGGCACAGGCAGGACAGAGGAACAGCCACAAAACCACAGATGAAGAGTAATTTTATTTTCATTACCTCACCAGCTGAGGGATCCCCAGAAGGGCAGAGGAATGCAAGCAGGGACATTGGCACCGTGGAGCTCAGTCCATGCTAGAGAATCATTAAACCTGCTGGTTTTGCCCGTATATCAGGGATTCACTCAAGCACAGTTTACTACAGGTTTTTTTGGGGTTTTTTTCAAGATTCTTTCCAGGAATCTTAAACACATTCTATAGGGTGTCTGTCAGTCTACCACAGGCCTATATTATGCAAATATAGATGCTCTACTTGTCCAACATACAAGGCTAAAGAACAATTCAAATGATATAGGGGGTTTCCTATACCCCAGCTGCATGTCACTTGACCATGTGTACAATCCTCTTTGCCAATTTTCCATTATCTTCCCAAAACAATAAAAATTTTCACATCAACATGATCCTAGGCGGAGACACTGCTTAAAACCAGCACCTTTTTATTGTATTCATATTTGTCTGCACTTTGGTACTTAACAACTGTAATCAAACAATGAAGAGCTTCAAGTATCTCATTGAAGTATTCTCCAATTCTTTAATAAATGCCACAATTTTATTGTAGTATTTACTTTCCCTTTGAAAACTCTGGGCCCCTACATTTAAAAAAAAATAAATTTCCTAATGACTTCACAATGTCTCATGCTGAATGAAACCACCTTGTATTCCTGCTTCCATTGTTATATACTAATTTATATCTTATCTGTGATTCCCTAAAAATATATTCAGGGTTCATGCTTTTTCTTTATCTATTGTTAAGATATTCTTCATTTCAAAGTCACTGATACCAAGACAAACCCCAATTTTTTCAAGTTGTGGAATTGATATCTTGTTTTTAGGTATATACATTTGCTTTAAACTGCAGAAAGAAGTCTAATATTCAAAAGGACCTAAACTAGCAAGCAATCAGGAGAACTCTATGACCCATCCTCACTATTCATTTGCCACTGTAGTTATGTTAGTGTCATCTTGCAAATTTGGTTTGGTTTCATATTTCTTCTAGATCATTGATGAGGATGTTGAGTTGCGTCAGATCTGATATTGTATACAGTGCATATAGAAACCAAACAACTTCATTGTATTATAGCTCCATATTAGTTTTTGTGGTATATCAATCTGCTCTATTAAATCTTAGTTAATACTCCATATAGTTCTGAATGATAATGCTGATTTCGCATACCCAATTTTGTGTAGAACTCAGTCAGCTACTTAGAAAAAATGTCTACAAATGATCCGCATGTACATAGTTGTTCTTTTTCCCCAGATTATAAATTAGATGAGGCATATTTTAGTCATGGAAAGTCTCCCTGCTGCTTCATTTTTAATTTGGCACCCATTGCCCACCCAGGTCCTTTGCACAAGAATGCTCTCTTCAGTTGGTTCCCAAGCAGCACTGGTAAATGGCAATGTTCTCACTTTACACTTCTCCTTGCTGAAATGTATGACATTTCTCTTAGCCCAGACTTTTTTTCCTCTGGATGAGGTCTTTACCACTCAGTATGCCAACTGCTTTCACTAAGTTAATCTAAATCTGTCAGACTCCCACTTCTCCTCTGAAGCTGAAATTATTCAATAGTCTTTTATCTTTTTAGACTTTACAAGAAACATATTGTTCTAAAGCCAAGGTTTAGGAATTATTTTTGTTTATCTTATTTACTAAACTTAACTATAATCCTGAGATAAAGCGTTAGGGAAAAATAAGAAATTCTAGGAGGACCACAATATTGGAAGACAGAGCTTTTGAAAAAAAAAAAAGAATAAAAGAAAGTATTCAAAATGTCACTTTTTAGGTAACCATGCTTGAGTAAACTTTGAGAAGTTATTTTCACAAGGTCCAAAGTAAGTAGTACAGCTTTGTAAGCAATTTTTTGTGTGTATGCACAGCTGTGAAAGAGCAGGTTTAGGTTAGATGTTAGGAAGAAATTGTTTACTCTGAGGGTGCTGAAGCATGGGAACAGGTTGCCCAGAAGAGCCATGGAGGCCCCATCCGTAGAAGCGTTCAAGGTCAATTTGGATGGAAGTCTGAGGAACCTGCTATAGTGAAAGGTGTCACTGTCCACAGCAGTGGGGTTAGAACTAGATGATCTTTAAGGTTCCTTCCAACCCAGGCCATTCTATGATTCTGTGTTATGAAAATATATATGAAAATTAGTCATTCAGATATCAATGAACTTTTCCAGTCAAAATAGGATTGAAATTTGTTTATTTCATACCTTCTTGATGAAAACTATAGTCTTCATTTACAGCTGGAGGTACAAGTGAATTTCCTAGGCTGTCCCTTTGTATGAGGTTCTTTGGACCTTGCTGACTATCCAAGAGAAAACTGTCCTAAAAATCATACTGTTTTGAAATTAATTGTGTTTTTTTCTATTCTTTTACCTATAGTGACTGTGGTTTACCACATCTTCCAAAATTCACCACAGCAATTTCCTTCCTTTAAATGTTTCTGAACTTGAAAAGGCAGATAGATGAGAGCAATCCTATTAAACTCAGTCTGAACTAAACTCATCCCATTCTAACAGCTATAAGCGTATCTGTAGAAATAAACACCGGTACAGTGAATTAAAATAGCTTTAATCCCTTTCCATTTTTAGAGTTCCCATCCAGCAAAACATACCAGTATGCATTGAACATTAAACACATGTTTCAATCCCTCCACAGCCATATAAGCATTTAAGAATGTGCTTGGATTAAGTACTACTTAAATCAGATTGACAACAATTTGACTTAAGCACACGCTTAAATGCTCTGCTGGATTGGGATGAAATGGGATAACTAATGTGTTTAAGACTGGAATTGGGCTGCATGTGGAGTGAAGGTAATGTGATACTATCACAGAGAATTTTGTATCTGCCCACACTCCACCATGTGTTTCCTTTTATTCACTGGCATTGTCAGAAACATTCCAGTTCACCACAGTATCTGGGCAAATAACTTGCTATAGAGCAGATGGTCCAGGGTAGGAACAGGTTACATGCCTTCTGTATTACTTCAAAAGCAGGGTAATGGGGAACCGAGCTCTTAACTCAGTCTCAAAATCTGGGTCCTGAGAGAAGGACTCCATAAAGATGTGTTCTTTGGGAAAGCATAGAAAACAGTTAACTCAGTATAACTTGGCATGTTCATCCCATACAGAGTCCTACTTTGGCTACTAAATCTAGCTTTTTGGTCCAAATGATAATTCCTGCAAGAATACAACTGAGAAACTTACTTATCATTTTGAAGAATTAGGACTTCTTTTCTTTATTTTTTTTATAAAGCTTAAACTAATTACTTGGCTACCCCGTACTTTAAAGATCTAAGAGTCCTTTATAGCAAAACAGAGGGCAGAAGAGAGCTTTTAGAACTCTGAAACTCTATATCACATAAATAGAAAATGACCTCAAGAACAGCTCTTCCCGTGTTTTCTCAGATCAACCGGGAACCCAAAAAGAAAGTCACAGGTACAAAAAAGAATATTGCTACAGAACATATTGCTTTCTGACAAGCCAACATATTTCATAGAAAAAGAAAATGTTGTATGGCTTCCAGCAATCTCTAATCCTCAGGAGAAAACCTTTGTTACTCTCTTTAGCAGTGGCAACTGTCCAAGAGGAGAATAAGAAGTACATGTTTGCAATGGATTGAGATACAGTCACTTAAGTATAGAAGTAATTCAGGGAATAAAACACTGGCAATATGCAGCTCTGAATTACATCATCTTTAACCTAAACCACAAGTGTTTGTAATGAGTAAAGGAGAGATTGTCGCCACTTCTTATTCCTGAATGAAAAGTCACCATGGCCCTCTCTGTCACACCAAGCACTTGAACTCCTCTGCCTTATCTGAAGAGAATTATGGTTACAGCCCAGCTGCCTGCACCAGCACCATAAATTCTGACAAGGTCATGCACATCAGTAAATACTGTTTCTCGCAGTGTGGGTAGACAGAGAGTAGCTGAACTCGTTTACTCCGAAAGGCACTCTGTACAACAAAGAATTGAGATAAAACACTCTCATAAAATACAATGAAATAGTAGAAACTCTGTCTAACAAAGCAAGTTTAAGGGGCAATAGGCACTTGATATTTTAATGTTAGCTTTCTGTTTTTAGCTTCTCTGTACAGAAGGTATTCTGCTGTGTATACCCCACCATTTGCTTGACAGCACTGGCACTACTTCTGCCCTGGAAATATACTCTGAATTATATTGCTGTTTTAAATCTAACCTTCACCATGTCTCCTGCAGGGATTAATATAAGAATGTCACAGAAACATCATCAACAAGCTTTGCTCTCGTGCTGGAAGCAAACAACTGTATCAACTGCTACTGGTAAGTGGACAAATACATTGCAGGGTCTATATGGTTTCAGAGTTGACAAAAGTTTATAGAGCCAGGGGTTGCAAGAAAATATTTTACTCCCGTTGGATGGTAGTAAATCAGATGGAAACATTTACTTTTTGTTAGCTACTGGAGAACCAGTCAAGAGCTTTGACTGCAGTGATAGCGAAGTCATCTCCTGCTCCTGCTCCAGATACTTCATCGTCCTTTTCAGTAATAAAAATAGCTAGGCATCTACCCACTGCTGACAGTGGATTGACAAAGGACACAGTCACAGCTGGGCAGTGAGGTAGGAGAGCTGTCAGTGCACCATGGTCACCACAGGAGTGCAGGACTAACAGGATGTGAGGACTAACACAGGAAGATCAGCCAGCTGTGCAGGCAGAGCACCTCACCACAGGGCTCAGGAGCATGGTGGCAGGGCAACAGCACATCCAGTCAAATAAAAAGGGTGTAATAAATGCCCTGAGTCTAGTGTAGTTTCTAACCCTCAGCCTCATCTGAAATCAATGACCTGGTCTCAAACCAGGTCAGATAGAAAACACCTCTGTGTCACTGCTGCAGCCGCCTCTGACTTCCCCATGCTCCCGACTGCCCCTCCACAGCCTCTGGCAGATTTGCAGCTGCCTGAAGGCAAACACAGCTCCTGCTTGGGGATCCTCAGCAGTGTCACTACCAGTCACAGGGAGCAGCACCCCAAAACCAGGTCACAGTTTAATATTGCTCAAAGTGGAGTGCCTTTTTCCTCTGCTTATCACCATGAGCACTGAAAAGTGCACACCATTGCCTATTCAGCTCACAAACCATGCATCACCTTTCAGGACTTTTTCTGTTGATTGCAACTGACTAGAGTGTGAAGATTAGACACTTTTTAATCTTTTACTAGCCATGATTACCATCAGTGGACTAAAAAAGCAATTGTCTGGCAGTGCAAGTGGCAGACCAATAAAAAGTTCTCAGGGCAGAAATTAGTCATACACCAAGTTCAGCTTCCACTTTTCAAGCCTACAGTGCCTCCCCTTGAAAACTGTAGAACTTAATGATTGTTTCCTGAAGGATTTTTCATAACCCTTTATGACAAAGGGTCATATTTCTCAATAATAACATTCCTGTACCGCCTCCAAAAAAAAAAAAAAAAAGATCAAGCCTGAACATAATTGTTTTTGTCTTAAATATTTCAATATTTTTACTTGTCTTGAAGACTCTAATTTGTATTTGAACAGATCATGAATGAAGAACAAATAATTTCCAGAAAACTGGAACATCTCATTAGTATTTGTCAGCTACCTGCAACACTTGCAGCATTGGGAATGCTCCCATAGAGACACTTATGCAGCTCTGACAGTAAATGAGCAAAGATTATTTTGATTTTAGAATAAAAAAGGAATTCCTTTCCCCATTACATTGGCATCAGTAATACTAATAACACTAATGTTACAGCTCTGTTAACATTACAGACTGAAATTAGGCATACAATTTCAGATAATGGAATTTTGGTTAGTAACAACTCCTAGACCAGTTGCAAAGGCACAGGTTTCTGTGTATGCAAGTCTTTGAGGGTGGACCCCTTGTCATATGTGTCTTCAGTGCTCTCAATATGCACAATTACTGAACTAAAACATCCCAAGTGTGCTTTCACATGTTAACTCCAACCTCTCTGACTCAGCATGAGCATCACTATCAGGACTGAAGAAAAATAAGTGTTTTGAACAGATGTGTATAGATACCAAAATCTGATTTACAACGTTAACTTAACCCATTAGCAAAAGGTAACCACTGAGTAAAAATGACAGGGAGGTAATATTCAAGGAGATGAAGTTTGGGTTAAAGTTTTAGGTATCTCATTGACATGCTCTTCTTTCTCAACCTTATGGGAGACATTATGTGAGTTAAACTCAAAATGTCTTTTGAAGCAAACAGACCTGAAGTGATGTGGGTTTGCAGTTTCTTATCTATATATATTGATTTTATTTAAGTATTCACTAGAAACACCTTGCCTATTTAGATGGGTACTTGTCATATTATAAACCTAAACAAACACAACAGTCTCCAGTATAAAAAGAAAAATGGAGCTATTAATCTCAAAAGTAAATGTGACTAGAGAATTTTTATCCAACAGTCAAGAAACATGGGTAGTAAAGAACAAATATTTGAGACAGAGACATCACCAGAGGTGAATGAACAACCTGACCTTAGATGTGGAAATGTGACAAATCATAGTAGTAGTAAAGTCTTAACTGAAAGGGAAAAGAAAATATAAAATATCTAAATCATACACGATATGGAAAAGGAACAGGAAAGGCACAGGAAAGGCAAGACTATTTACAAGAGTATATAATGACAGGACAAGGGGGAATGTGTTCAAATTGAAAGAGAGTAGGTTTAGATCAGGTATGATGAGAAGATTCTTTACTGTGAGGGTCATGAAGCATTGGAACAGGTTGCCCAGAAAAGTTTTGGATTCCCCATCCCTGAAGGTATTCATGGCCAGGTTGGTTGGGGTTTTGAGAAACCTGACAGAGTTGGAGGTGTCTGTGTGGGAGGGCTGGTCCCCTTCCAATACAGATGATTCTATGACTCTGCTTCAGTATATATGAGTACCAGTTTCTTTCTCTCCCAGCTACAAATCACTTTCGAAGCACTTTGGAGTGTTCCTCAAGGAAAAAGATTAGTTAACTCTTTATTTTTATTTTTATATTGAACACATCTGGATAAACTTGGTGATTAGGGTATTTGAAAACTACAGCTTCATTTGCATAATATAAGCTCCATGCACCGTACAAATGGGACTTGCAGTACTTTGTGAATTCTCCAGTGTTTTGAATGATTTAGTACAGTGACAGCACATTCTCTGTAAAAGCATCAGACTGATTTTCTATTTATACACAAGACTAAAGGACAACAGTAATCACATCACAGACACCGTATCGAAAAAAAACCCCACTAACTAAAAGCTATTTTTTTGACTTTTAGGATATATAATGATACCTATATGTATGTATACCACATACAACTACTTTTTCAATGATTAAAATACGTGGATATGCTGCCATATGATCTCAGCATCTTGGAGCAAGGAGAAGCACAGAAGCTTTTTCTGTAATCAGAGTGTTTCCTTCTTCTATGCTACTTCCCATCTCCAAAATTTTGGTGATATTATGCACTTATAAAGGACATCTACTCAACCTGTAGATGAATTAGGCAGCTGAGGATAGACTGCCACATGCCATCCCAGGTCAATTTTACAGTCCAACAGACAGGTAACATCTTTTTCATAGTTTTCTCACGGTGTGATTTTCAGAGTATCCCTCTGGCTTTTAATTTCCATCTGCTCAGATCAGCCACTTGTATAACAGCAGATCCACGGGGGAAGTCTCCAATGTAAATGCCTATATAATTGCCATTCCTAGCAGTTACTTTATGTAACTATTTATCTATTTATCTGATAAATCTGCAAACATAAAGATAACAGTCAAAATAAAGGAAAAAGTACTCCAATTAGGAAAAAAAAAAAAAGAAAAAAGGATAGCAAAAAATTAAATCACCAAATTCATAGTATGTTCTGCTTTATTTTCTATTTTTTTATGGCATGAAACTCACCTAGCAGAACCACGATCTGTCTCTTTTCAGGGTGCAAATTTACAGATCTAGAGGTGTACAGTTTAGACTCTTGGCAATAAATCTGAGCCAAAGACTTCTTCTGTCTCCAGCAATGGTGGTGTGAAAAAGCAGACTGTCAATAAGTTCAAGCTGCAAGAATGTCTTGTTGAGTAACAACCAAACAACATTATAAATAACCCTTTTTCTATGTCCAGCTATCAATGCAGAATATATTGGACCAAATTATTTTTAGGATGTCTAACTAGAAGCAAATATTTATACTAAATATATCTATTTTTCCTATGCCATAGGTGCAGATGTATATTAACATAAGGATGACATAATAAAATCTCAAAACAAACCACTGAACACAGCATTTCCAACTAGAAGATGAGAGGGAAGACAGAAAAACTGAGCAATTAGTCTGGAGATTTTCCTGAAACTGAGATTCAGGTTAAATACTCTCAATCACACGGGCATTTGTGTATCCAGATTGATGGACTTTCAGCATTCAAATCAGCCTGACTGCACAGGTTTTGTAGACATGGAAGAACTGTAGGTCAAAAAAGAAATTCATATCCTTGGGATCTCTGGACAATAATCAAACAAGCTCCTTTGCTCCAGAAGTTTATTCATGTTTATCCAGGAACAGTCAATCTGATCTATAGCTGAAAGGGTGAATTCAATGTTATTTGATATCAAACCACTATCTGAAGGCTCTGCGGATTTCCTGAAATGGATATTTCAGGAAAAGTACTGACTGTGCTATGCCTCTGCCAGCAGAGTATGTATATTTAATTTTTTTTCCCAGCAATTGCTGGCATATGTAATGGTCGCAGTGTCCCTACACTTCCCTGCAAGTCTGCTTTTCCAGGACCTACTCGTGCCTTTTGAAACTACTCAGAGGTCCTCTTGCAACACACAGGTGGTGAATCAGACCCTTGAACTGAAGCTAGCTGAACATTGCCTTTAGATTCTCCTTACAGTCATCAAGTTTTAACACAATTGCCAGTTCTCCAGAAAGATTTCTTGACTTTCTATTGCAAATCTCACCTTTGTGATAAGACAAACATTTAAATACTCACCAAAAGAAAAGAGGAAGGACTTTTGTTTTCTGATGGACTGTTTTAGCATTGAGGACAGCTTTTCTGGTATGTCTGCATTGCAAAGGAAAGATAAGTTCAGAAGAAGCTTTTAGTACAGCAAGACCATGATCCATGCACACTATATTTCTATGGTGTTCATCTATATTAGGAGTTTATTTTGGACCAGAAGCATGCTTTCAAAGCTTTCAAAGCTTTCAAAGTGACCCTTCCAACCATCCCCACTTTACAAACTTGGTCTCACATCTCAGAGCAGTCTTTGATTGCATGAAGTAGATATTGTCTGGATGAAATTAAACTGAAATACATATTTCAGGAGTGCAACTACTAACCAAGGACCTGACTAGAGTTGATGTAAAACCTGATGAAACACCATGCAGTGTATGTCAACTGGACTCCACAGATCCACTCCTACTGAGCTGTGGAGACAGGGTAATACTTGATACAAATCTGCTGACAGCCAGTCTGCAGGTCAGGAGCTTAGGCAGGCTACCTCTCAGACACAAGGTGATTCCCCTTCTCCCCTAAAGCACTTTGCTGCTGCTGACATACAGGACCAAATTTTCAGGACCTATATTACACAGCACCTGCCTGGATTACACTAATGAGTTACTGCATCAAGTATCTTCTTGCTTGTCATTTTCAGTTACTTCCAAAACTCAGATCATGGCCTACTCTGGGGTCTCCTGGACGGACTGTGTAGATGGTACAGGTAGCTGATTTAGTGCACAGTGCACAGTGCTACTTTGACAGATTTTGTCAGTGCACACGTGCTAGTGCACAGTGCACATTTTAGTTTGACAGACTCTCAGAGCATGCGCTGAATGACAGCTTTCTAGATTTAACATATCTTTTTTATAATCCTCCTGTTAAAGAGGAGCAACATCATAAATTTTATTAAATGTGATTGCAAATGGAAGGGTAATTCATTCTTCATACATGAAATGGGAGAGTAAGAGATTTGTGCAGGCACCAAGAAAAAGTAACCATCAACAAACAATTTCCTTCTAAGAAAATTGTACTTTCAAAGTGTTAAGAGTAATGGAAAAGAAACAAGTGTATGCACTATCTAGACAGTAAAGAGAAGAGCAGAGGTTGACAGAAGAAAACTGTGATTTTTTTTTTTTTAGTGATTTTTCTTTTCAACTGCAATTAAACATTTATCATAAGTTTACTTATTTATCTGTGTTGGACTCACCCATACTTTGATATCTCTAGGTGGGCAGTAGCAGCCAGGCAGTATCACTTAGAAGTTTAGTCCTGTAATAATAGCATTTTCGGTAGGTTGATTTGTAATTGTACAGAAATATTCTAAAACCTTACCAATTTTTATCCTATGACCAGACAAGAGAGAAGCAAACATTTTTTCTCCTTTCTATCTTTCTTCGTAGGACAAAGACAAATCAATGTCTTATAATGTATGAAACACAGGTGTGGCCTTACTCACATGCTCAGTCATATCTACTGATCTCATGCTAATGACTCCCTCAGAAATTTAATCACAAAACTACAGAGCACTTCTAGTGCCTCACTGGAAGATGAAGTTATTCTTTGCTTTGCCTATGATTACAACTCCTTTTATATGTACAATTCAGGCATGAGAAAATATTAATTTTCTTCCTGAAACTCTGAAAGTGTACACAGCTTGTCAGGTAAATAAATCCCTTCTCTGTTTACCATTCTCCTCACAAACTAAAGTGCACTACTACAGAGAGTACATCCAACAACTTTTAACAATATCTCTGCAATGTTTGAGGTGCTATGAATCTCCTCTAAAGGTCAGAAATTGAGGCAACTGAGAAACTTTCTGCAACTGCTTCAGCTTTGCTGTAGAAAACTTCAGCCCAGAGGTCATAATTATTAATCTGCCTGCCTGGGTTGACCAGGAAGTGGTAAGCCTGGACCTACCAATGGTTCATAGTAAGAGAGGAGAGGAGAATGTACCAAACAACACATGCTATGGTCTGATAGAAGTCTAATATTTCTAAACTCCAGTCCCAATGGCTACCAGTTAATGCATCTTTTGTAGCTTTATTTAGCTCTTATTCCACACATGATCTGCTGATACTCTTGTTCCCCGGTGACACCAGCCAGACATTTTGTTGTCTGCAGTTCGCCAATAGCAAGCTGACCCACTGGCTCCAACCTTCTCCCTCTTCATGCATGCATTTTCAAACACTTTCTGTACTGCCGAGGTCTTTATTAACAACTTTTAAATATTTTCGTTTGTTTGTTTTATATCCGGACACAGTTTTGTGGAAGGTCATTCCTTCCCTCACATGCAAGCAGCTTCTTAAATGTCTTTATGCCCTTCAAACAGACACACCATCTTTTAATTTTCACATCAGCTTTTTGTAGAGAAGCTGCTGCACACTTCCCGCTTTATAAATAAACTAGGTGAAAAATGTCCCCGGGCATTTGAAAGTGAGGTGAAAAAATTAATTCCTAGCCACTCTGATTAACTTGTTTTGCAAAGCTTTTTTAGCAGATATCCCCTCTGGAAAAATTTCTTAATTGCATCCTGAAGGCAGGATGCCTGTGACTAGTTCTTGACATTATTAGGGAAATATTTTACTGTAATTTTTGGTGTTGTGCACACCAAAAGAGTATGTATTACTTAGAGAGAAACAAATCTCCATGCTCTTATTCATAATTTCCTGAATTTTAATAATTAAGGTGGAAAGAAGCAGTCAATTAGCTGCATTTTCACAATGTTCTTAAGTGATGAAAACTTGCATTCTGGCACATGTCAAAAAAACCCCAACTATGAAGGCCTTCTATCCCCAGAAGAATGAGAGATGATATGTTCAAACAAATTCAGTTTTCATAGAAGTATGAGGACATAACCATATGTGTGTAAATGTAAATATATATTTGCATTTATATATGTGCAGAAAGGGGGTGATTTAAAGAAAATTTAAAAAGCCTCAGTGGAAGGTTTTACATATTGCATGCTTAGGGAAAAAAACCCACCAACTAAAAGGCACTGTAAAATGCCAAGAGATTTCTAAGTACAGAGAGCAAAGAGTGAAGTGTCAATAACAAGATTTGTCTTTCATAATTCTCTAGCACCTGACTCACTTACTGGTCCTAACAAATGGCAAAGTCGACTCAAGGAAACAGACATCATCAGGTTTCTCTGACCTACTGAGCATATTACTTCTGCAGGTGGGAGCTAAACAGCAAAACTCTACACTTCACTGGTCAACTTCACAGGGAAGAATGAACTGCACTGGACTTCACAGCAATTTTTTCTCTCTTTCTGCTTTAGAAACAGTCTATGTATTTTTTTCATCCATACAAGAACAAAATGGTAAATTACAACAACAACATCAACAAAACAAAAAGAACCAACCAAAGAAAAAACTGTCTTGGGACTTTTAATGTCAACAGCGACTCCAGTTACCTATGTAGAGAGTACCTACATAGAAGGACATGCTGTGGTCTAGTGGTTTTTTACACTGTGATGAACTAAGCCCATTGGATACAGGGATTCCCATGCAGTGTTTGCATAAGGTAACAATGACTTTGGTTGTTTTCTTGCACCCCACAGAGAACCATGCTGAAGGAGATCTCTACACTGCAGTGCATGGAGGGCTCTGCATCAGAGCAGGCAGATGTGTCCTGAAAGAAGTTGTAGACCATGCAGATCCCATGCTGGAGTAGGCTCCTGGCAGGAATTCTGGCCCTGGGGCACTCATGGTGGAGCAGTTTTTTCCTGAAGGATGGTACCTTGTAGAAAGAACTCACACTGGAGCAGTTCTTGAAGAACTTCAAGCAGTGGGAGGGACCTGTGCTGGAGCATCTTGTGAAGGACTGTATCCCATGGGAGCAACCCCCACTGGAGTAGTGGAACAATGTGATGAGGAAGGAGCAGCAGAGAAGTTTTATGGACTGACCACATCATTCCTCATCCTCCTGACATGCTGGTGGGGTGCAGATGGAAGAAGAATCAGGAATGAAGTTGAACCTGTGAGGAAGGGAAAAGAGAGGGGGAGGTGCTTTTAGTTCTGTTTTTGTTTCTGTTTCTCACTGTCTTACTCCATTTTTGATTGTCAAGAGATTAAATAATCTCCCCCAAGGCAAGTCATTGCATTTGCCTGCAGTGGTCATTGGTAAGCAATTTACCTGTCCTTGTCTTTACCCACAGGCCTTATTTCCTATGCCTGTCCTGCTGAGGAGCAGCTGGATGGGTACCTGGCAGTCAGCGAAGGTTAAAACACTGCACTTTGTTAATGTGGCTTCTGAGGGAATGCATTACTAACACCCATACTGAGAGTGACTACACTGCTTATGTCTGTTGCAGATAGAGCTCAGTACAATAATAATCCTGGCATTAGCCAAGCTAATATGACTAATGGACCATAACTGCAAAGTAGCAACTGTGCATATATATTTTTTTTTCAAGATGCAAATTAAGAGATACCTCCTTTTAATCATTTTGCTAATAAATAAAACACGGAGGAGGTCTCAATTGGCACAGATCAAGGGTACTTAATATTTTTACTTCTGTAAATTAGCACTCATCAGTGCTCCCTCCCCTTGCTTTTCATTTTATTCCAGAGAGGTTTTCGTAGGAGGTTAATTTTCAAAGCTGTAACATCACAGTGGATTCTTTTTTTAAGTGAAACAAACAATTAAGAGCACTTTTTATTTGGAGCCCCTTAGATTTGATGATCATAGAGCTCTACAAAAGGATCTCTGGCAGCCGGTCGTGTAAAAGTCCACCTTTTTTCTCATGTGATTAACAACTGGTTATGGACAGGAACATGAAGGCTTGGAAACAACTCTCTTCTAGAATTTGTCCAACATGGAAAGCAGTTCCAACCCAGATACATTTCTGGAGGTAAACAGGAAACCTGACTCTAGTCCTCCATAACCCCTTTCAACTTGGTAGTGCTCTATTGTCACTGCTTCTTATTGTTTTGAAAAGTGGGCTAATATAGTTGGAGAGAGAACCTCAACAGCTTGAGCAAAGAAAGTAATATTTTTATTTATATTTCAGTGCTGTATTTGACCCAAAACATTTACAGATGCAGAGGATAAGCAAGGTGAAAGAAACCAAGCATTTTTCACTTTTAAGCACAAACTTAGACTACAAGAGACAAGCTGGTTTTATGGGATTTACGGTCATAAAAGTTAATGCCTGAATATAAAATTGTCATGGTTTAACCCTGGCTGGCAACTAAGTACCATACAGCTACTTGCTCACACACTCCCCCAGCCCCCTCCAGTGAGATGGGGAATAGAATTGGAAAAAATGTAGAACCTGTGGGTTGAGATAAGAACAGCTTGATAATTGAAACAAAGAAAATGCAATATAATAATAATAGTGATAATATTGACAATTATAATGATAATAATAATAATAGTAATAGTAATATAGTAATGAAAAGAAAAAAAAGATAAAGGAATAAAGCCTAAGAGAAACAAATGATGCACAATCAAGTTGTTCACCACCCCACTGATCAATGCCCAGCCCATTCCCAAGCAGCAATAGGCCTCTCCTGGCCTATATTCTCCAGTTTTCCAGTTGATGTTCTGTGGTACGGAATATCCTTTTGCCCAGTTCAGGTCAGCTGTCCTGGCCGCGCTCCCTCACGGCTTCTTGTGCACCCGCTCACTGGCAGAGCTTGGGAAGCTGAAAAGTCCTTGACACAAGGTAAGCACTACTTGGCAACAACTGAAATGCAGGTGTGTTATCAACATTATTCTCAAATTAAATCAAAACCACCGCACTATACCAGCGGCTGGGAAGAAAATTAGTTCTACTCCAGCTGAAACCAAGATGTTTCTAACATGAGTTTCATATGGCAATGGAAACAATGAACAAACTGATTCAAATGACCTCACTCTCTCCTATGCTACTCCTGTGCTACGCAGTAACGCCATACCAAAATCCAGAAAATTGCCATCTTATTCTCTTAAGGAGTCCAGCATCGTATGATTCGTACATATGAATAATACGATGTACCACATCGTATGAAGCCCTAACATCCTAGATCACCTCCTTTCAGCATTAGCAAGGTAAAAGACAAAGCAAGAACTCAGGTTTTGCACAGATTTCCCTCCCATATTCCTCCTCTTTTGAAGAACCCCATGTTCTGTTTGCTTGCTTTTGCACCAGTTACCTCCCATCTGAAAATAACGTTTTATATTCTTTAGGTAAAGAATATAAAGTATTCAACAATAGGGATCCTCTACTTGATTTCAAGGAGTAGGTGTTATGGAAGTAATAACACAGCCTAAAATATTGCTAGGTAAATGGATAATTGAACAGGGTGGAGGTTTCATTTTATTTTACAGAGAACTTTCATTCCACTTAGTTGGAAAATTTGCAGTAATCAAAGCTCAAGGTTAAATCTCCCATTTCTGAAAATATTACAATCAGATGTGAGTCCTTGTACCTGGATTTCTATAAAAAAATTTCAGGACTAAGGGTATCATAAAAAATCAGTAACAGTTTAAAACACTGTGTGTGCAATCACGATTCTGTGAGAGACTCAACTAATTAAACATGACATCATTCCAGTGTCTAATTAAAGTGAAATATTAAATTCATCTTTCATTTTAAGAAAAAAAAACGAGAAAGTGAAATAAGTTTAATGAACAAGAAGAACTCTAAGAGATGCAAACATCTACAAAATTGGTGTGACCTCTGTTAAGAACATGAAGTGAGAGAGCCTACTTCTGGCATATGCTCTCATTTAATGTTTGTTACCTAATCCTGTACAGCATGTTGGCCTTTGGGAAACCCAGCTTCCAGTTTTCTGTACATCATATTCAGCATCACATAGGAAAACTCTAAAAGCAGAAAACTTTACTTAAGTACATAAAGACTAACCATGAGTCCTCCGCAATATCTTTTAGCCATCCAAATCCCATCATGGTCCAGATTGTGGACTTCATTTGTTTCAAGAAATACTTTTTATCCATTCTGTTTGAAACTAGTTCTTACTTGACTGGCAAATTAAATGCCAGCTTTGAATTTCTAATCAAGCTTTTCTCACCTTTTCACTATTATCACAGGATCTCAGTGGCTCTCTAATGAAGGATAACAAAGAAAAAGACAAGGAACACTGATATAATCTCACTCCACTCCTCCTTCCTTTTGCCTTTCATCCCCCTTCTTTTTGTTCCTTTCCCTTTGCCACCTGTGCAGACTTGAAATTCTCTTGCCTTTCAACTCTTCTTATCTGGCTGAATTTTCCTCTCATAATATATCCCTCACATGCCCTTTCTTTTCCATTTCCCCTTACCCTTTCTTTTACAGCATAAACATAAACATATTCCATTTCATCAGTAAAAAAATGATTCCTGATAGTCCTTACTGGATTCAGTTGTCATTGTGATGAACATGCCACCATCAAGTTGATGTCTTTAGTTGCTCCACACTATTTTACTGATTACATGTGTTCCCCTCCACATGTTAAAACTGATCTGTCTTAACCAATGCCACACAGGAAGCCTGCTAAAATAATGTATTCATCCCACAGCCTCCTTCCTTGATATCCCACCCTGTGATTGATGTGCATCTATCTGGTACAACTAATTGTGTCAGATGAGAGGACACACATAGTCAAGCCACTTCTTCCCATCTGCATTCCAAGGATAAGCCTTGTATTGGGTCATGTGAAAGAGGCATATCTAGACTGAATGCAGAAAAAGTATGCATATATCTAATTTCTCATAATAAGAACAGTAAAGTACATAGGGGGTTAAAACAATGGCACCAGACAAAGTGGAAACTAGAAGAAATGGCAAATTAAATAAAAGATGTGTGACAGATTGCACCATTCCTTTAAAACTAGATGGAGACTTCATGGGAACATTTTGGCAGCATAAAGCAAGAAATATGCCAGAGGTGGGGTCTTCCTTGAACTACTAAAGGTCCTTGATCATTATTACAGATAGCAGCAGCTCTTTCTGGAGCTCTTTAGCATTGCCACTGAAAAGGAAATGGAAGTGGCTAAAGGAGATCAAACGTGGTGGAGAGAGAAGACGTGGAAATGGGATCTAAAATAATAAAAATTATGAAAAGGAAGTGCAATAAGATAAGAACAGAATAGTTTAATTTTAAAAAGCATAAAAGTTCTATTAAAAGTTCATTTTAAATTAATTTTTCCGTCTTGTTCATTCTGTAACAATGAGCAGATGGTAATCAATAAACATCAGGGATTTCAATTCATTTATGTATGGTTTCTTGTCTGTTCTTACCTCTTCTTGACAAAGAGGTATTACTGTTGTGACAGGCAGGAGATTAAGAGTAAAGCAACATGCACAAAGACATCATTGCTTAAGACCATTTCTTTTTAGTGTAGTACTTCAGTATTTATTGACCTGCTCAGTAAATCTTCGTCAATGTAAACCAAAAAATTATTAGTCCATGACATAAAAATGCCTATGTGAGCTGTAAAGTTGGAAACAGAGGACAGCTCTGAATTTGACATTTTTTTCCTGAGAAAATACAGTAGTCATTAAAGGCAAGACTGAACTGCCATGCATGACAGAGAGGGAAATCTGGGAGTGACTGAGATGTTCACATCTTTTGAACCAAAAATTGAGCATAATTTCTTTAGCTAGGAAGTTGAAAGAATGTAACTGGCTACAATGTAAAAAGTTCTGCTCTACCTTTCAAAAGTAGATTTATTCGACTATTCCTCATAAAAAAAAAATTTCCTTTTTGGAAACAAGACTGATAAATTTTATTCCTGTATGGTCTTATAAATAATTTGGTTTTGTTCATTAGAGTGTACACACCTACTTTTATTTAAAGAACTGACATAGAGATTTCCACTTTTTCCAACTTTCCAGTAAACATTTAACATATGGTAAATGCTCAAAAAATATGCAAATAATATGTTCTTTGAACAACTTGTTTACAACTACAAACACCAAAATCTTCAGTTTGTGGGTTAAACTGTTTAAAATGCTTGCAGAGGCAGTTGATAAACAAAATGTTTAGAATTTAAAGGTAAGTGTCAAATAACATTTGTTACCATCTGTTATTGAGAAATGATGGACAGTGTAACAGCTTGACTGTAAGATTATATGTACCGGTGACTCCATCTCCATTTTTCTCCTGTATTGCATAGCAGTTAATATATTCTACACAGTCTTATAAGAGTATTCCAAGCAATTGTACAACAATACAAGTAATATCTGTAATATATAATATATAAAATATATGTATTATATATAAGTAATATCTGTTGCTTAAGAAACAAGCAATTGCTAGCAGTCTTTCTTCAGCTCTTGTGCAGTATTGTTAATGTGGAAAATGATGTAATGTTTAATTTCAGTAACCTAGCAATGAACAAGGTGATTTCAACACTTGTGCCTCTTTTCTGTATGTGGATATGAAGGCTTGATGGCAGTGAATGAATTGTGGGACACGAAGGAATGTAAAGTAACACGAAGGCCCTTTTTACTCACACTCAAGCCAGTCTGGATACTGAAAACATTACATTAAATTGAAGAAGCAGCCCTGGAGGCAGGCAAAAATTGCTATTGTGTCTAAGAAGGCAGGACACACATCCTGTTTATTACACAGGTATATTCCAGTAGCTGTTGAATTTCACCAGGCTTGATCTACTATCCTTTTTTTCTTTTTTTCTATGTGGCAAAACAAACATGGTTCCTGCTTTGGTCAGTAAAAACACAGTCCTGCTACACAGCAATCCTTCTGAACTCATGAGAAAAAAAGGCAAGATTTATCACACAAACATAATTCTGTTCTGTACCAGATAAACTTTGTGATTGCCTGTCATGGATGACAATTCCTTCAAGAATGAAAACAATTACTAGTTTGTTTTCTACCAGGAACCTGCTTATGTTTACCCTCCAGATGAGGGTATCAACTGGTGATGAGTTCCTTTTTCCTGCCATCTGCTACTTCAGCAGATCTCTGAGAACAGGAAGCTTTTCATAGGGAAGAGTGTTTAAAGGCTACAGAACAGTTAATAAATTTGCCTATAAATTTCTGTTTATTTCCTATCTTATATTTGAATATGAAAATCACTCCTGTTAAAGTGTCAAAAGAAATCACGTAAGTGTTCTAGGGCTGTGTCCACATCACCACCAGAGCACTAATAGCATTAGAAATGCATGGCACCAGGTAGGAACAAGACACATGAAAACTGTTCTGCCCTAAGAGCTTGACTATCTCTAGATATGCTTTACTATACTGGCACATCAGATTGAAAATGTTTCATTTAACCAATAACCCAAATCATCTGTTTTGGTTACCAGTTAACCAAGTTTGTCATTCGGTTCAAATAAAAGCAGTGCCTAATGATACACCTAAGGTTTCAAACTTTTCTCACCAAACATGGACGGTTTCATGAGTGTCACTTTGTGAAAAGCATTTTGAAAGTGTCATGCAATAATTTAAAAACAATATTATTTAAGATGAAAAGTGAACTCAGCTCAAGAAATGTTATCATGGTCCCTTTTGCATCTACATTAAGCTATAGTCTTTGATTATGTCATTATAACTTAT
>JAWWES010000115.1:64397025-64433760 GCA_035583135.1 Lophotriccus pileatus
TCAGATATTTAGGATCAGTTGTCTGATAAAGACTTCTGGGTTTGTTTTCATCTAAGGCTAATCATTTCAATGGGCTGCAAGAAGGTTTTAAATTTAATCCTCATTTACTGTCATGCTTGTAAATGGAAGATATGCATATAGCCTCATTTCCTTTGAAAAACCTCAGGCTGACCAGAGGAGTGAAGGAAGATAGACAGTGTAAAATCAGGAAATTATAAAGGTTCCCTCTAAATTTGTTTACTTTCTCTTTAATTAACATTTGCTTGCAGAGGAAACTTAAGGTTTAAATTATGAGTTAATAGCACATTTACAGCTCTAATACTTCCTGTTAGTCTTTTATTCTAAAGCAATTAGTAAAAGGGAGGAGTATATTTACAAGTACTTTTCTTAAAAAATTTTCTTTGGAATGATGTTACACTCAGCATGATATTTTTCTGGAGTTGCATTAATATTTTACTTTCAAAGTTTAGTGAGGTCTCATGAAACACCCTGACTAGACTTTGAGTAAGACTTTCAGTACACAATGTGGCAGCAATAATTAGAGCTGATCATAACAGTAAGAAAGTAGGATGTTATTTTCATCTGAAACAAAAGAACTAAACCCAGCAACCAGAAATCGTTGGATCAGACATCTCTTTAATATGCCAGCTGGGTGTTCATGGGGAATTGATTCGCCATAAGTGAACCAAAGAATCAGCACAAATTTTGGAATATAGATACAGTGATACCTGAAAGACCCTCCTTTCACACCAACCTCTGATTATGTCATGATATGGGGGTCAAGTATCATCTTGGAGTTCATTTGTGGAGCAGGATTGCCATCTACCATCCGTTTCTTCTGAGGGGGGCAGTCATTTTCAGTCTTTTTTCTTGCTTGGCAGGCCTCCTAGCATCTATGATTGATCCAGTTGACCTCTAACTCCTAAACTAATTGTTCTACGACCAACTAAGACACATATATTCATCACTGATTAAAGATAACTAGAATTTCCCATTAGCTTAAACGATCTTCAATTGAATTTACTTCTTAACAGAACAATCTCTTATTGATTCTGAGGCATGTAAGCTAATTTCTTGCAGGTGGGCATATGGTACACTGTCTATTAGTTCCCATGTTTCATCTACATTCTACATCCAGTAACTAATTGTAGTCCTAAAAGAAAAGAAATGCCAAGAAAGCAAATCCCTTAGTTAATTAAGATTTTTATCTAAGGTAAAACTTCTGATTTCCTAAGTCATTTAGAAAGGAGACCCTCTCTCATTTCACATCATACTCAAGAAAATCTCTCCAGCTTTACACAGGAAATTTTCCTGAAGCTGCCAAAGGGTTCCAAAGACACTTCTTACTACATTTTTCATATATCTGAAAACAGAGGAGACATTTCAGTCTTTAACTACCCTGCTTATAAATAGGCTGGTTCTGCTTTATGTTAAAATCATGTTATATTTCTAGGATCTTCTTTTCAGTCCCATTTACATTGTGTGGGAAATAAAACCCTTGAGTAAACAATTAGGTATAATTTTTATGAACACATTGATCCAGAGTTTTGGGTGTTTTTTGAACATTAGTGCTCTACATATTGTCAGCAAATTCTTTGTTAGCAATTGATAAATGACAATCACAATTCCATGTCATGTTAGTGGAATGTGGCTGATTACCTGCTTCGTGTTTCCCCCCTCTTAAATAAAAAGGAGTGAGGAAAAGGACAGGAAGAAGTACTTGAACTTTGGATTTCTGAAGTAGATGTAAAAGAGCAAACATATAAGAAACTGGTGGTTCTTTCCACATATGAACTCTCTGGGATAATATGGCTTTAGATATTTATTAAAATTTCTAGACTGGATGTGGCACCTAAATTTAATCTTCCCTTATCGTAGCCAGGAAAAATGCACACACACTGTAACACCCTCTCTAAGGCACACAGGCAGTTATTTATTCTAGCCTTTCTGCATTTGGGCATGCTCAGAAATATAAGAAATGTCACTCCAGCAAGTGACATTTTTTCCCACCCAATGAAAATAGAGAACGGACAAGAAATCTTCCTTCATTCATATGAAGGTTCCTCCCAACCTCAGTTATTCAGTGATTGAATCTGAATCACATAAGTGTTCAAAAAAAAAAAAAAAAAAAAAAGAAGAAAGGAACCCAGGGGAAAGCCAAATCCAAATGCATTTAGTTGTTAATTTAAATTAAAGTAAATACTTCTAAAATTTGTCTTTGGATGTGGCATGTGTCCAGTTTTAAACAAAAAAAAAAAGAAAAAGAACAACTGCTGAACTCAAAAGTAGAGCTAAATCTAGTAATGTATCTGGTAGGAAAAACTAAACCAGCTGTTATGAGGGTTCATGTATCTCATTGGTCACATCAAGCTTTCTCTACTGTCACTCTCAAAAATATCTGCTCTGAAAAATTCAGCTGTTCAGCTGTTTAGGCAAGGCTGCTTACACTCCTGATGAAGACCCAAACACTTCAGGTGCAGCACAAAACTTTGCTGGATACCCAAGGATGTGGTATTACACATATACTGTTTGTCAAGCTGGGCACCAATTTTATTCTCAATGGTTTTTAAAATTAAGAAAACAGCATCCCAACTGAATTTATCCAGTAGCAAACAGATGTTGTCCTTACATGTGTTCATAAGACACCTAATATTTTGGAAAAGCAGAATTTGAAAAGAATGGGCTTGAAAGAGTGATGACAGTTTACTTGATTTTGAGTAACAACTCACTGTTTACAAAACTAATTTCTCACCAGCCCTCAGTTGTCTCCTGTAGGTTGACAACTTAATAAAAGGCAAGTAAACTCTACAAGTACCTGGATTCTTGGCAATTCAGTGAGTTATAAAATATATGAATATAGTTCAAGGTAGTAAAGCAGACTTACTGAGAGGCAGATTTCAGTGGATCTCCTGGCATTAAGCAATACTGATGAAATTTCATTCAAATCAGTATAGATAAAATGCCATTCAGTGTTGATAAATACAAAGGAACTTGAATGAGGAATAAACAGATCTAAATATCTGAATATGATGGTAGTCTTGAAACTACCTCTCATTAATGAGGAAGAGATTTTGGAGCCACTGAAGATAGTTCTCTGAAAATATAAATTTTTTTATCTGTGGTGACAAACAATAAATGGAACTATAGAAATTACCAGGACAGAAAGACAGGACAATGTAAATATTAAATATTACTGTGCTGTTAATGAAATGTCTGTGTCTTGATTCCTATGCAGAGTTCTGGTCACCTCTTTCAAAAGGGATGCAATACAACTAAGAAAGGTACAGAAAAAGAACAAAAGATTTGATCAAAGGTATGGCACAATGTACGATGAGAGATTAAATTAGTTAGAATTTTTAAGGCAGTAAAAGAGAGATCCACAGGTGGGAATATAGTGGAGGTATTATAACATAATGAGTAGATGAAGAAGAAATTTTATTCAGATCATCATAATGTCAGAACAAAGGGATATCAAATTAAATTATCAAACTGCCCATGGCGGGAGGGTTGGAACAGGATGATGTTTAAGGTCCTGTTCAACCCAAACCATTCTGTGACTCTGTAATTACAGGCTTTAAGCTGAGCATGCTTAAACTACAGAACCACATGTTGTAAGAGACTGTGGAGACCAGAATTCTAAATAGGATCAAGATGTAATTATATCTAGAGAAGAAAAGCTAAGGGCTGTGAAATAGAAAATACTACCAGGAGTTGCAACATATGAGTGAGAAGAATCAGAGTTCCCTTGCTCTGAGCTTGCTGTCTGGCCCAGGCACTTGCTGCTACTCATGGTTTTAGAAACCTCCCTGAAGCTAGGTGACATTATAGCTGTTTTACATATTAAGATTAGCTGGGGAGGTTTTCTTGCCATAGGTTTTTTCCATGTAAAGCCTAGAAGTCTGCTTCCTATTTTTTCTGTGAGTTCATTAAATTCTGGGCTGTATAGAAGACTCTAAGGACACGAATTTGTTTCATTAACATCTTCTGCCATTTTTGTAAAGTTACATAGGAGGAAAAGCTACAAACATACTCCTCCCCTTAGTGTTTCAGTGCAGGTGCCATTGCATTCAGTATGTCATTGTGATGCCTAATCCTGTTTTTTTATTTTTCCTGTAATAGCATAATGCCGTCTTTTTGTTCCTAAATCAGACTCATGAGTTCTGCCCCCAGAACGGCACCTACTCTTTAACACTGCTGGACCTTACAAAACCCAGAATTTCTTGGCAAATACAGAACAGAGCTTCTTCAATGTGACTCCCAAACACTCAGTTTCAGTGGGTTACAGATGGTACAGGCATGGTGAGGGACCTGTGACAGGTCAGACGGCACAAGGTGAAACCCCAGGCTGAGCAGCACTTTTTTTTGCAATAATTGTCCCTGATCTACTTGAGCAGCTCTGATCCTATCTTGTCAAAGCATCTGGGACTAGAGAAGGGAAAAATATAGAAGAATTACTAAAAGCAATATAGTGGAAGCAGGATGGCACAAAAGGGTCTGAAGAAACATGAAACAAGTGCAGTCATCAATGAATGAAAAAGTAAGAGCTCTGATTTCAGCACAGTCTTGCTGTGAAAGGAGCCCTAAAATAGGCCATATTTAGAAAAACAGAACTGGGTTAAGAATTCTGTTCCAAGTCTGAGAGGCTACCTGCTGTGAACAGGAGCTGGCTGTCTCTGCCATTTCCACAAGCTTTTGAACAAGAAAAAAGTAAGAAGACAGAAAAGGAAGTCAAAAGTAGAGACTATGAGTGGTACCTGTTTCTGCTGCTACTGTCTTCGCCTCATTCCAAGTTACTTATGCACCCAAGTACATGAATGCTCTTGTACTTGCTCCTCTTGCTTATCTAGAGAGGCTGAAAAACCTGATTTGCATGGAAGTTCACGTCAGATTACCAAGAACAGGGCTATAACGTAGAAAAACAAATCTTACATGTAGCTTCACAAAGAAACAGTTGCCTCACTACCTCTGCAGAGTAGAAACAGCAGTTATCCCATATCCTTTCCTGTTTTAGATTCCTGGAATCGAAGTCTGGCTTTTCTTCACTTGTACACTCTTTAGATACCCAACACTGTCATTAAGGGAATGGTTAAGCAGCTGGAGAAGGCTGACTAAGCAAACAGTGGGACCTGTATTCACCACTTGCCATATTAACATATTTATAAAATAATACCGTCCCTATAGACCCTTGAGAACAGGAACAAGGCAAGGATGTTTGGACACAAGACCAACAGATTCATATCAGTATGTTCCTTGCTCCCCTTGCACTGTGCTCCAAGCAGTGGCAACGGAAGCAGCCATTCCAGAGAAATCAATTTATCTGTATGCTCAGTATATTAACCTCATTTTTTGTGATTTCTGCCCATATACTAAAAAATACCACTGAGCTGATGTTACAAGCACAGTTCTAGCCCTCTCAAACTGTTGCTTGCTAAAAAAGTAGGGAGAGGAGAACGAAAACTCAGCCTGGATGTATAAGGGTGTCAGTGCAATAAACTTGAGTGAATGGAATCATTGATTGCCAGGGCTGTGTGCAAACATTTGCTACTTCAGTCCACTCAGTTTCTATTTCTGCTACTCAAAATGCAGAGCTACACATTTGCCTGCACAGCAGGGCATGGAGAGGCTGTTCTGGGAGTGCATGCCTACAGGCAGCAGTGCTGGCTGTGCTGGCAGTGGGGCAGCTACAAACCACCTGGCCTGGCAGCCAGGCTCCACCGAGTGTCATTGGCAGCCAGAAAACAGCATTGCTGAATTATCAATGTATCAGGACTATGTGGGAACAGAGGAAAGAGAAAGGGAAAAAAAAAACCCAACAAAAACCCAATAAAAAACACACCAAAAACCACAAACAAAACTGGTACAAAAATAAAGCAAAAGACTTCATTTGGGCTCAGCTGGAGTACCTTGTGGGAACCATGCTGCACATTCCCTTTAGCCAGGAAGCATAGAAAAGACAGGGAAATATATTTACAGAGTACTAGGAGATAAGTCCAGAAAAATAAAACCACAGAGCACTAAAGGTATCTGGGAAAAAGAAACAGAAAACAACATTTCTATTTTTTTTTCCCTTCAACAAGACTGTCTGACAAACATTTTAAAAAAGCAATGTCAAACTATCCTGGATGCCCTAATGCTGAATAAAATATTCCAAAAAAACCCATATCATAAAAGTTGGGGAGTTTGAGACCTGAATTCAAGCATTAGTCTATCTGAATCAAAAACAAAGGCTTAAGCCTTGCTTCCCCACAGTCCAGGTAGATCCTTTCTTTGGGGCCAATTTCTAAACCACATGCAGGAAAGATATCACCACTGACCATGGAGGCCTTTATACAGCTATTCACAATTACAGTAGCCACTGTGCATGTGATGGAAAGCCACACAAGAGCATACCATATGTGTAGGACATTTGATCCTGTTGCCAAGAAACAATCCTAAGAATGGTTTGATTTTCCTGACTGGAGTATTCAAATCTTTTGTACCCATGGTAAATGTCAGCTTGTTGAAAAGGAAAGCTAAGAGTGTTTTCCAAAAGCATGCACAGACCCACCTCGCAACAGTGACCTCTAACTTCCTGTATAGTTGTAGAGGTTTCAGTTGCTGAAATGTTGAAAACACCCACCTCTTGCTCTAAATATGCCATTAGCATAGTACGTATTAAAAACTTCCATAATTATACTCTGGATTTCTAGCTGTGTATCCAGTACAGTGATTAGGCTCTGACAGAAGAGACAGGGAAGAATTAAACATTACCCAGGCAAAAAACAGGACCTAAACAGACACAAGAGATAATAAGTTAAACATTACATACACCTTACTCAATCAATAGAAATTAATTCCAACTAAAGGAGCAAACATAACCTTTTTGTTTCCTATTGTACATGAAATGATTTCATCCAGGCTATCTCACTTAGGGGAAAGGGTAACTGAACATGACAAAATGTATGACAAAACAAAATTTACTATGTAATCCACTGAAGCAATATTCACGAATGAAAATAAATCATCTTTGCATTCATTATGGGACTTGCTGAAGTATTGCTCAGCTCGTATAAGGATTTTGCTGAAGTGCTGAGCAATGTGGACCTGAAAGAAGACATTTAGCACACAATTTCCATGAATGTCAGTGAGCTCAAATGTAAAAGGAGAATAGTGGTATATGCAGAGCCCAGATCAAGTAAGGGTTACAAGGTTATTAAACAGAGGATGGTCAGATACTGCATGGATATAACAGGAGCATACAAATAAGATGATCTTGGTTACAACTTTCAGTGTGAGGGTAGAAGGCAACATCCAATCTATTTTGATCCCTAGCTGTTTCTGATCAACAAATGAAACAAAAATTGGAAACTGTACAACTATTTATTGGATCACAGGGTGTGGTTTGCTGTTAATACATTGTCACATTACCAGGATGATCTCCTTGCTGACAACAAACACATCTCACTCTTTGCTTCCTAACTAAGCTTGTGGTCTTATCTGCAGACCAAAGTCTTCAGTGTCTCAATACAGCTGGCTTATCTGCACAAGAAGCACTGAGACCACAAGGATGCTATGGAATTTTTCAGTGTTGATTACATGAAGTACTGCTATATGAAGTACCCTGTACCGTGCACTTCTGTAGCTTTCCTACCACTTCCTCCAGGAGGAAGGAGTTGGAAAGGTGGCCTTGGTGATTGCCCTTCCCGAGGCCAAAGATCTGTGTCCTAAATCTTAAGAGGGCACAATGTTCGTAGTGAAGAGAAGGGCAGAAGGGGAACAATAAAAAGTTTTAATTCAGCTTCATTTCCCACCTCCGCAGTAAGCTATGAGAGATTTTACTCATAAATCATGCCTTCAAGAAGAAAACTTACTTGAAAAAAAAGACTCTGCATCTCATTCACAAGTGATGAATGAATAGATCCTGTCATCAGTAGATCAAGACAAATGGGCAGGTCTAAACTCCCATGAATGTTGGTGGTCACTGTTACCATGATACTGTTGCTGTCATACAGGAGAAAGAGCTGTAGGTCCAATGGAGCTGGCTGTAAGGTATAAGAAAAGAAAACACACTGTTAGAGGGATGTTGGAGAGGTACTTGGACACCAGTACATCTCAGTATAGATTTGCCCACTACCTATCCAAAAAAACCAAAGCATGACAAATATCTGTGACTTGAAAGCTGAATGGCATTTGGGCAAAAGTTGTCTCCTCATGTTAGTAAAAAGACTGAGCTGCTGGAGGGACAGTAAAACTAAAAATGTAATAGTGTGCAGTGTGGTGAAATACACATTGAGAAACTATACCCTACAAAGAAGGACTGGAAGGCAATGCTTCTCCACTGTTCTTCCTCGTAGATGCACGGATGGGCACCAACTCTTCTACCTGAGGATTCAAAGAACGTACAGCTCATTTCTCCTTTATTCTTAATTTTTTACCTGACTTATCCCTTTATTTTTTAACTGTCTTTGCCATAAACTGTCTCATTTGCACATGACTGTCTCAGCAGCTCCCCTTGGTCTGCTGTAGGTTGCTTCCAAACCTAATTCTTATACAATTCTTCATTTATTTGCTCCAAAGTATCTTTTTAACGTATTGTGACCTCTTTTGGATCCATTAGGGATTTGGTACAATATGGGTTTTATTTGAATATTATTTTGATGCTTTTGAACACCAGTAGAATATGAAAGAAGAAGATACACAAAAATTCCACCTCCAAGCCTATTACTTGGCATCAAAAGTTATGTATCTGAAAACAGCTGCTGAAGTGAAGAATTTCTTGAGCAAAAACTGTATTACTTTAGGTACAGAATATTCTGTATCTCTGTTAAAAATCACATTGCAACCTTGCTTTAGCACCGGATTCTCACATTTTAAATTATTTATTTCAAATAAAGGGGGCAACCACCACTACCAACAAAGGGGAGTCATTAAGTGATTAACATTCCTGCCCTCACCCCTGTTAACCTCAGAGATTTGTTCAACACTACACATAAATTGATTTCCTATTCATTTTTAAGCACTATTGTGGATTATATGAAATACTTTCATTCCATCTAGGGAAAGAAATGCTTGTGATTTAGTGTATTTGCTCTTTACATAAACTATTCTACAGCTCTAGCAGCACTGATGGCTGCTGTAAGCAGAGGTATGTGACACCCGGACACCAATTTTATGCTTTCAGATCATTAGGAGCCAGAAGAGTATCATTTCTAGATATATGTGTGTGCCTCAGTTTGATGAGTGAAAGTAATTTACAGATGTTTGAGTGGTGTAAGTATTAGCTACAGTCAGTACTTGCTGTTCTTTGTAAGAGCAAGTAAAATACACAGTGTATAGCTGGCTAGTTTGTCTTAAAAATTGCTTCTGCAATGGTTATTTACAGCATGTCCTCGCTGCAGGATGATAAGCAGTTTAAACTGCATCCTTTGGAGAAACACACAAGATATGGTACCAGGAAAAATAAAGATGGCTAAGGATACCATATCCCTCTTGTCTTCTTTCTGTGTCTATATTATGTGAATCTCAGTTAAATTACAGAAAATGGGGAAAATTGAGATTATTACTGAGCCAGGGCTGGTTTTTTATTTTTAGTAAATGAAAAAACAACCCTCAACCTGAATTGCCCTGGTTACAGTATTCATTGCTGCTCTGGAAATCCGACATAGTGAACAACTGAAAATATATTTTTGAAATATCATTTCAGTCTTGTTCATATCTGGTATAACTACAGAGTTAAAAACATTTCACTAAACCATTTCCCTCACTCCCTTATCACAACTAAATGTACTTCTCCTTCCATAAAAATATGCAATATCTGAGTGACTTGAAAGCTGCCCCATTAGACCATGTTCAGTAACAGCAGTTTAAAATCCACCAAAGTCCCCATATTTAGCATTTCCAACAAGCTGGCTCTTCATGGCTTTCTGCTGTAGGCAGCAACTTACCCAGGATGCCTGAGTCGCACTTCAGAGTATGCTCCTAAGCACTCTTTGAGTGGGGACAGAGGGGAAAGGAAGACTTTCTGCTCTCCCAGCCCTGCTTCTCACAACTTGTCTCTGTAGCAGAATTATCTCAGCTGCAGGTGGTCTGTCTTGAGCCATCAGTCAAGCACAGCTCCAGCCAGCCTCTGTGACTTAGCACTCACAGCTGGGGTGCAGCTTCTTTAAAAGGTAAGAAAAGGATTTTCCTGATTTCTTAGTCTTTAACATAACATTTATTTTTCATTTAGAGTTCAAACTTATAAAGTGCTGACAACTACCTGAGAGGAGGTTGTAGCCAGGTGGGAGTCGATGTCTTCTCCGAGGCAATCAGCAGTAGGACAAGAGGGCACGGGCTTAAGCTCTGCCAGGGGAAGTTTAGGTTGGATATTAGAAAGAAGTTCTTTACAGAGAGAGCAATCAGGTAGTGGAATGGGCTACCCAGAGAGGTGGTGGATCCACCGTCCCCAGAGGTGTTTAAGATGAGGCTGGATGTGGCACTGAGTGCCATGGTCTAGTAATTACAGTGGGGTTGGATCAAGGGTTGGACTTGATGATCTCGGAGGTCTCTTCAAACCCAGTTAATTCTATGATTCTATGATTCTATGACTTTCTTAGCAAATCTTAATGCCTGGGTCCATACACCAGAGTCCAGAGTGTCCTATTGTGGGCTTTTAAGCCAGCATGGGTCATTGCTAGCAGGCATGCAATACCTGTACCAAGATACCAAGTATCTCTACATTCAGAATACTGAAGATAAACATGATAGATTTTTTCCTGAGGCAGAATCCTCATGCTGGCCTAATTCCTGCTCTAACCTCTCCTCTAATGACACCTTTTCTGATATTCTTACAAAATTCTGGCACAAATTATTTCCCTTTCTTTAATATAGAAAAAATCCTAAGTGAACTGAAGCTGAATTACGGCTTCCTGGTCACTGATTTATACACAAGATAGGCATATTTTGAAATCCATCCTCTAGTTAGCAATGATGCTGTAATTACAGAAAGGTAGAGTGTCCTCACTGCTCTATGCTCTCAATCATTGTACTGTCAATGTTGTTTTGTTGCTGAACCCACTCTTTTCTGGTTTTGGCTTTACAGTGGCTAGTATGGGGCTATGTTTTGGATTTTGCTGAACACAGGGTTGATAATCTAGAGATGTTTTTGTTATTGCTTAGCAGGGCTTGCACAGAGCCAAGTTCTTTTCTGCTTTTCATACTGCCATGATGGCAAGGAAGTTGGGGGTGCAAGGAAGGTTGGGAGGACACACAGCCAGGACAGGTGACCCAAACTGACCAAAATGATATTCGATATATCATCATGCTCAGTATATAAAGTGGGGGGAAGAAGGGGAATGGGGGGATATTTGGAGAAATGGCATTTGTCTTCTTGAGTAACTGTTATGGGTGATGAGGCTCTGCTCTCCTGGAGATAGCTGAACACTTGCCTGCCCATGGGAAGCAGTGAATTAATTCCTTGTTTTGCTTTGCTTGCATGCACAGCTTTTTTGCTTTGCCTCACAAACTGTCTTTATCTCAACTCATGAGTTTTCTGGCTTTTATCTTTCTGATTCTGTTCCCTGACCCTGCTGGTGGGAGAGTGAGTCAGTGGCTGTGTGGGGCTTGGTTGCTTCCTGGGGTTAAACCACAACACAGCCTCAAGCTAGAACTGAGCTGCAACACAGAAATCCCCAGTTTTGGCAGGTTTGTATTTTAATTCTTTTGTGTGTGTATAATTTCACCTGCCAATTTCATCATTGCCTCCACCTGGATTGCAACAAATGCTCTATTATACTCAAGACTAGCCTCCCTATATTACACAGGACAGATTTTAAAATTTAGATGTCTGATGTTTGTCCCAGATCTGTATTTAGGTTATCATAAAGCTCCTACTAGCTTCACATAAAATAAGTTCGCTCCTGAACAGTAAAATTAGCTGCAGTCACCTTTTAGTTCCTGGGTTTGTTTTTTTTTACTTTTATCAAATCTATGCAATTTTTAAAATAAAGCTGTTGAAACTAATTCACAGTAAAAGTAAACCAGTAATTTATAGTGCTTGATTATATCTCCCTCCTGACTCAGCTGTCTTGGTTTGCACATCGTGAGCCTTGGACCCTATTTACTTGCTCCTTGCTTACCTCTCTTTGTTACTATAGCTGCTGTTCCTTATTATAAGTAACCAGTGCCTTACCCTGCTACAGATCTTCACTAAATCTTGTGAAGATCTTCATACAAATTGCTCCTTAAGAACATTTTGCAACAAAACCCTCACAGGATGTAGTGTTGGCTGCAGCTAGAAATTGAAAATCATGCTGAATATTACATCTGCTTTTTAAATGTCAGCATGTTGGAAGGAGTTTGTCACTCTAAAGTACTGTATTATATTATGTATAGCATTATGCTGAAAGTTGTTTTCTTAGAAAAGGCTCTAACATTATATATTTAATTTAGCTGGTATAAAACCATACTCCCTATAGATGACCAAAACATTAAAGACAACTAAGTCACCCCAAATATTTGCCAAGAGTGGTTACACTGTGATGACTCTCTAAGGTAGAAAAAAAATCCTGTCTTTCTGGGGGAAACTACTTTGGCTTAGATAGACCAAAATTTTATATTCTTCAGCTTAAAGATGTGTTTACTTTTCCCTTTAAAAACCAAAACAATTTAGTTCAGAGGAAGAATGTACCAGGACTACCTTCCACTCCATAGGAAAATGCTCTCTACCCAGAAGAGATAGGCCAATTCTTTCCACTTACAAAAATGTCATCTACTTATTATTTCTCCATAAAATTCAGCTCCAAAAGAATGAAAAGGATTTGGAAATACCATTTATAAGTCAAAAGCACTGAAGCATCAAATTATATCAGACTCGTAAAAGTAGAAGAGTTTTATAAGATCAAAAGCTATGCAAATGCTGCTTTGCAGCTCAGGTATATCACATCAGGAGGACCACAAGAATGCAGTCTTGAACTTACAATAAAAAAACTTAAGTGTGTGTACCATTTTATGTTCTTATTACAATCATGCATATTCATCAAAAAAATTCTTTTTTTTTTTTCATCTGTCTACAGCAGTAGTGCAAGAAATCAGAATTATTTTGCCTATTAACATTTGTTAAAGATAGTTATGAAGACACTGGACTGATTTAACCTTTTCAATATCTATTCTATAATTTTTGCTAGCAGTAATCCTGTCCCTACATCACAGCCCAGAAGCTGAAACCACAAGTGTTAAGAAATCAATTGAGCTGTGGAAGAGCTTTGAAAAGGTCACTTACAATACATTCAGCTAGCGCCTTTCACAGCTTGCATGCAGGCTTGAAACCACCTTCCTATGCCAAAGACAATAAGCATAAATCCAGGAAAATGAGTATGCCTACACCGTGGTTCAGAAGCAGACAAAAACTTATTCTGCCCACACTTTGAGGTGGTTGGATAGGAGCCAGCTATGATCTGAAAACTGTATAGACAGACTTGCCCAGCGGTAGGGCCCTGTGTTTGGGCAAACGTGTTCCTCTGAGGCACACACACAGCACATAGAAGTGAAACGTTTCATTGCACTCTCCATCTAGATGAAATATTAGTCTCAGGCAGCGCAACCTTACGAAATGTCATCCCCAGGAAATGCCTTTAAAAAGAGAGGGTGGAAGCATAATCAGAATCTCTTCTGTCACCTTCCTCCCCTTCGCAGAAGGGTTTCCAGTACTCCATTAATAATACAGACTCTTCAGCAAGACACCAGATAACTCCAGCCATCGCTGGACCAGTTCATAGAATATCAAAACTTTCCTTCTCTTTGCTTTTGCATCTCAGTGCAGGAGAGTATTTCAAAGCAGGAAACAGACATTTGAACTCAAACTCCATGTAATAGGCAAGTATGGGGAACAGAGAAAGAGAAAGCCTAGGAGGAAAAGCTTTGCAACATTTCTATAAAATAACAATTCCAGGTAGGATATTCACAAGGATAATGTGGCTATTTTCCAAACATTAATATCAGAAAGCACACTAAAGTGTTCTCTTTGTTTACAGTATGGCAGATTTCAGTGCTTTTTCACAGGCTTTAGCAAAATAAGGAATGATCACTTACTTCTGAGCTTTATATTTACACCAGAGCAGAGATGAACTCGCTAGTCTTGTACGTAGGTTGATTAGAAGATAGGACATGAGACAGAGAATCACAAACCCATAGAGGAAATTTTAAACAGAAGGTTACCTCTTGCTATATTTTATATTTAATAGCAAACCTTCTCTGTCTCAAAGAACCTGGCATTCTTTGAGCCAACTGCAGCATTAAAGCAGCCTCACACCAAGCAGCAACTTTAGAGATTGGCTTTTTCATCCTCCTCTCTCAGATTCTGTTTGCCTCTTAACTCTTCTCATCTTCTTCCTGCAGGGAGAATGCTGTGCACATGAAGGTGGCTGGAGTAGAGGCTGTAAGATCTCTTCTCTATCCAAGCTAACAGAATCAGTGGTTATTTCAAAAGTTTCATTTTCACCTGTGGGAGCTGTTTCCTTTGAACTTCTCACTTGTTCCAGACAAGCTAAAACAAAAAAAGCAAACTCCACTTTAGATGCCAAGATTTTAAATTTTTACTTGTGCTTTTTATAAACACTGGCATTCTGGCAGAAAAGTTAGAAAAATTCACTAAATACATTATCCTGAAAGAATTAAAAAAAGTCTGCCTTATTCCAAACTCTAGTGATAGTGTATAATTTAAAAATGTCATCAGAAATTCTTTGAAATGCAGTTTAGTTCAAACACCATCAGGGCACAGGAAGGGTAAAAAGCATGCAGAGATTTCTTACACCATGAACTGATTTCATTCACACACAATAAATTTGCCCTCTTTCCTGCCTTATGTTAGCCAAAGGCAGTAGATAGAGATGGTGAATTTTTTTGTTTATCACTATCCTCAGAAGCAGGACTGGTATCAGTTGTTGACAGATATTCTGAACAAGGAGGAAGAGGAGAAAACATCCCAAGCAGCACAGCCTTAGTGGACCTCCATTTAGTATTGCATGGGTTCACTGACATCACACAATCTTAGCAAACTTACCCTATTTATTGAGACAAGTGCTATGGTGTCCTATGGCTTGTTACAGTGACAGCAGCTTGCGGAGGCACAAGAGTCCAGCAAATCCCATCTAAGTGCATTTGGCAGTGTTACAAAATCCTGAATAAATCCTCGCAATGTGTTGAATTAGCAAGCGTTCTAAAAGCACAGGAGAGAAATTATTTTGTATCACACATCACTCCAGTGATGGTGATTGAATGAATTCAATTTTACAACATATTTAAATTAAATTAGTAAAGAGGGGCAAGTGGACTGGACACTATCATCTCCAAATCTGAGACACAAACAGATTTTCAATTTCTACCATCCAAACCATGAGTGTAGAATTTGAGAAAGACAAGGAAATACTTTCAACTCTTCAGCAAAGAGAGAAATGTTACATAATAGAAAGTAGCTGAAACCAGACAGACAGCAAAATAACTTCTACTCAGCCAATATGATTTCTGGTTCGAAACCTGGGGAATTTCAGGTCCAGCACCCCTGACTAAAACATTCTCTGATGCTAATAGTGGTCAAGGGCAACCTGACATAAACTCAACACTGGTTTGCCTTGTAGCACAAAGTTAAATAACATTTTAAAGATAACAAGTATAGAGTACTGTTGTACTCAACATAAGACCTTGCTCTCATAGACATGAGTTGATTTTTTCAAGCTTTGAGGTGTCTCAAGCACATTATTACCTTGATTTCAAAGATCCTATGTGCCCTGTTTGCTCTTCTGTTTCTGGATCCCTCTTTAATGGCACTTTGGAATTCCAAGTTCTGTACACCCTAACATATAAGTTAAGGGCAAAGTAACAGATATCTCAGCTACTACTACTTTTTTTTTTGCTTTTCATCCTCTGCAGTTTCCAACAATATGATGCAGATTAAGGTACTGAGGAATACAGCGCTCCTTATGGCTTAAAAAATTCTGGAAACTGTGAATATGATGTGAAACTTCTCCCAGGTTCTGTACTGCACATTACCTGCACACTTGAGCAGGGAAGTCAATAAAGATGCTTATTAGGATTGGGGATTTTCTGTATTAAAAGAAACACTGGCATATCAGTCCTGCTCTCTACTTTCACTATTTAACTTCACATAACTTATCTAATCATTATTTCTTGGAGTGCAAAATGAAACAACCCCTTTTTACACATGTGTGGAGGGGGGCAGGTATTTTTTCCTTTTCATAGATCTTTCCGCTAAGCCAGGAACTCATGCACGTTCATAATTAGGTGTTATTTTACTTTTAAATCAGATAATAACGATATATATGATTCATGCTCTGCAAATTGAATATCCCATCGGGAAGGACTTCTGTTAAAAGGCACAGGAGAGTATCTGAATAGAAGACCTGTCTATTAGATGGAACAAGAAATAGAGAGCCTGAGGAGCTTTTCAGGTAGAGATGAAAGTCACAAGTATGTGTGTGAAATAAAAAGAACACATTCATTCATTTCTGTCTCTTTACAACTGGGCTGAATGCTAAGAGCCATCTGTCAAAAATGCATGTGAGGCAATAAAATGCATTTTGTTTATCTGTGAATAAATTAAGTGCCTAGGATGGGATTTCAGCAGAAGCATGGTATGTTAAGTTGATTTTCTCACAATCCTCTCTGGCAGTTGTCTTATCTGAGGAACCCCAAGAGAGCTTGTGATGGATTTTCTCATATGTGGAAGAAGAAAATATACAAGGCATTTGAAAATCAGCTCTTCCCTTTTGGTATTGTCTTTCTAATTGTCACTGTTCTCCTTTCAGAGCAGACAGATGCTACATTTCTTAAACGAGAACAGGCTAACTGGATATGGTGTGTTGGCCCTGGCTGGATGCCAGGCACCCACCAAAGGTGTCCTATCACTCCCCTCCACAAATGGACAGGGAACAGAAAATATAATGAAAGGTTAATGAGTTGAGATAAGGACCAGGAGAGATCACTCACTAAAAACTGTCACAGGCAAAACAAACTCAGTATGGGGATATTAACTGAATTTATTACTAACAAAACCAGAGCAGGATAATGAGAAGGAAAATAAATCTTAAAAAATACATTCTGCTCACCCCTCCCTGCTTGCCAGTTCTATTTCCTCACCTCCCCCACCCCCAACAATGCAGGGAGATGGGGAATCGGGATTACAGTCAGTTTATTGTTTTTACTCAGGGAGATGTTGCTCCAGTTATGGGTCCCTCCCATGAGGAGACAATCCTCTGCAAACTTTTCCAAAGTGTGTTCATCCCATGGGCAACAGTTCTCCATGAACATCTCCAACATGGGTCATTTTCCACAGGATGCAGTCCTTCAGGCACAGGCTGCTCCAAAGTATGTCCCCTCTGCAGGTCCCTGCAAAGACCCTGCTCCAGCTCAGGTTTCCCACAGTTTCACAGCACTCTTTCAGGCATCCACCTACTCCAGCATGGGTGTCCTTCAGGGGCTGCAGGTGGATCTCTGCACCCACATGGACTTCCATGGAATGTAGGGGGACAGCTGCTTCACCATGGTCTTCACTGAAGTGGAATCTCAGCTCCAGTGCCTGGAAGGACCTCCTCTCCCTCCTCCACTGACCTTTGTGTCTGCAGAACTGTTCCTCTCACACAGTCTCATTCCACTCTTCTGTGGCCTCAACTACATCTGCACAATAACCTTTTTTTCTTTTTAGATATGTCTTCCCAGAGGTATTACTATCATTCCTGACTGTCTTAGTCTTGACCAGTTGTGGGTCTGTCTTGGAGCCTCCGGCGCTGGCTCTGTGGACCAGGGCGGAGCTTCCAGCAGCTTCTCACAGAAACCACCCCTGTAGCCCCACAAGTACCAAAACCTGACCATGCAAAACTAGCACTCTGGAGCTTCTAGAAACTCATTAGGACTGTCCCACTAAGGGATGAGTTATTCTGGGAAATGAAGAAACTGTCAGATTTGACTCATCTGAACATCACTATGGCCAGCACTACTGATGGGAGGAGTATTTCTACATATAAAACCAAGGGATCTATTACTGGAGAGATCAAAACCTGCTCACAAGTGTGAGAATCCTTCATCAGACCAGTAAGGTCTCCAAAGAGGATAAATTAAATAATACTGCTAGTGGTTAGAAACACAGGGACTGTAAATTCGTTGTAAAATAGTTTCTATATTGTCTAGCATACATCCTAATACTGTATTGTATTTCTGTGATGTATTCTTAAATCTATATGCTAGGGATTTCTTCAATCGGTGCCCCAAAATGACAATGAACTCTAAAACAATCCTGTAATCTATAAATAAGTAATTCCTGTGTATTGAAACTAAACTTTGCAAAGCTTCAGAATGGACCCAGGACCAATAAAAGACCAATAAACCTTGTAATAAGAGAGTTTTGTATGGGAAGAGAGGGAGGAAATGGCTTGAAGAAAGAACTAGAGAGGAAAAAATGCCTAATAACATGTTTGGTATTCATCCTTCTGGAAGCATGACCTTGTAATTACAGTGCAGATCTCAAATGAGCCAAGTTGAGTTCTCACCTCTTCCACAGACTTCTGGCACAGCCTTGTATCACAGAACAGGCAGGCATAACAGTAGCCCTCCCTACTGCCTAGTCATGTCTAGTTAGACTGTTAAAATGAATTGTTTCTTATAAGGTACAATTTGTTCCCTTTTATGTTTTTGTGCAGGGTACAGCACAAAAGTTCTACCAGTAAAAAGCAAGGTGGGGAAGGAATTTATCACATCTTGTTGTTATTCAAGCCTCTTGCTGGACTGGGTCTAGGAGCCTTTCTTCTAGGGGCAGATTTTGCAGAATGGCATGAAATTGTCAGAAAGATTGGCCTTGCCATCTCAGCATGCAAATGAAAAGCAGAGGATTTGCACATGAAGTGGTAGGAGCAGCATACTGCTGGGCCTTCCGTGGAGAAGTGGTACAAACTGAGAGTATTCTGGCACTCTTGCTCTGTTATCTGCTGTGTAATTCTGAGTATTTTTAGCAATCCTCTTGTGTGAGGGTGGGGAATAAATTCTTGTTTGGCAACTTATGGTAGGAATTTCAGTATACAGCATTAACATAAACTATGAAGCATGAAGAACAGAGTGAAAGAGACTGCAAGGATCCCTACCTCATGCTCAGTGATGAAATTTCCCCAGTGTGAGCTGTAAATAGAATAAATCTGAGCCTGCTAACACTACCTTAAATGTTTTTAAGACTAACTCAATCAGGCTGACCCTGCCTGGGGTCCTCACACAAATTAAGAGTAGTCCTGTTTGTGTGACCTGCACACGAAGTTCGTAGGGTGGTTTGAGCTGTCATTCTGCTTTTCCTGTTTACAAAATTCCTGCCTTTTGTAGCCTCTGGGTACATATGATGGCTTTTCTTCCATTCTGTACTGGGCAGAAAAAAAAATATATAGAACAATGTGTATGTACCTATTTATGCAACTTGACAGTAAAAACTCATACAATTAACTCCCTGTACTAGAAAAAGCATTTGATGGTGCTCTGTTGTCTACAGTGAGTCAATACAGATCCTGATATTGTTACCTTACAACAGGCACCTTTTTCTTTGGTCCTATATGTGTTGTAACCACAGAATCAATTTGTTATTTGCTTTACTAATCCTGTCATTTGCCTTCTTACAATAAGACTCAACTCCATGGAGTTCACTCGAATATTCCAGGTCCGACCACCTTCATCAGAGAAGCCTTAAAAATCCTAATCTACGAAAAATAAAGTTTCAATTTCTGAATTTGAAATGTAGATTTAGTGCTATTGAGTTCCCACTTCATTTAGTGCTTCCAGTTACTTGGAATTTTGTTAGTGTGGGGATCAGGACAGAGAAATTCTATTCTGGAGTGTACACTGACAGTCTTGCCACATATAAAGTTTCAAAATGCACTGCTTTCTCCATCTATCAGAGGAAATGGACAGTTTACAACATGGAGCACAGGAGATTCCACAATCCTATAACTTGAGGAAGTTCTGGGACTTAAAGCAGTTAATTATATGTGAGAAGAATGTGTGTTATGCTTTAAAAACAGGGTGGTTGGGTTTTTTTCTGCTTTCTTTTTCTCTGAGAATTTTGTCACATGGCTTCAGGGCAGAGGTAAGACTCATGGTCAGCTTTCAGGCATCATTCTAGCCCCAGTGGTTGTTATGAGGAGGCTGAAGCATTTGTAGGGGGGCAAGATGCCACCAAGCTTTCATTAGTGGTAAGTCATTGTGTACTCAATACAAGTAAGTAAGTGCCTTGCTCCAAAGGGATTTTGAAGCAATCAGATCCTTTCAAAGGAGATCCCAGCCCATAATAGATAAGATTAAATAGCTGATGGATTTTAGAAGATAGAATAAATTGTTCAAGCTGTCCTTTTAATCTTTACAGATATTTCTATACTGTTTTTTTCAACACAGGACAAATACATGAGGGTTATATATGGCACAGTAATAGCACAGCACCCTCTTTTCTTCTGTGTGACTTTACTCTTGACTCTTGCAGTTGCAAGAAGTGTGTTGATAAATATTCATAGCAGATCATGGTCTTTTCTATGTTCTACATGTATTCACACCTGCGTGGGTAAAGAACACCCTTTCTCATCTGAGGAAAATAATCCCCCGACAGATCAAATACTATAGGAGATTTAATATTCACACAGGTATCAGTAGTGCAGAAGGAATACATATAAAGATAGAATCGCTTTGAATTTTAGAAAAAAAAACCCACATTTTTTAAGAAGCTATACCTAAGATTAAACTTGTTTACTCTGAAGTTATTTTACAGTTTGGTTGTAGATCTTTGTAAGAAAAAAACTCTAGAACTGATTCATTCTGACACTGATCTGGTGATCCAAACATCCATTCTATTCCTGAATTGTGCATTCAATTGTTCATTTAGAATTCTCATATTGCATCAAATCCAATCTTTTTGGGCAATGTGCACTACTTAAGGATTATTTCAAGTAATTAAAATCCATAAAAAGTTTTTTATTGAGTGGCATTAAAGCCTAGCCTTTTGGTGAGATTGCAATGTAACTAATGCAGGCAGTTAAATATGTAATCAGCTTTTCCTTCCTCCCTTTACTGTAACCATTATAATGCCTCAATTCAGCTGCCTTTTGGCTTTTCTCCATTATCTGAAGACCTTGTGGACTTAATAATGAAATTGACACCTGACATATTCTTCTGTAAAATGTTTAAAGAAGATTATAGGAAGGCTTTTTATTTTTGAGAAATGGTTTATTGTCTTAATTTCCTTAGAACCCCAGTTAGCCTCTAAAAGACATAGTCATAAACACAGTCTTGTCAGATTGCTCCCTCATTTATCTTCTTGCATCAGGCTGACACAGATTCCAGTTAGACTGATAGATGTATAGGAGACAAAGAATCAGAAGGACTGTAAGAGACTATGGAGCCTAAAACTAGATTTCAAAAGCCAACAGTTTTTCTAAGCAGGTTTTTTTGCTTCTTTCAGTGTCAAGAATCTTTATACATAACTATTCCAAAAAAGGAAGAAATAATTTTGCATGTGGAAAATCTAATAGAATATTCATTTTGGGTCACAAAAAAAGTTATTTATTATTTTCTACTTGTTTTTTAGTATGGCTGAAAATTTGGGGGGGTTTTGTTATCTGAATTGGGCACATGCCATTATCATCTAGTGTTCCAAAACAGCTTGTATAAGAGAGCAATTAATGCATATTTTATTTCAGATTTTGCTGTTATTTTAGTAAGGCAATAAAAAAAACCTTCAACATGCCCAGAATGAACACAACAACCAGAGACAGCTGACTCACATGATAAGCTCAATAGAAAGACTTCCAAGACCAGCTTAATGCAAATCAACTTGTTACCTTATACCAAAGGAGCAATGTAAACAGGATGTATAACTTGAACCCATAACCCACTCAGCCAAGAAGATGATGTTCCTGCAAACATCGATTTGAATATGAAAAGCTATTTGGTCCAAGATTTTGTGGTTTTATTTGTATTAATGGGGTTCTGTTCACATTGATGTTTTCCTATTCTCTTTTCATATGCAGAAATAAGTATATTTGCATATACAACAGAGGATTCTGCATGGACTTGTTTTTTTTTCCCCCACTATTGATAAGCCACTGGTTTTAAAAGATATTTCCATGCAAGAAAGAAAAATAAGTAGTGCCAGCGAGGTGACCAGTCACATATCAGAGGATTCAAACAAAAATTTGTAAATAATCCATAACATGAAATGTGTTTGCTGTTTGGCAAATGCTTGCAAGTAATGGTTGTTTCCATATAAATCTGGATCTGCTTGTAAACAGGAAAGAAAAGGTCTACATTCATTCAGATAATTCACAGTAGTACTTTGACAAAGATAATTGAAAGTGTCATTATACTTGAAAGAAACTACAATAGATGTGGTATTTTCTTGATGATGTAAACTGTTATTGCATTGTTCACAAACTTCAGGAGCATTACAATTTTAAAAGATCAAAAAGTTAAACAAATCTATCATAAATATCTCCTATGCCCAGACATAGGTCAGAAGTACATAGAAAAACAAAGTAAGACACTTTAATTTTACAAGATTAACAAACCTCCAGTAACGCCAGAAAAAGCACTTAAATACATTGTTAAAATGCATCAAATTTGAATTGGTAAGACCCCAAGACCCTTTTTTTTTTTTTTGCAGTTAAAAAAAAATAAAGAAGAAAGATAAAATATTGCATATTGCTTCACTTCACAAATTTTTCATTTTCAACACTGTTATTTTTTCTGGTATCAGTTAAAAGCTGTTTTATATTTTCTGGTATTTATTTAAACCAATTAAAATTGTCTAATAATTAAGTGTTTCGGTTAATCTCTTATTAATACCTTATTATTAATACTTATTCTGTTCACACACTCTTCTTCAAAGCTGCACATGGAAGTAAAAATGTGCTTTGACCACAAACAACTGGCACTTTTTAGGTTAAGTATTGCCACCATAAACAACAAACAAATGAAACTTAGAATCTTCTCTATCCAGCAGAATAAACCATGAAGATGATCAGAGGGATGGAGAACCTCTCCTGTGAGGAAAGATTGAGAGAATTGGGATCCTACAAGAAAGATGGGGAGAATCCTTTTACAAAGTCATGTATTGACAGGACAAGGGGGCATGGCTTCAAACTGAGAGTAGATTTAGATTAGATATTAGGAAGAAGTTCTTTACTGCAAGAGGGTTAGACAGTGAAACAGGTTGCCAGAAGTTGTGGATTCCCCATCCTTGGAAATGTTCAGGGCCAGGTTGGATGAGGCTTTGAGCAACCTGGTTTAGTGGCAGGTGTCCCTGCCCATGGCAAGAGGACTGGAACTCAAAAATCTTTAAGGTCCCTTCCAACCCAAACCATTCTATAATTTTATGATTATATGAAATCATAATTTCCCCCACCCATAAGAGCATATATTGTAGTGTCTGTTGATTTTATACATAAGAGTTCTCCCATTGGTCTGAATAAGATATTCCATCATTTATGCATGGTAGTAGTAATTCATGAGGTGTATTAGATAAAGAACAAACCAACATAGTTAGTTTGTGTTTTTTTAATAAGACTTGAAATGAAGCAGGCAATGAAAACCATCAAATTACTGATCTTCTTACCTGCAGCAGGTTTTCATGCATGAGACGTTCATAGTTTGGACGGAGATGTTCCCCTGTCTTAGGAAAATTTTGCTTTTGAAATGTCCTCTCCAGTTAAATGGGGCTAATATTCCAGACATTTACATATAGAACTGTATTTATGCATTTATCAATAACTTAATTTTCAACACAAATTTATTTTTTAAGTTTCTTGGGTTTTACCTTTCTTTTCATTATATTCTCAGAACATTGTTGCACATGCTTCTGAGAAACATAAAGTCACTATTAAAAGCCTCAGTATAGTGGAGCCTCATTGAGCTGCAAAAAGTAATAATTTAATTTTAATATGTTTTTTGACCAGCAGATTAGGTGAAAATTCTCCTTATGAATGAGCTGAAAATAGATATTGTCTTCTTCTTACAGACATAGCTCAAATTCTTAACTGACCCAAAAATCTAGACTGTGTATCAGACAAGTTCAGTAACCTAAGTTCTCAACATTACACAATCTCTGAATTAAAAAAAAAGAAAAAAAAAAAAAAGTTAATTTTTAAGGAGATTTCAGTGTGAAGAACAACCCTAATCCAAAAGCAAAATTAAATTTGATATTCGAAGTGTCAAATGGAACCTCTCTAATTTAGTGAATTCTTGTTGAAAAGATCCAGCTCACCAAAATATTCATGAATATCATGGACTTTTCTTTCACCTTGTTGATGAGTGGTTCAGTATATGCAAATTCTTTCATTATGTTTTATTGCTTTAGAAAATTTTCAGAATTTCTTCCCTTATACTCACAAATCAAAAAACTCATCCCTGTAGAGTATGAACTGAAAAAAAAAAGCCCTGTTGCCTTCAGCCTCTCTGAATGTGGCTGCCTAGGTACTCCAAAGAATGAAGAGCACAGGGGAAAAAAAAAAAAAAAAACCACTACAGGAACAGCAGGAGAAAATGGAGCATTAATTTAATTTTGGGTTTGTTTATTTCAGCGTTTAGTGTCGGTGTGTGGTGGAACCAGAAGATTGTCTTAAGAGACCTGTCTGTTTCAATTGTATCAGAAAGAGCAATACAGATAAAAATGCTTTTAAAAATATACTTTTGAAGGGATTGACACACAGCTTATTGTTATTGTTATAGGAGGACATCTGCAAAGAGGTGGTACTTGGGTTGTATTGACCATCAGGAAAAGTGGAGCCACAGTGACATCAGGCAAAAAGTGGTTCATTTCCCCTTGAGTCCTGTACCCTGGGTGAATGTCACCTATATGGCTTTAGAGAGGTCTTGTTCTTCTGTCCTTAGAGTACTAAATTAGAATCAGGGAACTCAATTTAATCTGGGAGTAGAGACAGAAAATCATGCTGAAGCCAGGAGTAAGGGACCTTGTTATCTTGTCGTACTTGTAAGAACACCATGTGCTATAGAGTGCAGACCACCATGCAGTCCTCAATGGTCCCTCCAGCTACCCTTGGCAACCTAAATGACATCTGTCACTCTTGGGAGCAGTGTCTCCCCTGACACTACATGAAGAGACAAGTTTAGTCCAGGCAGTGAGAACTGACACATCCAAAAGTCCAGCAATGTTTCCAGGAACATTCTTGATTTCTGTGGCCATGCTCAGTCCAGAACTGTCTCAGCCTGACTCTGAAGCACAAGCAGATTTCAACAGATTACAACAGTACTCAGCTACTCTCCCTAAGAGGGTTTGTCAGGGAAGGCAGGAAGGAAGGAAAGAAGGAGCTCTGCTAAGACAAACAAGAGTTTAGAGTTCCTGCAAGCAGGGAGTGAAGCCAATTGTATTAAACTAGACAGACTGGCTTGTAGCATAGCTGCAGCTTGTGCACAGAGTCTCACTACCCTCTCTGAAGTGCTTCCTCCGTGTCCGTACACAGTAATGTCTTGATGTAAAGCAGCTTTACTGCACAAGAGCAAGATGTTACTGAATTCCTAAATATTCCTGCATTAAACATAATATTTCAGTATTAATCATCCTTGTGAGTTTGTACAGGAACATCACAAAACTGTGAGACTTCTGAGAGAGTTAGAAAGTTAAATTTAGTAAAGAGTAAAATATCCCTTTATACAGAAAATGTACAATTAGTATGGGACTTCCCTTGTCTTAAAATCTTCGTGTACAAGTAATTTCCCTGTACCTTATAAAAAGCCAGTCTTGCATTCCCTGAATGTATCAACCTATCTCCAAGGTATTTTAAGAAAATGAGAGAACGTCACTCTACTGCACAGTACGTTTCGCTGCTTGGCCTTCCAGATTAAGATCTACAGACAAGTCCTTATCTGCTTTGTAGCAGCAGTCAGAAAGCTGATTTTCTTCATGGAAGTATGTACCAGAGCAACTAGTCATATTTGCAATTTTTTCCCTAAAATGAACTATCAAAAGCAGTAAAAAAGAAAGGCTTTTTAAGTGTCAGTTATCATTCACAATTAACTTGTAGGTATTTTGGATCATTCTGGTGATGCAGATACATCTCTTTTTGAAATATTATACACAGGGTCATGTTTGCCTTGTCTTTCAACTTCATTGCTTCCCAGTTGCTGCAAATTTCACATAACACCTACTCCCTATGCTTCCTAGACATTGTCCTTTCTTTCACCTTTTTCATCTCACAATCCTCAAGAATTCTTTGACAGGGGGCTCTATGGGATGCTTTTCATTCATCTTTCTGGATATGTTTTTGGCTCCTTGTACTAAGCCTGCCTTACTATATCAGGTCTCATGAGGCCATTCATTCTCATCCTTTTCAAAGACTCCACAAATTAAACAGCATCTTTCTGTAAACTAATACTTTGAAATTACTTCTATTCACACTTGCCAGCATATTCTGCTCTGCTAAAGATTTCAGGACAGATCTCAATGATTTGTCTGCCTGAACAGGTTACCTGTTTCTTTTCTACAACTCCCCTCACAGCAAGATATCACCGTTAAGAAACACCACCCCACAAGAAATTTCTCTCAAAAATCAAGCCAGTGCTCTTTAACCTGGGTTTGCCATAAAACAGACGCTTAGGAAAACACGACAAGAAATGTTTTCTGAGAGCACCAAAACTAACTGATTTCATTTGGATGAATTTAGAACATTCTGAAAATAGGTTCATTTTGTTTTCAGAACGGATCAGAGACAAGCAGAAAAAGGTTTACAGTACTTGAATAATCAACTGTGTATTAGTGGCTTTCACATGACTGTATTAGTGGATTTCATATGGACCGACAGAAAAAGGTATAAACACAAGAACCTGGACAAAAAAAGAAACAGAACTGTAGTTTCCCCTTCCGTGTGTAAACCATCTCTGCAAATAGAACTCTTGTCCACTGTCAGTTGACAGATATCAAGTGAAATCCATGTAATAACTGGTCCTCCTGAGGTTAAACTAAAAGGAAAAGCAACAATGAAAATATTTTTTAATTATTGAACTTGCAAAAAATGCACAATACAAATGTGCTACACACCACATATAGACTAGAAGAGCCCTAGACAGCAAACAGGCTGCATTCATGCTGTGGAAAGTGCAGAAAGCAACTATAAAATGTTGAGCATACCTCTTTGAGAACTGCACTGAAATAGTATCTCTGTTCAAATTCCCACACCCTTGCACTGGACAGTCTTATTTCTATGAGGGAAATAATGTTGAATGAGCATTAAAAAGTTTTAAAGGAGTTATAGGTCAGAATTAGAGTGCAAAAGGCACTGCTTCAGATATTCTAGATGTTGTAGGTGATGTAACTAAATGTTTCTAAGAGAAACTGCCATGAGATGCCCCACCAATGGAAGGACACGAGCAATCCAGTGTCACTTTATGCTTCTTTCTCTTGACTTTCAGGCTCTCAGATGTGAAGCACAGAGTACCGGCTCCTCTTTCATCAGGGTTCATCTTTACCTCCTGCATCAGTTTTTTGGCTGGCTTATATGAAACAAACATGTTAAGATGTGCACGAACATTAAAATATTATGAAAAATTAAACCCCGAGTGACATTTAGTTTAATTGGGATAACTTCACTGTTCTCTGCTTTTGTCATTGATGGCAGGAGAGTTGTTCATAGAATGTAATTTGGGTATGGCAAAAGGTGTTCCATAGCATCCAAAACACACTTTATTTTTGGATTTCCTGAAATAATGATTAGGCAAATATAGTTCTTGACCTTCCTGTTAGTCACTGTAAACTGAATCTTCAGCCACAGTCAAAAACAGAGAACAAGAACAAATATCAGCACTTTCAGCATTTGAGCCCATGCCACATCAGTGGACATCTCAATCAGGATTCAGATTTGAGGCCAGGAGTGTATAATGGTGGAACCCAGGAGAATTTAAAGAAATAGTACAAAAGAAAACATCAGCCATTGGTTAGTAAGGGCTGCTTGGCTTTCCAGCGTAGGAAAAGTTAGTTGGCAGGATTGAAAGATCACATCTAGGCAATGGCTGCCTCCAAGCCAGGGCAGCTATTAAAAGTTTATACTTCAGGAAAGAAAACCAGAGTGACAGCTTTTGCACTGAATACATCACCAGTTTAAGAAAGTGTTCTCATGGACAGTTAAGCTCATGTTCACTGAGCAATAAGTAACCAGAGAAAAGCCCTGACCTGAAACCACCTGAAATAATTGTGAGCAACATATGTGACTGAGCATCGAAGAGGTGCTGCCAAATGATCCAGTACCAGCATGAGTAATGCATTATGCCAGAAGAAAGTGACCTGAATCTTTTTTTAAAATCCTCTATTAAGTAGTTAAAAATTAGAAAACCACTCCATGATAAGACTTAGAACAAAATAATAGTTGATGGTTTTCAGATGCTATCTTTGGAGTCACAACTATTAATTACTGTTCTCAGCATTGCAAAGTTTCTTTATAATAGAAGTTAATATTCACACACTGCCAACCCACCTAATAAAATATGAAGGAAAAAGAGGTGTTCTGTGAAGTGATTTTATGCAGAGCAGTTAAAAGGAATGATACAAAATGTCACAACTGGTAACACCAGCAGATGCCAGGATTCATCTTTCATAGCTTAAGATATCAAGAAATTAGGTCTCTGAATTAGGTCTCTCTAAGCACCTTCAGCTTGTGTTATAATCAGTGGGGTAAGAGTACAAGCACTGTCCAAGTAAAATTCATCTAAACTGTCTTACACACCTGCCTCAGGCATTGTCACAAATTAATGTTTTAGGTCACTCAAAGAATGAGATCCTTTCATCCTGCAGCTACATGAAAGAAAATTCTGGACTGTTTCACTATAATTAACGTGTCAGTGGTTAAATCCTAATCTCAATTTTCCTGATAATCTGCTGTAATTTCTTATTTTTTTTTTTTTTTTAATAAATGTGTACTTGATATTTACGGATTTAAAAGCTCATGATAAAGGAAGAATAAGGGAAAGCTTGTCTCCAAGATCTGTCAGAGTGCCTTCCCCTCTCTTACAGTACTTACTATGAAAGTTACACAAAACAAATACTAATAATTTTGAAAAATTACAGTAAGACCACAGTGGCCACTAGACAACTCATAAAAAACATAAGAGTATTTTGGAAGAAAGAAATTTATTAATATTAAATTAGAATGACAGTTAAAGTAGAGAAGAAATAAAATATTACCCCAAAGTTAGCTTGTTAATCTTCCTTCCTCAGTTTCTGTAGTCACATGATTTTTTATTAATTACTGGTAAATTTAAGAATTTACCTCCTATGATAAATATAAAGGGTGCTACAATTTCTATAGCAGAAAGTTTTCCCACCAAGAGTGAAAGAAAAATATATTTCTGCTGGCAAGGGATTTTTGAATAGTTCAGACCTTGGGTTAGGCAAGAATATATGATAAACTCCTGCTTTCTTATATTCCAGTAGACAAAAGTAATATTTACTTTCCCTGTGATTTACAAAAATTACTAAAGGGTTTGAAAGCTCCTAGTGTTTTTTCAGTCTAACTGTATGCCGTAGACAGTGAATCATTTCAATACCCAAATATAAACCCACCTATACACAACATAACAGTTCTATGCTTAAGGAAGCTGGAAGCTTGAAAGTTTGTTGGAATCCTCTACACTGATGTGCATTAGATGTGGAATACTAATTATTAAATCTTTTACATTATGGCCTGATTTTCAGATATCCAAAAAGGTATTTAATACCTTTGGTATTTCCTTTATTACTCCTTGGGGCTGTATATTATGCAGCGTGATATTAAAACATTTCACCCCATTCCTACAGGATTTTTTTTCATTTCTGCTACTGTTATTACCTAAGGCAGAGATGTACACATGTGAAAGACTTAGTCTTGTCACCAGCAGTTGCCACATTTTATTCCTCTTCCATATAAATATGTACGCACACATACCTTTGAGGGCTTAATCACTGACACGTAATGCACAGGCACGTACCAACGCACATCCTGAAAAATCAGCTTTGCAGAATTTCATTTGCACAGCAGACAGGACTTGAGGCAACCTACAGATTGACGACATTTCTTCTACAGAAGAGTTATATTTGCATATCTGTGAGATGAGCTTATGAACATTGTTGAACACAGTTGAATAGAGTTTCCCAGGTTCCCTCGTTGGTCAAAACCAGGGGACAATGATGTAAAAAAAACCCCAATGTGGTAGATGAAAAGTATTTTTTTATTCATGACTCTGTTAGTCTTGATCATTCCAGACTGTAAACTAAGTCTTTTTAAACCATTCTCTTATAGCAAGCTGTTCCTATGACTTAGGCATGTGTAAAAGTAGTGATCACAGTCTACAAATTAATTTATTCCCCAAAGGCACCTTTTGGAAAACAGATACTAATGAGGTGAAGAAAGAGAAATAAAAGTTGAGGGAGATATAGTGGTAGAGCAAAAACATTAATACACTGGGCTTTGTAAAAATTATACACTGCTTTCTTTATTTGTACCATATCTTACATTTAAGTCTATTTACTGCTGTCTTATGATTGATATTTTCTCTTTATAAAACTCAGACTATTGCATATACATACCACATCCCTACATTCTTCCTTTATGTTCATAAACCAAAAATTTCTGATTGTTACATTTTCACCTCTGTAAAGATATTCTCTCCTGAGCAGCAAGAGGTGTTTCCTGTGTAAATTATATGCTCACAGTTCAGTCTCCTCGTTTGCAGAGCTTCCCACTGAAACTGTTTTGTTTGTGCGAAAAGAAGTTTTTATTGCTTCATATTGCAATATGACTTTTTTGGAGATGAAGACATACCAGAGTGCAGGAAACCATCTCTATTTCTGTTTCTTCATACGTGCCACCTGGGAGATGTGGAACAATTAACACCCTGCAGGATTCTGCAAAGCTACCTGCTTCATTCCTAGCTTACTTCAGCTAGGACTGCAACTGGAAGAACCTGATCCCAAACCATTTTCCCCTTTCATCTTCTGCTGCGCAGATGTGCCAGCTGATGTCACATCTGTTTTGTAATTTAAATCCAGTGTAAACACATATATACAGCCACTTCTGGTGTTTCCCATCTCACACACACACCTGGGGAGCACACAAGGGAGAATGTGAATTTGTACATTTCATATATACATTTTACTTACTGTAAATCCACCCAGAAATAAACAAAAACCTTAGGGCTTTTACAGAAATCAGCCAAGAATTTCTGGGTTTTCCTCATTTCTATGTGAGTCAGCACATGTAGCAAAACATAATCATTACAATAAAAAGAAATTTTTGCATTCTTTCTTCCTAAAAGATGTAATTTCCAGAGACTGTGGGGACAGAAGTCAGGTCTTTAGCTTGCAGTGGTTTCTGGTGGAGGGATGTTCTGCTAGATGTGCTCAGTGGAAATCAAATGGTACCGAGTTGTGTCTCAGGGTTATTTGAAAGTTGAATACTTTTCTGAGGAATTGTTTCTGCAGTGATTGCCAATTTTCTGCTTGAGAGGTTTATGATCAAATAGTTTCTGGCAGGAGCTTTTTGTTGGGTTCTTTCAACTGCTGGTTTTCTGAGGACACTTGCTAGTGAATGTTCAAATTTCTTCTGCTGTTTCTATTAACATTTACAGAATGAATTTCAGCACCTGCTAGAAGTTGTGAAGCACTGACAACACATAGATGGAGAGTATATGGGATCAGCTGTGGCTGGAAATAATAAATAGAGTACTTTAACTACACTGCAGAAAACATAGGTACAAGTCCAGTGACAGATGCTAAATAATTTATCATTAAAAAGAAAAGGTTTATTTTAAACTAACTTCAGAAGGGACCCAACTGGCTAGTAAGACACATCTGCCCCAAATATTCTCCCAGGGTGACCTCATTTCCAATGCAATTTTCTAAAAGTACAAGCTGAGGTCACTTTTACATATCTAAGCATATCTGTTTTAAACCCAAATCTAAATTATAATATTTATGCTGAGACACACTTGTGAAATCAGTGGCAACAGAAAGCTACAGCTAACTTGGCACACAGCAGGAATGAAAAAACTTGCGCAAGCTGGGAGAGTCAACATGACAGTGAGACACACTGAATAACCTGGCACTTACACAGGGCAAAATTAGAATAATAATAACTGTTTGAGTCTTCTGCTGCATGCAGCAGAAGGTTGAGTAAATGGGTTACACTTAAGTTAATACTGGACATAAAAATAAGCCATTAAGAGACCATTCCTATATCATTTGCATTTACAAGGAAAGCTGTTTAAAAACACACACACACTTAGAAAATTAGAACTCACTGTGGAGACCTGAGATAAGATGAAAAAAGTAGTAGTTACCATTATTCTTCTGAGATAATCCCATCAACTGGGAAAGTGGGATGGTCATTACAGTAGCAAGCAAGGAACTTTATTCATTGTGGATTCTTCTTTTTGTCACTTGTTTTAAATTGGTTTTGGTGTTTTTCCTAATTGAATGTAATGCTTGTGAGAGTCGGGCTGACAGGGTTGGAAAATTAAGTCCAATATGCTCATTCTAAAAATCAGCAGAGCAAAGGCAGAAACTGTGCAGCCTTGCTCAGTTAAATATGCCTTCTGTGTTGTGAGCTGGCAAAGAAACCATTAATGTAAATCCTAAAATGCTCATGATCCCTCTGATGGAAATAGCTTGTTCCAGCAACTGCATTAAAACCATGTATTTACTGGGTAAATATAGGTCTCATTCACTTTCAGAATCAATTATATCTAACCTAGAGATCTATCTGTAAATCATTGGCTATTATTATAATTGTCAGCCTTATCTCTATTATTATTATCATTCCCTTCAGAGCCAACAGACTACTTTGTGATAAGCTACATACTGCGTGTATTTAGAGAGAGAACATATGGATTATAGCAAAAGACAGACCCCACTTTGGGATGGACTAAGGCCACAGTGTAGGAATCCTGTATGCAGAAGCCCATTAGGCACTGGGGAATGTCTTTCCTCAAACAATTATGAATTCCTTTCATGAGCAAGATAGGTGATAGATGAAGCAGACTAAAAGCATAAACAAAAAAAGTGGCTTACCAGCAGCTGCCTAAAGCTCGGAATTAAGGACAGCCTTTTTGGAGTTTCTCAAACAGACTTTTGTCATTGTTTTTTTATAGGGGTCATTTTCTATTTTCCTTTATGTTTATGTGTAACTCTAGATCATGTACTCTGCTCCTAACATGGCAAAACCTGATCCATGAGGAGCATTGGTTAGACATAGCCTATCTCCCTCTGCTTTTGTCTGCTTTACAGTCCCTACTGGTAAGGTTTCATCATCCTCTGTGGGCAGTCTCCTTGGAAAGAAAAAACTCAATGTCTTAATTGTTTTCTCACCTTTCTCCTATATGTTCTTTCTTCATTCCTTTTTCAATGCACATTTTCATTGTATCCATACCAACATTGCCATAGAAGGCAGAAAAAACCTCTCCATAATTTACTTCTTCTTGTTCCTGCTCTGTAGTTGTTTCTGCACAGTCTCTGTACCCACACTACTGAGAGATCAATTTTCTTAAAGCCATCATTTACTCAGAGTATTTAGTTTTAGCTTTGTGGCTTCTTACAGGAATCTGTAGCTAGTGCTTATAACACTGTTTCCAAGTCTTTGAGCAACTTTCTCATTATTTGTTCAGAAATAATAGTGATAATTACTACAATAATCCTAAAGTGAGGGATCATCCACCTTAATGCACCCAACATTTTTCCAGTATTTGGTATACACTGCTTCTAACTCCGCATTCCAAATTTTTGCCTTACCCAAACAAGTTAAAGATTATTACAGAATCACAGAAGGTCAAATCACAGAATCACACAGAATCACAGAATCAATGAGTTTGGACAAGGCCTGTGAGATCAAGTCCATCCTATGACCTAGCACTACCATGTCGACTAATTAATGGATTAACTAATCATTAACCAATTAATGAGTTGACATAATAGAACATTTGTATTGTATCTTTTTCAAGCACTGTTTTTTTCAATTTAAACCAGAGGGAGGATCACTTAAAAATGTTAAGAGATAATTAGTGACAGGGCAAAGATGGCAGGAGGACACTGAGCTTTTCCATCAGGAGAGTAAACATTGCCTTCCAAATAAAGACTGAGGCTGTATTTCAATTAATTCTTCTCAGCAGTGAAAAATCTGTTCAAAATAAGCCAAACAAGAAAGTATAAGATCCCAGATGGATATACTTATTAGTTTCTGCAACCTGCCCAACAAAGCTATCAAGGCTAGTGGTTGCATTTTTAGGAGAATGCAAATCAAAAGCAATCCCCAGAGCAATTTATATCAAGTCAGCAAGAGGGACTGCAAGCTGATCTCTGGATATTAACACCTTGTCAGATGGGAATAATGATGCGAGAAACTCAGGTTTGCAGTTTGGTGGTTAAGACAGCATAGCAAGACACCCTATATTTTCTTCACTGGTTCTTTTTTATATTCCTATGTCTCTAATAAATTAGCAAGTCAAAGATCACTCCTGTTAACTGGAATATAGACACTTGCAGGTCTGACTGCTGCAGACAGTCACTAATTTTAAATTACTGCTTTGGAACATGATGTTGGGAGTCATGGTTACAGCACCACGTATGAATCATAGAGCTTCAGAGGAGAGCACCTGTGAAGTCTGTTGTTACTCACATACCGGAGGGGAAAAGAGGATACACTGTACTGCAGATTTGCTCATAATCAAATTGGTATTGTTAGATATATTGGTATTAGGTATACTGGTATTATTAGACAATGATTGTCTAATAAAACAAATCAGATATTCTTTCAGTCCTTCTGAAATCATGGAGGTGGATGCCTTAAGACAAGCTATTGTCACTAATGATACTTTCTGTTGAATCAGATGAACTTATTCAAAGTATTAGTTACATTGTTAGCCCTCTGGCATGGTGTTTTGTATGGTATTTTAGTTTTGTATGGTATTTTAGTTTTGTGTATAATAGAAGTATTCACAGCTTTAATCTTAAGGCTAGGGATAGAGTCTGTAGCAAATGGCAAGACTTAGCCCATAACGTCTGTGTCAGGACATTAGATTTTAGAAGATTACTAATTTTCTTTTTTATTTTTGTGTTTCTCTTTTATTTTGTAAGCCTTTCTCTTTTTTTGAGTTACCGAATCAACAGCTTTTACAATACAAGCTTGATTCTTCATGCTGCATCTCCCATTGAAAATGTATATTTTCCAGATGGCCATGTAGTTAACCTTAACTATACCTAGGAAGAGATGTCAAAAAGAGTGCTTCATATCCTTCATATGTATTACATACAGAAGTCTTTTCCTATGTCTGTGTATCCCACCACACTGTGCCAGGAATACAATTTTACCTTCTGCAAAGATGAAACACCACCCTGTTACATGCCATGAAAATACAGGGAATTAATTTATTTAAATATGACTTTTATTGTACCTTTTTCTTGGTCTTTCTAAAGGGTCTCAAAAGACTTCAACATGTCCTGCATGGTTATTAGTAGCCAATGAACCCAAAGTCATAGAATCAGTCATGAACTGATACAAGTTTGCTGTACTCCCACGTATGCTATACCTCACATCTTCCTGTCTGCACCACAAAATTTAAGTTCAAGAATACAGAGTTTTTACTTAGAGGCTTATAAAATAGCTAAATCATCTTTGTGTATTTTTTTTCTCCCAGGGAAAAAGCAGACTTGGGATCTGTGATATCTGCTGGCTATAACCATTGCAAACGCACACCTTGTAGGTACATGCCTAGCCTACACTACAACTCCATCAATATTAGCCATTTGCTCAAGGTACTTTATACAAAGGCAAGTTTTTGTGAATTTGTGATTTTAAGTTCTTGAAAAAGAAATGTGTTGTGATACAATGCTGCTGTTATTTGACAACCAATGCTAACTCTCTTAAGTGCTTCAGTCACCCTCGTAACCCAGCACAATTCTACTTGGGTCATGTGGGTCCTGTCTGTGCTAGCTGACATGCAGATACTGCCATCAGTCTCTGGCTGTTTCAACACAAAAACAGCTAGCAGTGGCTGTATAAGCTCCCCTAGCCCCTTGCTCCAGCTATGACCTCACAGCAGTGTTCTGTCAGCTGTACTGAACACTTGATGGGATGGGACACCACATCTACTATCTCAGGCCTGATTAAAGTGAGGTAGACCTCTTTAGGGAGCACATTCTTCAGAGAGCAAGGTCTTTTTCAAATTCCCAGACATGCAAGAAGTGCTAAACTCTGTCACAGGAAACAGAGTTAAATCCCAGACCTGACTGGGGACATTTCTGCAGGAAATGATATTACCAGTTTCCCAGTTACTTCCTGATATTCATCCCAGTGGTCCTCAGCACCTCATTTTTACATGAGGAGGACCACTGAAGGGACAATCATCCCTTGCTCCAGGCCATTCTGGCACTGTGTGAAGGGAGCCAGTGACAGCTGCTGGAAGTTCATCACAAATCCTTAGTTACCAGGATTTACCCAGCGTTTTAAGGTTGTCTTTCAAGTCTATTCTATATGGATACCAAAAACCATATTTGCTCTTCCACAAGTTTAACCAGCAAACAATCACATGCACTTTACACAAAGTGCTGTTCATATGGTCTCTTTAATAGCATTTTTCCTAAAATCACCTGCTGTCCCCCAGTATGTGCAGGTTAAAAATGAAATGCTGATACAATTACTAGACTGCGACGGTTGATGGGAAGGGGAGGGGGATCTCCATACCCAGGGGTTCTTAGCCCCAGGGATATGGAGGGGATAG
>JAWWES010000115.1:64433860-64444487 GCA_035583135.1 Lophotriccus pileatus
AGTTAGCAAGAAGACTACAAAAAGCCATTTTGTCAAACAACAGTTTCTCATATACTGCAAACCCAACTCCCAGCACTAGACTATTACTATTACTAAAATATTAATAGAATATTTCTTGCCAACTCTGCCTCTTTAATATAAGAACTAGGAGTGATTGTGTAGAGATGAAAACAGTCTCACTGACTTGATATTTAATATTACAAAGAGGTAATAACAAGACCCAAAGAGCGTTCAATTTTTAAAGAAGAAAAATCATATGTAGCCATTATTTATTTACCAATACAAAGTAATACAGACATTTTTCAAAATATTTTAAAAATGCAGCAGTAGGATTACAAGTGCACAGAAGTGGCAGTGATCCAGACATATCTACTTGGAGATTCAGCAAGAACAGAAGCAGATATAATTGTTATCATGTTATTTTTCTTACACAGTGTGAGTCCTCCAGAAATTTTGTCTGTAGAAGTTTTGAATTTTCTTTAAAATCGCTATTGTCTCAGTGGAGCAATAAGACCCACTGTCCTATTGTCCAAGAATAATTGAGAGAACTATAGTAGTTAATATGAAATGGCAACTCTTCAATAGCACTACGTTTAAAAGAAAAGTTTTCAGTCCAGAACTTAGGAGCTCCCTCGAGTACTGGTAAAGAGTATATGTTTCTTAAAATACTGCTATTTGGTGTAAGGAGCTTACAAGTCTAGCTTCTTGCCAATCCCTTTAAACTAAGCCTTACAGGTCTTAAATACTACATCAGAAACAACATTCTATGGCCATAAAAGTTATATTTCCTTTTGGTGAAGAAAAAGAAAAAAAGAAAAAAGACTGTTTTTTCATACTGCAGATTCCAGGAGGGATCTGACTTGTTTGGAAACATTACTGATCTCTGTTGTGTGTATGCAGAACAGGCATTCCACTTCAAGAAATCAGAACTCTGACATAGCAAATTCTTATGCCAGATAAGATATTCCTGTAATTTTTAGTATAAGAACCTTGATTTGAGGATACTTTATACAAATTCATAAGCTTCTTAAAATGCCTTATCCTATCTCACATTATTATTTTGAATCAGGGCATATGTAAAGTAGATCTTGAAACAACAGATGTACACTATCATGCCATGACCAAAGAAAGTACCTTCCTTTGTTCTCTCTGTATTCTGATGCTTCCTAGTTGGATTTTTGGAATCCAAAGTCCACAATAAAAGTAGGAAAGATTTGTGGAAATAGCAGAAATATTCATGAGTACAGAAAAGAATCATAACAACAATTCATCCACTGAAAGTAAGAGGAATCAGTGAGCCCTGAAATTAGAAAACAGTTTTTCAGACTAACACAAGGAAAGCTGTTTAAGAGGAAGTGTATTTATTATTATAATCATCATCGTCATTAGTAAATACAATAATAATAATAATAATTCTTATTTGAAGAGTATGAAGAGGCCTCTAGCAAGGCCTCAAGTTACTATTGTATTAGGCGTGATATAAACTTAAGTAAACATTAATGTCAGACACGAGGAATATGTCTACATTGCTAAACAAAGAGATCATGGAACAAGGCTGAACATCATACACCTCACTCTGTGTGGACGGATATGCCCCAGTATTTTAAAGTGCATAGGCTACAAGCACTCTTCTACAGAATGAGGAAGAGATACTGATATTCAGATAGTGTTGTAGACCCCAAAGCCATTTGACCAAATAAGCTGGCAGTGGAGGAACTGATAAAAAGTTGACCTTATAATGAAGAGTGGTTTATTCATATTAAATCTCATTTACTGACAAGACAAGCTAGACAGAGGCAGTTTCGAAGAGCACAACAGTAGGAGGGTGAGGGAGGGCATGACTGACTGTGGTGGATGTGATGAAGCTCCTTGCTGAACAGAGAAAGAAAATTCTGGGAAGCATTTATGAGGTTATAAACAGGACTGGCAGGCCAGGAAAATCAAAAGAAGAAAGCAACAAAGAAGGTCTCCTTCTAAGGAAGGACAAGCACCAGGACATGAGGAACAATACCAAAACACAGACTGGATATAGACTTGGAAGGGTCTAGGTTCAAGTGTTACACTTTGGGTATATGGCAACTTTGCTCTCCAGAGGAGCAAACAGTGATAATAGGCTGGTTACCTATCATTTATATGTGTTTTAAAACATTTTTCTCCAACGTCTGAAACTCTAATAATTGTTAATTGAACTGAAAGTTACTTTTTTTTTTTTGGAATGGGATTCCTTCTAGACCAGCCTCCCTGATGTAGCAATTCAGCATTGACAAGGTTCAAAAGACTACAAAATGTGAGGAAAGACCATTAAAATGTAAAAATAATGATAATGAAATGTCTATAGTGTCATTTTGAAACGTGATTGTAGACATGCATGTGGAATGGTTGCAGTACAAACTCCCACAGAACATCCCTGCCTTGTGACACTGTCTGGCCAAGAGACCTATGCACCAGAGTGTCCTGTGAAAAATGTATAAAATCTTTCTGTGACTCCATGTGGGCACTATATGCAGTGAATGAATTAATTTTTAAGACTCTCATGTCATGCAGAGGAAAAATTAGAAAAAAAGTACAAGTTAGGAAAAAAAAAAACTAAAAAAAAATCATTCAGTGCTGTCAAATAAGAATACAGAATGCCTTAAGGTTAATTTTGTATACAGCTTAACTTTTCCTCAATAATCTGATGCACTACAGAACCTTGTGTTTGCATTTAATTTTCTTTTTTTTTTTTTTTACTTTATTGCACTTAAATCAGCTCTAATTTGTGCAAACATTTACTTATTACCTATGGTAAATTCTGAAACATGGAGTGCTTGCAAGGCAGCAGCTGACAGAGCACTCCTTCTCTCTTGGGATGCCATTACTTCTGTAAACATGAATTCTCTCATGAACAAGGCTCTCATAAGTATGTTGAAAATATGCCAAAGAAATGGAGTTAAACTCTAGATTTACCCTGTGGTGACTTTCTCCTGCATTTCATAGGAAGAGTATGGGTCACTAAGGAAAACAGGAGAGGTGCAAAAATATTTGCCACAGAGCAGGAATGACATGTGGAAGAAGTATTATTGCATTATTCTGTAAAAGTGTTCCATGTTTTTTCGCTGCTTGTGCTGTATTAGACATTTGGTGGGTAGCAGCTGTGCAATACCACTGTAGTCTCATATTTGTCTACATTCCAGTACCACCTTTTGTTGCCCTTCACTCATAAGAGAGAAACAGCAATATTGATATTACAAAGTTCAACCGTAAATGTGACAGTGCTTTAATAAGTTTAAATGGCAAGGCACATTTGATTATTTACTGCATAGAGGACAGGGTCAGACAAAATTGTCAGGGAAACCCTCCTTTTGAGTCATGAGGTCCATAAAGAACCCCCTTGTGTTTTAAACTCCTTCTCAGAGGAAATTTAGGTGTGGCTAGACCCAGACTTAGTCCCAGATTTGGTCGTCGGTTTATATCTAAGGGATTAGATGTGCATATCACTCGTTTATTTCATCTAGCTAAGATTTCAAAATTTATCATGCCATTAATCGCCAAGGATCTGTTGCAGCAAGGGATCTCTCAGCCTCAAGGAATAAGCTTGAGAGCTGTCCCTACTCAAGGAGAGATCCTGTCATGCAATTTGCTGCCATGCAGGAATCTCAGGGGGTCCTGAGCTGTTCACTAGTTATTGAATAAGATAACTGAGTCATATTTGCATGTCACCCAAGATGCTAGTTTCTTCCATCTCAGACTGAGTCAGACCTTGACCAGCACGATGCTTAGGTGGGTGCATGGTTCAAATTAGCCCTTGGCTATGGCATTGCTACTGCCTCCCCTGAACCCACTTGAAGCTGGACGTAGTCATCACAAACAGATATATCCATTATGATCACCACTGGTGATTATCACTTGAGCAGGGTTATGGAAGACAAATGTCAGGTTGAGGGGGAGAGAGAGCAGGAACATACCATCACACCTTTATTTTCTTACACTGTAATTTCCTTAAACTTTTCAGTATTTGCTGTAAGTTTTCCAGGCCTCTCTTTCTCTATATTCAAGAACAGGCAAAGACAAACAAGTCATTTGCAGAGGAGAAGAGAATGACATGTAGCAAATATGAAAACCTGTGTGAAAAAAAAAATTGGATAGTTAAAAAAATTTATAATACTTTTTAAAATAACACTGGAAAAACTAAATTAGAGGTGCCAGCACACTAATTTTTTGATTCTTCATTCACTTTTATATTACATACCTCCTTAACTTTCTTGTCTAATTGTAGGATTGGGACTGTTTTTCCTGTATATGCATTTTTTCTGTTGAGTCTAACTGTTGCATACAGGGATTGAATTTTTCTATGGTCCTCTAGAACTGAAATAAACAAACTTCCAAATAAGTAATTTAAGCACATTCAAGCTGGGAAATACCAACAGATAGAATAGAGCAAATTACTTTAGTTATGGACATTTGGTGTCTAATTACAGCATAGGTTATTATATCTTAAATACAGTGCCTCTGCCAACCCTTGCTACCGCAGCTGGGTGGTCTCAGATGGCTGCAAAAAGCCTTTCTGAAATCAGTGAGGAAAGTCTAAAAGCAGGAAAATCTCACATCTTTGTAAATGAGGACATGATTTACCATTGCAATCAGTAGTTATACAGCACCAGTCATATTTGTGACTTGGGCTCAGTGTCACAGTCAAAATGTTTGCGGTTTGAATATTATTGGGGACAAAACTGAAAAGTGTTTTTTTCATCAAAGTTTTACTGTGAAGGTACTTGGAAGATATTGATACTTGAAGACATTTTAAGTTGTCTATAAAACTATAAAGGTAAAAACCAGCAAGGTTCTGTAACTTCTTTTTCTTTCACATTCATATCTATGATCAATGAAGGGTAAGAGGAGATTTTGCTTGTTGAAAACCTGCAATAAAACACTTCTATGAAAAGTTTTGTTTAATCAAAAGGAAACATTTTGTCAGATTGCTTCTTACCAGCTCTACCAAACACCTGTGTAGTCACAAGCTGCACTTGATATTAGTACAGAGGTCCCTCAACAATATTTCTTGGTCCAGGCTGTGTTTTGTGTAAACCAAATATATAGAAGTTGTGAAACATGAAAACTGCATAGCTGGCTACCCCATGGTATGCCAAGCTATGTGGGCTATCTCTATCAGTTGTGAAAAAACACTGATATTAGTTAACTATCCCTGGCATACATCAACCAGTTAAATGAGTCCCAAAGTAAGACTTCCTTCCATGAGATATACCTGAGAAAGTTGCTACCAGGAATTGAAAATTTAAAAGTAAAGTGATAATAAACACTATAAAATAATGTTACACAGATGAGGCTTGAATAAAAAATAAAGAAATTGGTTCCTTTGAAACTAGTCTAAGTAAACCAGTCTCCATAAATGGAAATAGGTCAATTACCTACTGTTATTCAATAATCCCGAGGACTATAAAACAAATAGAAACTAAGAAACCTGTGAGAAAGAAGGGGAAAATGAAATCAGAATATCCAAACGGGGCAAGAAGTTAAAGGTTCTGAAGGATCAGAAGAAACGCCTTTGGCTTAATAATACATCAGCTGCAAAAAAAAATAAAAATAGCCAAACAAACTAAAAGGAATAAATAAATCAAAATGAAATTATAAAGATAATTTATATCAATAGAAAAATAGTAATCTATATTTTATATTAGGGGGTACAACTTCAGTTTCTAATCAGTGTAGTTGAACTGAGATCTTTACATTTTATGTTTGTGTTATAAATTTTTTGTTGTTTCTTAATTAGAAAGTTTAATTAGATAATAAAAACTCTACTGGTTTTGCATACAAACTAAGCTCAAGAGAAACAAGATTGATCAAGCTACTGTTATAGTGAGATAGATTTTTTACCTCCATTTAACAATTTTTCTATTAGAATTTCTCTTACTAACAAATATATATTCAAAAGAGAGATCTTCACCTAGTACAAATTAGAATTGTTGTATTTTCTTCCTTACATTCACACTAATTTACACCATCTTAGCATCTGGTTTATTGCTCCAACTCCCAGTCTTCTATTACATGATGTGCCTTCAATTTTCATCAAAGCCAGAGAAATCTAAGTTTTAATAGACAGTTTATTACACTATTGGCAGACAGTAAAATAAAAATAAATGGTTCTAATGGCTTCCTTTGAACTTTAAAAATACCCAGCAAAACAAATACAAGGGTGTTACTCTAATAAGATTGCAATCTGTGTTACATGTCAGCTAATACCATCCCTCATTAAAATTTCCCAATGCTTCACGTTCTTAAGTCCTTTGCAATTTCTGGAAACTGTTTAGGCTGGAACATTAAGAGGGAACAGTGACCCAAACCTGAGATGGATCAAGGCAAATAGGACTTTGCTAAGCAAGTAAAATGTTGAAAGAGAAGGGGACTGGAGCTAGTAAAACACACACGTAGTTGTTTGGCTGGTTCAGACAAATGGTTGAAAAACTTGGAGAGGCTTGTTGCTAGAACCTAAGCAATTTGGAACAGCTGAATAGAAGAAATGGAGAAATGAGACAAAGAACTGTGTGAGACATACTTGGGATGCAAAAGGATGGGAAATGGCCAGAGAAGAATGAGACTGCTGAAAGAGCAAAGGAGGGAGCATGGAGCTGATCTGAGACTGATGAAAATACTGTAGAGAGATTATGACTGGGACTCAAGGGAAAGAAGGGTGGATATCTGGAGAGTTGAGAAAGCAGCACTGGACATGGATGGGCTAGTGGGACTATGGTTCATACCTGAAGAGTATGAGTTAAAACACTGCAGGCAAAGATGAGTGTGGGAAGAGGAACTCAGAAGAGAGAAAACAAAGATGATAGATATTTAAGTTTGGGGAAATAGGCAGCAAGTTGGAAAAAAAACCACTGCAGAGCTCCAGGGAGAAGCCACAGTTCCCACCTCCATGATCTCCCAGAGCTTTTGAACTTGGTGGCACAGGAAACACTGATAAATAAAAATTTTTCCCAAAATTTCTTTTCCCCTCAAAAAAATAGTCATTGCATATACCTCTTGCATCTAGAACCTTAAGCTCAATGAACACAACAAAGAATTATGTAATTTGATCACTTCTGTATACGGTTCTGAAGAGAGGAAAGGTATAAAAATATTTCCTTCTTTCTACCTTCTCTGGGGCTAATTATTGTTTCATTCCAGTTAACATGACATTTACCACAGCCTAAACCCATATGTTACATAGCAAAACAATATGCAAGATAAGAAAAGGAACTCAGTTTTAGTAAAGAAATCGTGTATAGCACAACTGGCCAAAGTCTGCTGATGCTGGTTGGAAGAGATGCGGCTGGAAAAGGCAGAAGTAAGACATTAACTGTTTTGTTGCTCAGCTTATTGTTTTTGACCCAGTTCTTCCCTCATCCAAAACTTCTGCTGCAGCCACCAGATCCAATTCGTGTCATACCCCACTCACAGTACTTGGTACTCACAGTACCAAGGGATTTTTTAAGTTGACTCTGAGATTCACAACTTGCCCCTACAGCTCAATCTCTCTTCAGAAGCCAAGTACATAGATTATGGAATTTTGCCCAATGGCCCAACTAGAAGAATCACTGTCTTTCACCCGGCCTCCATGCCTGCAAGAGCCCCGATGTACCCTGGCCCCAGCTTGATGCTCAGGTGACTGGGAGCCAGGACGGAATTGCAGAATGCAACAGCTCAGTCCAGATGCAGTCTGTGAGCATCTATTTTACCAGCTTCACAATTGTAAATAGCCAATATGGTAGCCAGGAGTGTAAATTATTTCACTTTCTCCTTTCTTGATGTTGGCATTGTTGTTACTGTCTAACACTAACACTATATCTATCTCTTGATAAAATAGAAATTCTTTCTTATATGTTTGCTCCACTTAAAACCCAGGAATATTTGCAGTTGTGGTCAAACTATCACATGTGAGATAGTTTAGAAAACCCATATTGTTTTATTGAGAATGGATCTCACTTATTACAGCCTTGTAGCTATCAGCATTTGGTGAGCAATTTGGGGATTACTGATCTAGATGAAATAGGAACATTTTTTAGTAACCACCATAATGGAATAAACAGCAAGCGAGATGAAGTGAGTCAGTGAAATGATTGAAAATTCATTGGGAAAAGTGTCTTGACAGCTTACCAGAAAAGTCCATTAAAAAACACAGCCCTTCAGATCAGTTACTTCTACACTTGAGGTCTGCAGCCCACATAGATATGTCTTTAATTCTCTTTAAAACTTTCCAACCATCCATTAGAACTGACACTTTTGGTTTTCTGTTATGATTTCTTAAATTCTTAGACAATATTAATATTTAAAGAAGTTTTTTCTTCTTTCCAGTTTTTTTGCTACGATTTTCTTTTTTTGGTGGTAAAAGAAGAGAAAGTGGAAAAGTTTTTGTATGTTTTGTGTACAATAGACCTGAAATTTTCTCCCCCCAAAATGAGTCTGCTGTGATTGAAATGGTGAAGATTGATGTTTGTACTGGGAGAGAAGCGGAGGCTGATTTGTTATAGCAGTACTTCGACAGACTCTCTTGAAATAGAAGTGTAGTACTGCTTTTGCAGCACCACAGCCTGAGTGACTGACAAACCTGTCACAGCACTTCCACTAACAGCAGAGAAAGGAACACATTTCTAAGTGGATAGTTTTCACAGAAACCTTATACTGCAGCTCAATTATTCCCTTCTTACAGAACAAAACATGTTCTCCAAATATCATTAGTACCCTTCTGAATGTTTTTTCTGTCTGAAGTTTAATGGCTTCCTTGTTTATATTAGCAAAATTCCATCATATTAGTGACAAATGACATATCTTTGAGCGACTTGACATTGGTATATTATATCCATTTTTATCTGTTTTACTTTGGAGTGGTTAATTCTTTGGCACAATATGTTTTTCATAAATCCCTATGTATTTCCTTCATGAATTATATACACTATATAGACAGGTTTGTGAGTTTTTTAATGACTTTGCATAAAAGGCTTTTATTTGTTAAAGGACTGACTGAAAAGGAAACATAAGATTAGGAAAAACTGCCTTGTCCTTAAAGTGAAGGTTTGGATTTATGGATGACAAAGGACATAAAAGAGACAAAACAGTCCTTATTTTTCTCTGTCTTTAGGCTTGTTCCCTTTCCTCCCCTATTTCAACCAAATCCCATAGTCTTCAAACCCTCCACTTCTCTGACAATTTAGCAATCCCTCGCCAAGAAACTAAGGTGGTTCTAAGCTGCTGTACTTTGGGAGTCTGTTGAATCTATTTGCTCTCTTGACTGCTGCTGATGCTGAAAGGAAATTGCACTTTTAAGCAGCATTTGTTTCATAATTCAGAGGCACTGGAAACCGAAACAATAAATTAAATGGGTCTGAGACAAACAACAGATCAGAGAGATTACCCATATGGATAAGGAGTGAAAGGAAATGTACAAAAATACTCTGAATGAAAGGATAGAGATGCTGAAAGCTCCATCAGAGTAGCCGAATCTCTTTAGAAATGTCAAAAAAAAAACCTGGAAGAAAACTCAAATGACATTTTCCTCTGCACGTAATGAGGAGCAGTAAATGTAAGACATCAGGTATTTTTCATGGTTTCCTGATTCCACAGCAGCTGATTTGCCTAATAGCTTGCAAAGAAATTTTGGTAGTATTACTCTCTACTCATTTATAGACATTTATATACACTTCACATGCATCTAAGTTTTGTCAGAGGAGACTAAAGCAAAGTGCAAAAACAGAGGACCTTTTTACTGATCTGAAGTTGAAAGGTCCATCTTGAAACACCTAAAAACCCAGTTCCTAATTGGCTTTAGAATACAATAACTAAGATTAAGACTATGTAGAGAATAAGATTTCATCCTCTGCCTTTTATTGTATAATGCAAGTTACACGTTTCTGGGCAGACTCTGACCTTCCAAGCATAAGTGAATCTCTAAAAGTACATACAAAAGAGAAGCTGTGGCAGAAAGGCCACAAAACTCAAGTGTTCAAGATGAACAAAATAATATGCAGTGCGGTACTTTCTCTGACAGAGCACTGGCTTAGACAATGCATAGAAATTAGGAAACATGGAGTAGAATAAAAGGCACCACATTATTTCTTACAGTTTCTGAGTGCTGCTAGCATAGAGGCAAGAAGAATTATGATAACCATGTTAGCACATAGGAGCTCCTCACAGAGCTACAGACAGTGCTCGCACAAAAGCTGAGCTGACAGCCCACAAGGAAGCAAGTGAAGCAACACTTCCCCAGGCTGGGTGTCGTTATAGAAATCCCTGTGTTGCCACAGGACTTTTAGCTATTCTGGAATTGTGTTCTGGACAGTACAACATAATATCTAATAATTTCTTTCATTTTTGATAAAATTTATAGTTATATCTTCATAAAAAGTATTTTTTCCTACTTTGAAATTATGCCAGTGCCTTGGACATTTTGTGTTGTACAAATAATAACTTAAGGCAGCTAGGAAGAAGGCAAGAGTTTGGGAAACTAAATAAGGTGACTCTAAACTGTCCCAAGTCCTGAGGAACTGGGACAGAAAAGTGAAAATCCTGTAGACTACTGTCTCCGTTTGAGTGGGACACAAGTGTTTTGTTGAGACCAAACCACAGGGGAGACCCAAAACTCCTCCCCCTA
>JAWWES010000115.1:64444587-64467680 GCA_035583135.1 Lophotriccus pileatus
GTGGCTGGGGTCTTAATTGTGGCTTAATTGTGGCCATTAAGGCTTGGAAGAACTCGTCCAACCGGTTCTCCTCCCCCCAAACCAGGCAATGGAAAAAAGGAACAATTTTTAACCTTGTAGCAGCACAAAGCAAAACCATGACAACTACAGACATCCTCCCAGCAGGGTGTTGCACATACTTTCAGTATTAAAATTACAATGCTGCTCCCCACCCCCCCCCAAAAAAAACCCACCAAAAACCAACCAACCAAAAAAAACCAAACAACAACAAAAAAAATTAAAACACAACAACAACAAAAAACAAAAACAAAACAAACAAACAAACAAAAAAACCCAAAACCAAACCAAAACACCAAAAAAAAAAATACCCAGAAGGAACCAAATCAACCTGAGAAAATTGCTTTAAAAACTGCTCTGTCTGTTCCTTTGAGTGACTGTGGCTGTCTGAAACACAATAAAAATCTTGCCAGTATTAAGACATTACACCAGCAAGTTGTCCTAAGAGTACAATCTTATGCTTTCAGTTAAAAATCTATGGCTTACAAGTCAAAATCAAGTTTAGAAGAACATTAATTGCTGCAAGTACATTCTCCATGATAAAAACAAGGTTAAGTCTGATAAAAAAACTGTTGGATAAACTGTAGATGGGGCTGCATTTTAGGACAGAGGAAACAATTAGTATGCTAGCACAGGGAGCTTGGAAGCTCATAGACACTATTATTATTACAAAGGTTGTTTGGAAATGTAAAAATAGTTTCTAAAAAATTAAAAAAAAATCTAATAATAAAATTACAACCTAAAAATCACAGGTCTCTCTAGTCTCTAACGAATAGCAGCACCTGGAGGCTATGAAGACACATTTTACATACAAAAGGGGGGTCAGCACAAGCAGGAGAGCATGTGTTGGTGCTGCAGGAAAAAACGGCCCAAATTAAGTCTACATATACTGAGTATGTGGAAAACCGTTTTCTCACATTACCGTTCTATCAAATAGATAATATTTATCAAATAGATAAATAGTTTCAATCTTCTGAAAGAAAGACTGACTGTGCATGTTAAAGATGGTTTAATGTTAGGTGCAGTATACCTGATGTAACAGTAAAGTTCTGCAGAGTTAGTGAACACTAATTTAAACAGACTTCAGTAGCACTTATTTAGTTCTTTCATTGAAAGTGAATTTCTGAATTCGCATTTGTCTCAGAAACCCTGACTTGACAGATTGGTAAATTAAAAAATAAAAAAGGTTACAGGGTGAGATCTCAAATGTGCATATAATTTTTGAGGGACAGGGTGCACAGCAGCTACAGTGAAATACTAGTTGCCACCTTCTGACACTCATCTAACATGACGCAGGGAAAAAGAAGGTCTTTGACATGAGGTATTCAGGAGAGAAGAATTCAGAATGTGCAGAAATGTAAGGGAAAGTCAAACACAGCAACAAGGGCTAGCATAATATGGGGTCCTGGAAGCAGTGATGGCTTCAGGGAAATGGTGAAATATGAATTTCTAGCAAGCACTGTAGCTGCAGGCAGTAACAGTTGCCCAGCGGCTTGCTCACAGCCTTGTAAAGTTGTTATCCCCCCGGACATATCCTGAAGAGGATGGGACAACTGCACTTTCACCAGCAAGTTGAAGATAAAAGAAAATGTGCTCAAATTTATTGCACACAGATAGAAGTTGCAGATAGACAGGTAGGTCCCAAGATATCATAATGTCAGAAAAAAATGAAATTAGTATCCAAGTCTTGATGCAATTCCAAGCACTGCAGTGCTTAGAATCTAATTTTATAACACGACTTGTGCCTTTAGACAGAAAAAGAATGAGTAGATAGAATATCACAAACAGATATCGCACACAAGCTAAGGATAGGAGAGGAGGAATTAAATCATACAAGTAAGAGATTCAAGACCCTGTCTAAAATCAGATTAAGAATGTGCTAAGTTTTACCTCAGAGATGAGTGAGTCATAAAACACCTAAATAGAGTTAGAGAGCAATTCAAGTTGCAGGAAGGAAATATGTACCTAATTCTTGGTCGCTAATGAAAAAAAATTGAATAAATACTGATAAATATTACTGCTTTGCGGTGTGCCCTTAAAAGAAACCCTGTTGTTCAGATATATGTAACACAAAGGTTAACACATATAAATGAGCAAAAGGCTCCCTTTAAAGTCTGTTCTAATATTTCCCCTGCTGTGCTAAGGGAATGTGAATGGAAATATTGCTTTCTCACCTAATCCATGGGGTGTTCAGAGGATCAATTAGTTAATGTTTATACAATGCTTTAGAGACAAAAGCATGGTATAAGCACCAAGTGCTGTTGTAAGAAGTCAGAAGAAACAGGAAATGAGAAACCTTCATCTCATAAAAGGAAATGTTAGTTATCAAGTGTTCCACTCACTTGTCAGGTCTTTCATTCAGGAAGACCATTTTTATATTCTTCTTTATGTTGCTATACGGTTACATTTCAACAGCTGTTGACTAGAACCACTATTAACAGGTCTTCATACCATTAGGCAATTGGGAAAAATATCATAATATTCCTGTCATTCAGTTGCACCTTTTGCTTCTTTGCAATGGAGGGAAGAGTAAGGGAAAAGATTCATTAACAACATGTTTTGGTTGTTATCATCCCACCAGTGATGTAACCATCCAAAAGTCTAAAATCACAGAATAATAGAATGGTTTGTGTCGGAAGGGACCTGAAAGATCATCTAGTTCCAGTCCCCCTGCCATGGGGACCTGCCCCTAGACCATGTTGCTCAGGGCCTCCTCCAACCTGGCCGTGTCCCACCACCCCCACAGTAAAGAATTTCTTTTTAATATTTAATGTAATCTAAATCTTCCCTCTTTTTATTTGAAAATGTTCTCCTTCCTTGATTGACCATTACCTATTTATGTAAAAAGTAACTCACCCTCTTTATATGTAAGTCCACCTTAAGTACTAGAAGGCATTTATTAAGCCTTCTCTTCTCCAGGCTGAACAAGGCCAGTTCTCTCCAGACCTCTGATCATCTTTGTGGCCCTTCTCTGGACCTGCTCCAACAGGTCCATGTCTTTCTTCTGCTGATTGACCCAGAAGTGGACACAGTACCCAGGTGGGGTCTCACCAGAGCAGAGTAGAGGGGCAGAATCATCCCCCTTAACCTGCTGGCCACTCGCCTTTTGATGCAGCCCAGGATGCAGTTGGCTTTATGGGCTGTGAGCACACACTGTTGCCTCATGTCCAGCTTTTCATCCACGAGAAGTCCCAGGTCCTTCTCCGCAGGTAAACACTAAATGGTGGTAAAGAGTAAATACCACACACCAGAAGATCTTTTCAGTAGTGCATTTACCATAAGTCAGAACTGCTTATCCTCTAAAAGATTAAGCACAATTTGTTAGCTTCTGAGCAAGCTGCTATTTGCCTTTATGGGCACAATAGGGTCAAGGCCCAGAGCTGTAGGTGTTGCAGTAACTTCTGATCTGTTAGGAAAACCAGATGGTCAGGAAGCCCATTCAAAATCAGATAATGTTTCCAGGTGGCAAAGGGAGAACTTGTCCAAAAAAATCTCAGAAATGCAAATACATTCCAACTTGGTTTATGCAAAAGGTTAGAGTAGATAATTACTGTGGTCCAAACTGGCCACAGATAAGGTATTATGAGAGCAGGAACTCCTTCAGGGATAATCTCCTCTCCTATGGAAACTGAGGTAAAGGATTCACAACCCTTTCTAGATTCCTGGGCTTTTAAAATAAAATATTTTAAGAGATGTCCCTGATTTCTAATTTGCTCATAGTGAGGCTTCACTTTTCAATTCCAGTGTCTCACTCTCCTGACTCAACTAAATATATTAGTTTAATTTTATATGATAGGGAAAAAAGGCAAAAAAATAATTTACAGCCATCAGTATTTTTTATTCTTCCTCACACTACATACTTTCCCAGTTGCATTTACTACTGGTTAAATTGCAAAATAGAGTTTTTATCTGTTATGCTCAACCATGCAGCACAGATACCTGAAGAAAAGACAAAGTATACTAGTTTAAAATGCCTTCAGGGTAGTGTTCAGTACCTCTGTTGAGATATCGCTTTGCTTTACTTGCCTCATCAGAGTACCTCAAGTCAAACTACTTCCTCCACAGGGGACATAAAAATCATCAGTTTTATCTGAAGAAAGTGAATATCCTTGGGAAAAGAGTAAGATCAAATGGATTTTAGCGAGCTTCCAAGGCTCCTGGGCTGGGATGACTTTTAGCCTGCCTTGGACATCCTGTAAATTTGGTTTAATGCATAAAGTGCAGAGCCTCCCCTCCCCCAAAAAATTAAATTCCTGAAGGACATTTCTAACCAGAAATAAAACTAGATTCTGTCAGAAACTTGCTATCCTGAAGCTACATCATAAATTGTTATGAACTGGATCGCTTCAAGAAAAGACAGAGTTCAGCAGCAGTTATTTTGGTGTTAAATTACTAGACTGTAAATGAATCTTTTGGATTAGAGAAAACCCTAAACTTGACTATCAGATTCATCATAACTTAGTTAATTAACACAAGGGCAAAGCAAAACAGTTAAAGTGTTTTTCTTCATATCCTACTTCTTGAATTCAAGACTCAGTGGGGACTGTCAGAAAAACTTGCTCCCATTTAAACTGGCTCCAAATAAATGTCATCAGGCAGGAGACTTAAATGCTTTTTACTCCTTTGAGCATAACTGAAAACAGGCACAACTGTACTTAACCCAAATTAATCTGTTAGGATGGCTTGCTTAGAGCAGTTTGCAGGTAGCCATAACCCTGGGAACAGTAAATGAGGAATTTGCTTAAAAGCCTCTGTGACTGTAGACTACTCTGTAACTACTGACCTTATGGTAACTATAAGTTACTAGAGGAGCTTGAGTGTTTCCCAGGCTAAGTTTAGATATGTTCAAAATCTTTTTCAGTGCAGAGGCACACCTTGGAAATAGTGAATCTTTTCCAGTGCTAGAGGTAATATACTTAAGGTTCCTTTCTTCTTTTTCTTTCAATAAAACTGGGCCACCAGTGATTCACCAGGTTCTAAAACTTAAAATGTTTGCACAGAACAAAAAAAAAAAAAAAAAAAAAGTTGAAAATGCAACCTTGTCCATCTCCCTACACCCTAAGGAAGAGAAATCTCCTAAAAGGATTAATGGTTCCAAATGGCTGTGGGGAAAGCTGTAATCTGCATTTAAATAGAAAGGTTCCCAAGTGCCCAGGTATTCATTTTTCTTTCTGTAGCAGGAGGCAGAGCATTTTTCATGTGTACATTTTAAAGTTAAAAGGACACTGTGGTGCAGGTCTGTGGTTTATCTCACTAGTGCACAGCCAGCTGGGTAGGCCAGAGTAATGCTGAACGTTTGTCTTGAGCAACATCCTAAGAAACAAATATGGGTAGAAGGCAGATTTGTGTGAGGCTTTTATTGTGCAGCTAATGTAGAAAACACACATAATTATGCAATGCAGTGGAAAGGCCTGGTTTATAGTGATGCCTAAAATGGAAGAAAAAATCTCCAAACAATATTAGGTAAAGGTAAAGTAGAGAGCAATTCTTTAATGAAAGATTTTAAGTGCACACAGTACCTAGGCATACGTGAGTGTCCAGGGGTTCTACAGTTTTATAGTACTGATACATCCAATCTGAGAACTAGCCACTCCCAGATCCTCCCCAGATCTGTCCTCCTGGCACACCTCCCTGGAATTGAGTCAGAGGTCTCAAGACCTCTTTCTTCCTCATCTTCCTCCTCCTCACAGCATACAATGTCTTTGGAGCTCTTCCAAGATTCCTGGGCCTTCAAGATTGCTCTGGCTATAATGATATCTTATTATACCAGTCTGGGTGTGTATGTCCCAAATAGTATGTGCTTGCTACAGTCTTTTCCCTTGAGAACATTAAACAAACCTGAAGAATTTAGAAAAGTTGTTATGAAGCATGAGAACAAGGTTTAATAACTGTAAACTGCTATCCTAAGCGTTAGAAACTGTACAGCCATAATAAAAATCCATGTTTGCTACAAATCTTAAGAATTCTAAGGAATCAATAGAATCTCATGTTTCAGTGGCAGCACCAAGGAAAGTGTAAATTGGAGTAAAGACCTGGGCCAAGCTCATCTGACTTGTCGAATTGTGTCCCTTGCTATCACAGATTATTCATGCCTTCCTCACATAAGAAATTGCCACCCCCCCAAAAAAAAAAAAAAAATCAAAACAGAAAACAAACCAACAACTAAAAAAACCCCTGAAAATGGTAACCATTCATAAGAAAATAAAGTCTACTGAGATCTTATAATAATGTACACCAGAAAAATAAAGCAGAACAAAGTCTGTGCAATCCCTCATAAAAAGCCCGAGGAGGCCACATAAAATTGATGGCACAAAACTCAAGGGATTTGAAAGAATATGAACAGATTTCCCCAAGTATGTAAAATCCCTCACTGCGCTGCTGATGAGTTAATATTCAGATAACTATGTCAGATGAAATTACTTAATTAGAGCTCTAATTGTTTTCCAACCCTTCAGGAAAAAAAAAAGATTGACTTTGGATAAGCAGGTGATTCTATCAGTCACTGACAGCTACATGGAAGGTGGCATATTTATGTGTTTATATTTTTGCATTGCTTTATATTCACACTCACATTCAGATTGGATATGTGACATATTTAATGCTCAGTTCTGAAAGATACTTAATTTCATGAGTAATCCCATAAGTTTACATGAGTAAATGTTTGTGGTTTAGAGATTCATTTAGACTTCATTCATATTATGTGAATTTCCACTGTGACCTGCCCCAAAATGGCTTGGGTCCCATGTTTCATGTCTGGGCAAATCATCAGGGTCCTGTGTAGAGTAGGAGGTCACAGTTCTTCTCTTTGATGCAAGAAATCTCAGACAGCTGATGGAAAGTGAAACAGCTTTTACAGGTATTCTCTGCATGGAAAATACCTGTAACCCTCCTACTTAATGCTTTCTTCTTTAAGGTGAGAGATGTGGAAAGAAAAATAAAGCAGAACAAAGTCTGTGCAATCCCTCATAAAAAGTGTGAAAGTGAAAGTGACTTGTCTCTCCCTTTACAGCCAGTTTGTAGGAAAATACCTGTTACTGTTACACTTGGTATGGATCCTCAGTGCTTACCTTTCAGTTTGGACCACTTTGGAGGGAAAGTGTCTTTATTGCAAGCTAGGGATTTAAACTGCAGGAATACAAAAGGCTTAAGCTTTTCAAATGTATGTTTACATACTAAGTGGCAACCTCCCAGTAAACAAACCAACCAAAACTCAGTCGTGTTCAGTATTTAAATATCTGTTGGACATGCAAGGAGTTTCTGGCTCACAGGTGCCTAAATTGTTCTTAAGGCAACCACACCTCTTTTGGATCCAGCTTTGTTCTTCTGTTTCTGCTGGGCAGTGCCCAGAAGGCTTTTCGAGGATGTATTGCAGAAATGCTGCAAATTCTGGCTCTCCCCTAGGACTTCCCTCCTACAAAAAGTCATCTGGTTTCACTAGCTGCAAAAGTATTCACAAAATGTTTGGCCAAAACAGTTTGGTAGGAATCAGCCAAAGTTACTATACTGTGAAACATAACCTACTTTTAAGTCTTAATTTATGTGAAAGTCTAGCTGTGTAGTATTTAAGTTTTACTCCTGTTCTTTTAAGGTACAGCATTAATGAAACTATAATTAAAGGGTTAGTCCACTCTTTCCTTTTTCTCATTGTGGCATTGAACTTGCCTTTGGCGATTGCTAAAATATTTAAAATCATTAAAATACTCAGCGCTTTATTAACACACACCTATTTCTTCCAAACTTCTAAGAGCCTGAAGAGCTGGTACATAGTGAGATGAATTTTAGGTATGTGTTCATCCCAAACCCCAGGCCCACAGTTGTGTTTTGAGCATGACTTGGTCAAAATCCCTCTGCAACTGAGCTTTTTGCTCATGTATGTGTTGAGGCAATTGCAGCAATTAGACCCAAATGTTCAAATATTCTTGTGGACTCATGTGGACTTCAGTGCTGTTTTCATACATCTTGTGCTCAAAACTGAAGCTTTTGGACACACTCTCAGGCCTAGAAGCGTTTTTCCTCCAAATACGCAATAACTGTTGATAAATGGGCATTTAAATATTAAAAATTCTAAAACATATGATGTTCATATCCATACTAATGAAGGATGTTGGTTTTCACATAGACAGTAATGTGCAATTTGATTGGCAATCAGGTGAGATATGAAATTAAAATCAGTATTAAACTAACACTCCCTTCTTGGCCCACCTCCAGGCTGTAAAGTACAGAGGCTCTATTTGGGCATTCAAGATTCAGCAATCCCAAACTTATCTCCCTCATTAATACAGTCCATGGCTTCTGCCTGAGCCACATGAAGACACTCATTCTTCCCTTCATTCCTCTGCTGCTTACAAATTCCTCCTTGTTTTCTTACAATAAAGAAAAATGCTTAAAAAGGAAACAATGGCACAAGAGTGGAAAAACAATATCTGAGGACTGCAAGGAGGGCAGCAGCCCAAAAGTCAGGGACTGATTTTATTTTGCTGTAGGTGAATAGCCAACAGTGTTTATTTTAAAATCAGTTTGACTTGAGACCACTCTAGTTATATCCTACCACATATAAAATTCCAATACATACACCTCTGCCTTGAGTGAGCTGATCAGTAATACTTATCTGTCTCACTGTCCTTGCTGCAGCCTCCTCATGTTTACCATAATATAATTCCATCTGGTTGCCAGATCACTGATTTTCTCTATCGTGATCAGAGTACACTTGGAAAGTTTTAACTTTGAAGGTTATTTTGCTTTTTCCAAAGCAAAATTTAAGAACGGACTCAATTCGGAGGCTAGCAAGGCAATATAGCCGTGATGAAGGTGCAGCTTTAAGTCATGCTTGTGTTACAGATTTCTTTAAAACATTTTATTGGTATCAGAGTGCAAGTCTCCAAGTGGATATAAGGAATTCTCCTGTATTTGAAACTTTGGTATCTGAATCCGTGACTCAGTATGATCTCTTGGAAAAAGAAGTTTTTTCTAAGTTAGAAACATGCATGTTTTATAACTATGATAATGTCTTATGAAAAAGTGATATATTTTTATTGTATAGGGGATGCTGCTAGCTCATAAGTGACTCATAATGCTCAGTGATTCAATGCCTGCTATGTACTTAAAATGTTTTGTAGACTACTTCACTGTGTTTGCCTAAGAAGAGAAAATTACTATAAAAATGTAAGTTTCAGTAATGGTGTTATTGCAAGACATTTTGCCAGCCACAATGAATGATTTCTAAATGCCACAGTGTGATTAAGCTGTAAGGCACAACAGGTTATATTACAGTGTGAAGCCCTGGGTTTGCTGAAATTACTATTCAATAGCTCACCTGGGAGTATCTCTGGGAGATTATAACATGACAACTTTACTGTTTTTTAAAAATGAAAAAATGAAGTCATTAAAAAGCATTTTTTCCCAGATAAGTGATGTGCCTTCCATCACCCAGCATGCAGTCATTAGGTCTAATGTGCTTTTTTGCAGAAATATTTCAAAATGATCCAGGGTTCCCTTCTTTGCTATTGTGGCAAAGGGAAGATTTGTTTCAGGAATCTTGTTTCTCTCTGAACAAAGGATGTATGCACAATTACCCAGCATACTCAGTTTCCAGTTTCTGCAAAACTGCAATACCAACAGACCCACTATGTTTTCTAAAATGTTTTGCTCCCAATATCTTGCTATTTCTGTCCATAAATTTTTCTTCCCTATTTCTTTCTTCCAAGAACAATACCAGAGACCTCACTAACTCATTGTCCTGTAATATTGTTGATTTCTCAGGAGTTATTTTCAGTGGAGATGCCTTTGAAAACCTATAGCATAAGGTCAACTAAGCGTTTATCAGAATATGTTTTTTAATTAAGCAATGTGATTGCTTAATTAAATTCCCCTTGGTTTGGGGAATACACACCTCTAGAAGAAGACATAAACTACATTTGTGTGTTGATTACATACATGCTACAGTGATTCTAGCCCAGCAAAGACCTTTGCAGGACGTAGGTAATAGCTCAAGAATGTAACCAGAAAACGATTAAAAAGTGATTAAAAGCAGGGAAGGTCTGTCCATGTAGCCCAGTCACTGGGCTCTCTGCTGATCAGGACACACGGCCTGTACGTTCAACTCTCCAGCACAGCACAACAAGAAGAACACTGGGTTCACATTTCACCAGTGAACCTCAGGAATAGAAAAGCTTTTCACCTCTTCCCTCTGCCTCAACATTGGAGGGCTGCTGGTTCTGAGGTGAGTTAAGACCTGAGGTCTTGTGGACTAGTGTACAGCCCCGAGAAGACTCTGGTGTCATTTTTGCAGCCTCCTTGGGTGAATACTTGACCCTCATTAGCCTTGTAAAAAGCAACTGTCCTCTCTGTAGCACTGCTATGAAACATCTGCCTTCTCTGTAGCATCCAGTGCCCTGGAGAGATGCCGACAGATTTGTCTCATAAGAAAAATGTAAAAATAAGCTATTTAAAGCGAAGGAAATGGTAGTTAAAAGTAAAGGCAAGCTTAGCAGCAGTATGTAAGGAGGTCAAAAGCTAAAGCACAGAGGAAGCAGTCTTTCATTAAACCTTTTGAACAGGTTAGAGTACATCAGACCTATGCAGTTCTGCACAAGTGAGATAAGTCATAGTGCTGTTCTAGTTTCCCTGTCACTTCTTTTTGATAATGTCCAACTTTTCATTATGCCTGCACATCAACTTTTAAGTAGGCTGCAAGCTCTTAAAGAACAGATTAGAGCAATGTGTGTGTCTGCAGTTTGTCTAACATCAGTAAGATCTTTGGGGGCTGGTATCTTGTATGATGAATACTCATTGCAGAGGCAGGAGTGTAGCACCTCTGTGAGCCCTTGTAAAAAAGTCCTAGCTGGGTTCAATGAGCAGGGTTTTCTTCAACCTGTATGCAGGATTGGAAAGTAAGTCCTCTACAGTAGTTATATCTTCTAAAATCAGTTGAATATAGCTACAGTAGGAAAAATAAAAGAAATAACAGAATTGATGCTGGCGACGGTTCTGTCTTTGAACATAGTTGAGGAGTGGTGTTATTTACCCTTAATGGTATGTGCTACAGGTAAACTCACATAATGTTTCATTGGTGACAACACAAACACTATATCCATCTGACTGACTTTTTTTTTTTGTGCTTTTTTTTTCGTTTAAAGGTTTTAATTTATTTGCAAAATCCCTAAACCACCTCCTATAATTTAACTTTCCATTTTATTTGGAGAATACTCCAACTTGAATAAAATGAAAATACTTCTCTAATATAAAGGAATAGTATATTCTGGAAATTAATACAATGTGTGAAAATTAATTTGAGGGTTTGGGGGTGAGAGTTTGCCTTTTTTTGGAGGGTTTTTGTTTTTTTTTTTGTCTCATTGTAGCCAACATGCTATTGCTAGAAAATTAAATTAAGATTATTTTCCATTATATAGTGTATTCCAATCCTGATTTTGGAAAAATACAGTTTACAGACATTTGTAGTATATCACCATATACAGTTGACTTTGAACATTTTGAGAAATAGTACCTTTGCACATTTTATTTTGGCACTCAAGTCTGAGTGAATTATTTGTTTTGATGCAAAAGGCTGTAAGAAGAAATTCCTCTACCATGAAGAAAGGAGCTGCCATAAATTTCATGACATGTATTCAGCTAATAAGTGGAAGTATTTAATACAGTACACCATTCCCTCTCCTAAGTGTTACAAAATTAGCCAGTTTGGGTTAGATGTATCACATAAGTGAAAGACAAGTGTGCTGTAGCTGTCCCAGACTCACAGTACTGAGAACTGGAAATAACATGTTCCTTTTTTTTTATCTGTCCTCTGCCAACACAGACCTCTTCAATTTACTACATTCTCAAGCAGTTTAGCAGACTAATTTTTAAATGATTCACTGCTGGAATTTCTACTGCTTCCCTCTAGAGACTGTATCACTCTGATAGATGCCACCGTTAGAAAGTGCAGCAGCAGCCAGGCTCAAATAGCTTTTGTCCAGTTTCATCTCAATATTACTTCATGGGCTGCATTACAGAAACTCTGCTCCTCCTGGGCCTCCACATTACTCTTAGTTACATTATTATTGTCTCTTGAAACTCACGTCAGGACTGAGGTGTCCTTGAACCATGCTTTAAGTACAAATGCTTTATAAACTATCATTTCTACCTTGCCAGTTTGCAGTCTCTTCAGACAAGTGACTTGGCAAATACAAAGTGCTAAGCAGACAGGGGGACAGACGTAATATGAAAAGAAGCTTATGCAAATGTCTTGGTATTTATGAGCAGACAAGCGCACTGACATTTAACCTACCTTTTCCTCCTTATTTATGTTATTTTCTCATCAGTCATCACAGGCTTGTCAGTTCTAAATAAATCCAAAAAAGTTACCAAGTCTGATTAGGGTCTTACACAATGGCATTTCTACAGCCTCAGATTCCGTAAACATTTTTTACTTGCACAAAACTACACAAACATACTCATGGTATATCACACAGTACTCTTCGGAAACAACAGAGGAACTCAAATTACCCTCTTGAATCCAACACAGGAGCACACTTACAGGCTTCTCAGAAAAATCTTGGCCCAATATACACTTGTCACGAAAGCTAAGATGGCAGAATGTACACAGAAATTAGGTAAAAATCAGATGAAATTATAGGATACTGTTCAAAACTAATGATGTCTCACTTAGAATACAGGATTCAGGTCACCAGGCCTGGATGAAGGAAGCTAAAGAATTAAGGAGAAAGGAGAAATCATACGCTCAAGATAACAAAAGACTGGAAAAAGGCAAATAAGAATAGGATAGTTAAACTTGGGTAAAATAAGACATAAGAAATGAATGAAAAACTTTATCAAGTATGATTGTTTTCAGCCAGAGGATATGAAGGATATTGGACTATTGAAAAGAATTAAAGGCTCCTACAGCACTCAAAAATACATTCCAATTTGAAATTAAGAAATTCTTTTTCACATTTAGCCACACCTACTTGACCTTCAAAATTAAATATTTTCTTTCAAATTTCAAAACAAGCACCAAAATATAAAGCATATGACTTTGTCACTCTTATCATGGATGTATGTTTTACTCTTTCATAGAAAATAAGGGATCAAGTGAAAAATATTCTGAATACAGGTTTATCAATCCACAAGAGTGGCTTAGGCTCAGCTGTCCATCTTCCATCTTTTTCCATGCTTCACTAATTTTATTTTTTTTTGTAAACAAAAGAGTTTCATTAAAAAAAAAAAAAAACTAGAAAAAACAGATGAAATGGTTGATTCTAATTCACCAGATGTATAATGCTTTATGCTGATTCTCTCAGGATTACAAGAGAAGAAATTTGTCATCCTGTTTTATCTAATTAACCAGCAGATCATGCACAGCAGCTGGGACAAGGGTCAGTATTGTCGCCACCTGCCTGGGAAAAGCTGTCCCAGTGACCTGACTGCTGGCACTCTAGGGCAGAATGATGATGGCTTCTCAAACTCTTTTACTGTGGTTCTTTAACTGCGCATAAAATTATTAAAAATTCATTGCACACAGATATTTCGCCTCCCTAGCAAGCACTCTACCTGCCAGGATGAAGCACCATTCCCAGGCACTCTCTGACCTGATTAATATTTAAAATATTTTATTCAAAATCAAATAGCTCCAATAAGTGAGATCAAGGAAGACCTGTTCATATGACCCTAGGAATACATTACCGCTCCTAGGAGCTTGGGATCTCCTTACATTCCCTGCTCACGATGAGCCATGAGCAAATCTACGACGGTGTCTCTTTCACAGATGTCCTAGCTACCAGTTTGTGGAGTCATTGATATTCATTTCAGCCACTTTTGCACAGGAACGTCAGTACTTTATACACGATGGAATAAGATCAAGGGGACAGTAAGGGCACTTCAATCAGACCACTTCTCCCATGAGGTACAGAAAGTAAATCAGAGGGTGTATAGAGGAGTCTGAGCTGATAGAAGCAGCAACACTCTGGGTTTGCACTGAAGGTAAAACAAAAAGATTCTGTGTTTCTCAAACTACCAGATAATTTCTTCCCTAGCTCTGTCCTGTATACCCATCTCTGGGGTAAGAGTTCAGGCTCAGTTCTTGATGACACCACTGATCCCCATGTACCTGTTCTGCACCCTTGTCTGATTGCAACTGAACTGAGAAGAACCAGGCAACATTTAGTACAAGCCACAGCCAGCCCCAGTCAGTTGCTATTTCCCTACAGAAAACAGCACTTGATCCAAAGTCTACCAAATTCAATGCAAAGACATCTGTCATTTAGATACAAATAAGAGAATGTTTAGGGAAATAATGTTCGATTTCAAGGTTTCATTTTCCAAAAGCAAATAACTAAAATACAAGTACTTCAGAGTGAAAAATAGTGATTTTGACATTATACTGAACCAAATCAAGCAGAAACCATTCCAAATGGCAAGTTTTTATCTTAACTGCAATGCTCAGAGTCCTTTGCCTCTTAAAGTTGTGGGAACAATTCAGTCACCATCATCCTTACACAAAACCATATACCTGATAGATACTTTTATAAAAGGCACAAATTTTAATGCTATTTGTATTACAGCTGTTTCAACTCCAAGTTGTTACAGGAAATATAAACATAAGCATGTGTAAAAATTAATTCTTTATCAACAGTAATTTTAGAGGTACTTATTGCTATGTTTTATTGGAGCATTTTTGCACAAGTTTACAAAATGGACAATCTGCCTAGTTTTTAAAATATGATTTGGTCCTGAAAGTTAAAGCTGAATTTCATTTGAATCTGGCACGAAGAAGCCACAAAACAATGAAAATAAAAATATCCTATTCCCACAGTTTTACATTTAGACAAGAACCATGGATAACTTTGTTCTTATGTGCCTAAGGTGTTGTCAATACCCAAATATTGTTTTGTCTTAATGGATAGACTCCTGCATCAATTATGCTGACAGCTTCCAGGTAAGAGAGAGAAATTCTCTTCTCAAACCCTCGCCTATTCACACACAAATTTCATCATTAAGTAACCTCCTCTGTTTCTCAAAAGTCTAGGAGTGTAACACTATGTTGCAAATAAACGGTTACTTTATTACCCTATTTTAATTAGCATTCTTTTCTGAATTTATTTCAGCCTTAATATTCAGTTAGCATACTAGAGCATAACTGATATACAGAAGATTTTTATCATGGTGTGTAGAAGATATAAGACTGAGATATATTGTTAGCAAATACTGCTTAGGATGTGCCTCAGCAGAAATTACTGTTCCTAGCTACTTTAGACTGCCAAAGATTCTAAGGAATAGTTTCGGACTTTAGTTCATCTCTAGCCTTAGCTGTGAGGACAAAAGGATTTGATGGATCCCACTATTCCTCAGTGTCTTTCAAGCACCACCTGTATAAACAATTTCTCTTTAAATGGTATAATATTTTGAAGATGCATAAAAAAAACATGTAGCCTGAGATAGCTGAATTTATTTCATAGCATTCTATAATTTGGAATATACAGGTCATTGGTTTCTTTTGATACACACAGGTTGAAATGCAATGTATTATAAGAACAAAAGTGTAGCCTGGATAATATTAAAATAAACAGTTATATCACAGATTCAGACAAAATGAGTTTCAACAAAGAGCACTAATTAAAATGTGCATCTCTGGGTTACTTAAACTTTAGTGATCCTGTCGTGTGCGTTACTCTGACATTAAAATTTCTTGCTATTGTCAGTTATATACAGCGATACCATATGCAAAACTGCCCTAAGTGGTAAATAGTTTTTCTTCAGTTTCAAGATAAGCTTTCTGCAAGCATGCCTCACAGCAAAATCACAAGCTGGATTTCACCGCTAGAGCTTTTGCTCCCAAACTCATTTATTAGCCCACATATAAATGCATGCATGAAAAGGAGCTGACAGCACAGTGAGGCATGAATTTCAAGTATATTCCATCTCAAAGGTCAGAAGCAAATTTCCTATTTGAGTAGCAATTATAAATAGTCATCAGAGGTGAAATAGAATTGACATGCTGGGTTATGTTGTGTTTCCTGTTGATTTTGAAAGGTTAACATTCTGAACAAAAGAAGAAAAACCCCTATTTCATCTCTTAAAAAATGGCAAAAATGGGATACCAGAGCACTTCTTTTTCCCAAGAGAGTTATTCACAGACTCAGAGATTTAGGGCCAGAAGGATAGTCCAAGGACACCTTTCTATTCATGTACTATTACTTTTTGTCTTCCCTGTCAGATGGCTCAATATGCATTTCACACCCCAAAGAAATACACTGTAGAGACTGAGCAGCAGATGGTTGCTGGTGTGTACCCTGGGGTCCTCATCATCTATAGGGTGGTGAGGCTGTACAGAATTTCTGTGTCCTGAAAGCCTCCTCTGAAATTAGCCAAATCCAAGATTTCGAGAAAGACCTCTAGAACTATAGATGTCCAAGAGTATGTATTGCTTTTCCAGTTCATGACTTCAGGTAATTACCCAAATTCAATAGCTTGCCTTTTTTTTTTTTTTTCTCCACCCATACCTCCCACTTGGTTTGGTAACTCTCATCAGTACTTTTCCTTGGATATCATTCTTCTGTTCCTTGATTTCAATATATCATCCACAATATTTTTGGTGTCACCTCCGTCATTCTTTCACATATATCCCCCCTCACCAGAAATATACCCAGTTTCACGACTGTAATACCTGAACTCAATAATTATTGCTGGACAGAAACTAATGATAAAAACTACTTTTCTATTCCCAGTACATTTTTTGTAGTTGTAATGCTGGGGTCTGAAGAACAGGCCCTGAGTTGAAGTTGACCTACAGATGAATCTTCCAACCTAATATTGTATTTAGCTTAGTATTATATTTAGTCATTTATCTGCTTATTAACTAAGATGCTATATAATCCTTAGTAATGCTTTAAGAGTACACATTTATGCTTGTTAACACAGCATATTATTAATAATTAGTAAGGCTTATATGTGTTACAAATGTCTCTTTCTTTTTAGTCAAGGCCATCAGAGCAGTAGGCTTCACATAACTACAACTGGTCCATATTTGAGATATTAATGTATCCATAGTGAGTATTTAGAGACTAGTCAAGGCCATGAGGACATTTGACAGCAGTTAATCCAAATTGACTCCCTGATTTTCTCCTGGGCACTGGCCAGGCCTCAGAAGAAAACCTAGGAGACAAGAAAGCCAAATATTTTTCAGCACCAATCAAGTGATGTAAACTGGTTTGTTTAACACTATTTAAGCTGGACCTTCTCACAGCAAAGATGGAGGCCTCACCCTACAAGTGGATGCACTGCGTAGGATTTCCCAGTTACCAGAAAAGGTTCTTCAGACCTCTGCTGTGATCGAGGCCTCTCCAGTTGATGCAGGTCTGGATGATGGTAATGCATTATAGGGTTACTGGTGATGTATCTGTTAATCACTATAGATACTTTTGTAGTAATGATTAGATGTATTGCTAAGAGTATCCTTCTATAAGCCACTGCCTCTTTTGTAGTTCTCTACTGCTTTGCACTATAGTAAACTTACACAGTTATTCTTTAAAGTTGGTGTCTGTGTTCCTTTAATCCATCCTTGTTCCCGGGGCAAAACAGACTGGCAAAACAGTAGCGTTTTACCCCTTTTCAGCAAAAATGCTTATGTATTTGTACAGCACTGAAGGGATAAAAAGACTCAGCACTGGTGCTCCTATCTAGAGTGAAAATCCTCATGACTGTGAAATGTTTCATTAAGCAGCTGCTGTAGCTGTTCCATACTTTGGCATTTAGGGGAAATAACACAGATAGAAGCCTTTTGCTTAAGATGACTTTGCACAGACCAACTATGAAACACATCATTATAAATTAAATTACTTTGATAAGTAACAGTCCTCACAGCTACTTTGTCCTAATACTCTCAGTGAGGGTTTGTGAATATGGGGTTTATCTAGGTGACATCATCAAGAAGCCAAATAAGGAAATTAAACATATCCTAGGTCATTTCCTCTGAACAGGCTGTATGTGCAAGATGATAAATAGAGCTCTATATTTTCAACAGGAGGTTGCAGCAGGGGCAGTGCTGACAGGCTCTAGGATTTGTGCCAAGGTATTTATTTACTTGTTGTGTCATGACAAATATTAACCCACAATCTGAAGTCTCAACAAGCAGCAAAACCTCAGAGGCCCTGGCACGGAGGATCTTGCTGTGTCTCTGTGTCTCCTCTCCATGGGGAATGAGTACTTCGTGTGTTTCATCAGTTTCCTGATTGCCTGTGTTTATTCACCATGGGGATGAAAACTTGTGCTCTTATCAATGCAAAACTCGAGAGTTTTTCCAGGACTGTTAAATTTTCACAGTGCTCCATGTTTATGAACAAGTCAAAAGCAAAGCATTTTTGATTTAACAACAGTAAAACATGTTTTAAATATTGAATGACTGTGTTTGGGAGGAGTATTGGCTTGGATCTTTGAGTACCAGAAAATGGCTTCTGTCAGACATTTGCTGAATAAAAAACAAAACGAAATTTTACAGGTTATTGGTAACACTGTGTAAATTGCTACCTAATTAAATGGTTACAGACTGGTGACTGCAGACATGTTATCATTTACTGAGAAAAGCTTTGCAGGTTACAAGAGCGATAGTAAATAATGAGAACTATGAAATAGATATTTAATGGAAAAAAGTTATTATATCCATCCATTTAGGAAAATGTACCACTTTTGTTTGTGTAGTCACTGCAAATGGCTCTACTTGAATGATGAAAGTGTATTTTTGCATATAAATTATCAGCCAGTGCAAATAATACACTGGTCCCTTTGCAGTTAGGATTTGAACAGTACTCACAGTTATATTAAGAAGACACCAGCACTAGGCAAGTAAGCTTCTGAACAAATCACAGCAGAAATGTGAATAAGCCTGTGAGACGAGGATGCCTATTTAAACCATCACTGAAAGAACAAGAAAGTCTGTAGATCCAAATCATTTGTGCACATTTTATGTACTAAAAACACTGGGTTATGTAGCAATAATTTAAACATAAAATATGGCCTTTTTGCCCATGTTTGATTAAATTGCCTCCCTTAGTCACCTCAGTGATACCTTGGTGATACACTGTGCTGACCTATTCACAAGAAGAGCCAGGTTGCCCTATTCTATTCCCTGGTCTTTTGATTCTCAAGTCTGGGAGAACAAAAAGCACCATGAGATGACATTTTCTGAGCCTGATTCCCCACTGTTTCACCAGTGTTGTAACAGGAAGAAGGAATCAGACCTATGGTCTTCAAAGCAGACATTTTTTTCTGAGTCCCTCATAGTAAAAGCCACTAGAGCTTTTGAACAAGCTGCCTCTGTGTCCTAAATGAACACAAAAACATGACACATAAGCTAATGCTTGGAAAAAAAAAAGTGATATTTGGAGAATGAAATCTGTTTTTCAGTGCATGAGATTTAAAAGAGACCAGGACAAGAAATCAAAAAACAGCACTATTAAGTCTACAGAATTTGTGCTGCAGTTTTGCTAGGCTAAACATGGAGGCTTTGCACTATGGAACACAATATGAAAAGGCGCCTGTCTGCATCCATTAATCTACCTGAAGAACACCATTCAGTCTTGGAGCTAGCCTGGATGTTAATTTGCAAGCAACATGGACTCACATCTGGAGTGAATATGGAAAAGCTTGTGGGTGAAGGAGCCTGTTGCTCGCACCAAGGGTCAGCAGGATAGCCCTTCTGTCCTCCTCATTGCCTCTCTCTATTAATGCTAGAAGGGAAGTGAAGGCTACAAAATAGTGGGAATAATGGCATCCAGAAACCAAACCTTTGTTGTCGAATATCTGCTGATTTCTATTGTTTTTGTATTCACAGGAAAGCCAGTGGCAGAAGAAAATTTTAATTTTCCACTAGCAGCAAAATGCAATTGAAGATTATCATATCTCCAGTTGTTTTCACAGTGTGCACCACTGTTTTGTTGAAATTTACCTGAAATTCGATATGTACTGTTGTATTGGTCTTCTCCAGACCTCACCAGGTTTGATGCCAGAAGCACTTATTCAGTCAGTAACCTTCAATTATCTGTGGTAAAAAAATGTAACTTGTGTTATTCATAATCTTTCTCTTATCAAATTAACACAATTGCACTAAAGTCTCATCTGTTCATCATCAGTGGGCAGTTTTTTTCCCACTTTACACCTAGAAGAAATGTTTAAAAATAAACAATCAGAAAAACATGTTGCTAGAGATAGGGTAAGTCTTAAGTAGTGAGGCTAGAAAGATACCTCTGACAACGGCTATTAGGAATCAGCTGATTTCTCAAGATTTGTGATTGTATGTTTCATAGGAACTTCACTATTGAAAACAATTTGTGAGGATTTAGGAGAAAGGTTTCTCCAACTGTCTGTAGTGGAAATATAACAGTATAAATAGAAAAATTTAATTTAGAGGAGATAAGGGATGAGTGCAAAAATAATGAAATTAGACAGCATTACTGGACAAAAGAGGAGCTGAACACAGTGCAAAGCTCTCTGTCATCTATTTTGTGTGTGACTTTGTCTTTACATTTTAAAATTGAGTGCTTAATGTTTCTATTCTTTAACCATTTCATTGCAAGTAGCAAAGTGAAGTGGGACTCACAGGTGATACATGGCAAGCCAGTGCTATTGCAGAGCTGTTCATGACATAGATCTGACTGTCCTCCCAAACTATGGGCTGCAGTTTCCATCCCATGCCAGTCCATGTAAAGAGAATAACATGTGCCAGGCACAACAGATGGGTCAACAGCTGGCATACGTGAGCTTTGTGTATCACTGAGTATTTCCCAGCCAACCAGATAGTTTTGGAAAATTTTTGGGGAAGATGTTAGAAAGCTGTCCAATGCCATTTATAATGAGAAGAATAATGATCCACAGAAGACTTGCTGCCAGAGCAAAATGTTGGCATGTGATAAATATCACAAAACTTGCAACTTTTTTACAGCTAGCTCACCAGCCAAATGTCACCCACTTCCAAGGAGGCTCTCACAGCTGTGAGAGTATATAGAAAGAGATATTCACTGACACTAATAAGTGCCTTTTACAGTCAGTTCAGTACTTGAACCAAACCCAACACTGACACTCAGCCCCCAAATCTGACCCCATGCCTTAAGTACTGTCAGGTTAAATAACATTCTCCAGCTAAGAGTAGGAGGATATTTCCCATGAAGTTTGTTAAACAGACACCAGCATTAATGTTCTTCATGAGTTTATGGCTTTGTTTGAAACCGTAACAGTTCTTGACTTTTTCTGTCACCAACTCAGTAGACAGAGGCAGAGGAAAGTGGCAGTTCAGTTCTACAGCTATTGGACAGTGTCAATAAGTTTTCTTTGGACATGTTAAGTAACATTCTAAAGGAAAACCTGAAAAAACCAAAATTCTTAGTCTGCATGACATATGTAAATCCCTTGTTGAGTGATTCTATAAGGGACTTTCAACTTCAGGCCCATTTTTAACACATATTCTATTAGTTACTGCTGAAAAGATAATGACAATCCTATCAAAATATTTGGAAAGTGAAGCTAGTGGGGGATGCTAGTGCATGCATCCGACATATCACATGCTCGATATAATTCCTCACAAAGTCTACAGTCCAATGGCTTCTTCCAAATCAGTCCTGGGAAGACTTCTCTGACACAGGGCTTCACAAACCCCAACTACAGTTCAACAGATGAGTCACTGCAATCACTATTTTTTGTATTGCCCACTAACATCTTGCTTGCTCGTTTACTGAACCTTGCTACATTACTCACTTGCTGCTTACATTTATGACATACTCCTCAAAGCAAAAGCCAGTCCCTTGTGTATATTTGTACAGTGCCTTGCACAGCAGAGATCTGGCCTCTAGGTGTTACCATAATATAAAGAATAAACAAAATCTCTATTTTGGGATATCCATACATTTTTCAAGCATAAAGATTTTGTGTTAGTAATATTTAATTAATAAGCATCAATTTTTATAACAAGCAATCGCAGGGTGCTAAACCAATATTAACCATAGAAAAAATAATGTATTTTGCTTGTACCTGTAAACACTTAATCGAGCCTTACTGGAAGTCTCCCTTTATCACAGATTTTTTTATTTCTTTTCTTTCAAGCGAATAGTGTGGCAGTGGCGATTGCCTGAGGTATTAACAGAGCCTTGACATAATTGTGAGGGGCTGAGACAGAGTGTTCTGCCAAAAGGTTCTGAACTCCACAACTTGCTTTTCCCATCCTTTCACAAACATTGAGTTAGTTGACCTCTAGGTCGTGCTACAAAAGGACACCTTTTTCTACAAGGCTCTTCTGGGAAACCAGGGTGAGTGGGTTGTGTTGGATGGTGAGCAAGACCTTATTTTCCAGTACTTTCATAAGCTTTTATATTATGGCACTGCTTTTGACCTGTGTTTTATTTCACACAAAGTCTTTGACTTTTGGATAGGCTTGTGATTCACTAAATCAAAAATATAAATAATGGTGCAGTAGATCCCCGGCAAAACCGCAATACTTACTCTTATAATAGTTTTAGCAATTTCTGAACAGTTTGTTGCCAACAGAAATAGGTGGTAAGAGGAGGAAGGGACAATCTGCCACTGACTGATGTTGTGGAACTCGAGTTTCCATGGATTTCCTGCAAGGGCTGACATTGTGACTACCTTGTGTTATTGTAGTGGACACTACAGGAGTGTGCTATCTAGAGCTTCAGCAGAAGCTGCATCACTTAACTAGGGCTTACACTACACACAATGAAAATTCAGGAGAGAAATCCACAGGAGTCCAATTCCATAAATAGCTTTAAACTGTGACTTTTGTTATGGTGTCATATGAAAAGAACTCTGATTCCAGGAAAGCCATAGCTTGTCCTTAGCTCCTAATAGGATGAGTGGGACTGTTTGTTCAAGTTTCATCTGGGTCCTGAGACTGGTCCTAATTCATCTAAGCTGGCTGAAATAAATGCCGTGGTATCAGATATGCTGGATGAAAACAAAAGTTTTAGGTGCAATAGATATCCTGCAACTGTTTATTTGCAAACAGAGTTGAGCTTAGGATAGATTATTTTGCTAGAAAATCC
>JAWWES010000115.1:64467780-64482587 GCA_035583135.1 Lophotriccus pileatus
AGTCTTATCCAAAGACAGAGAAGTTTTTGCTTTGTGAATAAATTAAATACTATCTAAACTGGTTTGCAATCCCTTCATGTAACAGACCTTGAATACCTCCAGGAGCAGAAGCAAATTTTTAGGTGGCTAAAATTTAATGGGAAAACCCAAAAACAAAACAAAAAAACCACCAACAAAAAAATTCAAAACCACACAACAACAACAAAAAAAATATCAATGGGAACAATATCATTTCCAAAAATAAGAAATTCAATTATTTGCGTTGCAGGAAGACAAAAAATTAGGGGTTTTTTAATTATTATTTCAAAATTAAAATAACATATATCCAAGGCCTTTCATTTAAGATTTTCTTCTAAGAAAAAAAAACAACTTCTTTTAAGTTCCTTTTAAACATAGTAGTTTCATTTCAAAATGAAGAAAAAAGGATTTTAAAAAAATATGATTCTTATAACAAATTTTTGCCTCAGGTTGACCTAAATTGTAAATTTTAATGGGTTTTTTATATTTTGTGAATACATTTAGGCACTTTTATTTTCCTATCAGTGCAAATAGATTTTTCTTGCTTATATTTTCTGTTTTATCCATTTGCCTGTAAGCTGAAGTTTTGCTACATACTTTCTTTTCTTTCTCATTAAAAACATACTGAGTGCAGCTCCCTCTGATAGTTGGTTTAGTCAGTTTACCCAATAGCTGCCCCTGATCCCAGTATCCCCTGTTGCAGGCACTGGGACATGTGAGACCCCAAAACCTCAGTCTCACCTCACCTGCTGGTACTCACACCTGTGCCCACTGCAGATCTCTGCAGTAACTGCCTATAGACATGCAGTCTATCTTATAGCTGCCCACAATCCTTGCTCTCCCTGTGCCTTTTGCACAAACACACACGGATGCAAAGGGGTCTCATATGACCACCGGGCTCCATGGCCTCTCCAACACTTGGCCCAGTCCTCCTGGTACCCCCAGTATGCAACTCCTCTGGTTGTCCTGCTCCCAAACACACACACACAGCTGGCTCCCAAGTCACCCATCCTACTGACCAGTTCAGTGTTCACTAGTGACCACACACTGACACACACCCCCTCACCCACTGCACACACACTGCCTCCTCTGACCCGTGGCCGCCTCTCCAGTGCCTGCACCCAACTCCCACACAGGCACATATGAACTCAGGTAGAGAGACCTCCCACCCAAGAAAAGAGTTAGGAAGGAAATGTGACAAGAAGCAAAGAAAATCTGGGGAGTCAGATTTGTCTTCTTTGTTTTGCCATGCTTGTTCCTGCCGAGACTACCTCGATGCCTCCTTCCTCAAGCTTTGGTTCCTCCCATAACCGTATTATAAGTATTGTGCAATTCCCAAATGCACTTTTCTGTTATCCTATAGTGAGACCATAGCCCCCAACAGTGACCCCTCAGTCCAAAGGCGACCTCAGGACAGCCTCTCCCAAAGATATTTACAGTGGTAGGTGTCACTTCCACCCACAAGGCGATGGTGGTCCTACATGGTATGGCATCCAGTTCTGCTCAGGAAGAGCAGCACAAGAAGGCAGACCCAAATTTTTCACCAACTCTTTGCATGATGGTCAGACTGCAACTCATTCCTTCTGTCTGAAAGTCTTTCTCATTCGTCTTTGTCATGGTTTGTTCAGAATTTCAATAAGGATCACTAATTGTTGTATTTATTCAGGACCTAGGGTTGCATTGTGGAACAAGGTAGGGTAAGACAATTTTTAGGTTGGCAAACAGCCTGAGCTTTTTTTTAAAGATTTTAAAAACTCAGAGTGGATATTCTGTAATTCATTGTTCTCTTCTGAATCTTGGTTGGCAACTGACAGCAAGCCAAAACAATCAATCAAAACCCACTAATGTTTATGTCTTGAGTCCTTCAGCCACTTCAGTGACTGCATCCTCCTTTGGAAGAAAATGGTCCATCTTACACACATAGCCATGTTTCAGTATTTTTATTGCATAGCTGCTAGTATCAGTAATGCTGCTCCCACACAAGACATTGTGCTGGGCCATAAAGGACTTATGCCATAATGGAAGTCATCTGTATTAGAGTGACATGAGCTATAAGTTACTTACTGAACTCAAAATGGAGAACTGATGCACATAGGGTGTGCATAAACAGAATTAAATATGCTTGTTGGGTTTTTTTCCCCACTGAAAAACTATCCGTCAACTAAACTTTCCACACACTTTCCCTTTACACTCTCAAGTGCCAGGTAATGATCAAATATGACATTTTATTCATAAATTAAAACACATATGATTTAGTCTCTCTTTTCTGATCTGGAAGTAGAATCTTCTTTATCTTCCTTTAAATCATAGCCAGTATTTGGGGTTTGTTTACTTATAATGTGAGTTTCTTTCCTTCAAGACCTAAGGCATTTCTTATTTTGTCAATTTAAAATCACACAAATATAAACTTTTCCACCATATTTCAGCATTGAATTTGTATTGAAAAATCATGATTGCTTCTTTGTGCAGCACCCATTTGCTCTTCATTTACAATACTTTCCTATGGAATTCAAAAAAAGGATTTGCTCACCAGTCAAAGGTGAGGGATCTTATTGAGATAGAACCCACTGAGATTTCAAAGACTCTTGGGGGAAACATAAATTAAATTGCCCCATAGGACCACCTGAGTCAGCACCTTGTCTCACAATCTTTGGCAAAGGTGATGTTCAGATACTGGTTTTAATGTACATTTCTGTACCCCTTTAACTATTTCTTCACCCTTTTTGTTACTTTGAGTATGCACATTGCAAGGCTTGAGCCATGAACAGGGCCACTTTTTTTCATACAAACAAATATCAACCACTGTTTCCTGATGGTAAAGGCACTACTTTATTTTATGGAATCTATGCTTTTACGTGTCTAACATACCGTGGTTTACTGTATGCTTTTATATACAACTATGAATTACCATTTAAAATAATTTTCTGGTACAGCTTGGGGAATTAATGACTCAGTTCATGCAAGCATTTGTTTTAATAATAGATTTTGTACATTTCGTATAGTTCAATAGAGTAGTTGATTATAATAAGTCTGCAAAGTCTGATGGCAACCTACCCTAGTAAAGAAAATGCCTGATGGACCTGGTAAGACATCAGCTCCAGCAGCAGCCCTTCAGTGATTGAAGTGGAGGGAGGGGGGAGAGAAGTCATACACAATGGAAACAATTGCCAAAAAGACACATAGAAGAATAGCATATGATGGAGGGATAGGCAGAAAATTATATACAGCTGGAAGAAAACATAAAAAGCAATCAGGTGTTGCTCTGAAATGCATTAAATGTAATAACAGGATGAGAAAAAGAAGGGTTTGTTAATTAGAGGGAGAAAGAGAGCTATTGCAGGTGACAGAGAGAACCAAAGTCATCTTGCTTATGTTTAGTTGTTTTATTCTATGTAAAGAGATTAGTTCAGATCAGTCATTTACATGGATAATTTTAATAACAAGGGATGAATAAAGCAGGCAACATTTGGGTAAAAAAACCTGGTCAATGATACTAAGATAAATCAGATTTTTTAAAAAGTTATCATTCCCTTATGAGAATCACTTAAGGAAGTTGGTTTAGGCAGTGTTCTTGAATGACTCATGAGGGCTCAGTGAACTGAAAAAAGGCAAACTAGTATCCATTAGGGGGAAAGGGAGGCAGTAGGGAGAAAAAAGATTAAAGAAGGTATAAGTCCAACAGAATACGTAACATTGATGTCTGGAAAAATAATAGGAACCAAGTTATCAATCATTTTGCAAGAACCTCAAGAACAATCAAGTAATAATGAACAGTCAACATTCGTTAGTCATTACCAGGTTTAATTCAAAACAGTCTTGTTTCCTCTTAATAGGACAAATTTCCAAGACAACTCAGGGAAAAGTAGGTGTAATCTATTTTGACTTTAACAATGTTTATGATCGAGTTTGATAGTAGTTCTATAGTCCTATAAGCATAATTAGGAAAAAAAAACCAAACGTCAAAACCAAAACCAGCTTGAAGAACAGTTATTGAGTTTAGTTTCAAAGTAAAGAGAGCATTTGAGCTTACATAGTGGTCTCACCTATCATATATTTATTATCCAATTACTATTTATGACAGTGATATAAACAAAGGAACAGAAAAGTACATATCTTAAAACTGGGCAGGACACCAAGCCAAAGATTTTGGAAGTGGGATAAGAATCCGAATTATGTGCATAAATTGAAGAAATTATAAATACAGTAAATTCCATGATTACAAGGATAAAGAACTACATCGAAGTAGGAAAAATCTTCTTTAAAAATTTATGCTGGGCAACAATTATCTTGAAAACTGCAGTGTAGAAAAAATACTGACAATTGCAGTGGAATGCACACATCACAAAAATTTGTGTTGCTGAAAGACAAATGACATTTTAAGAGGCATTCTTTAGAGTGAGTTTTGTGTACACAACAAAAGGCAAGGAAGTACACTTTTTCGCTCAACACTGCAAAAGCTTCTAATGAAAGATCATGTCTAGAGTAATTGGAGAAAAAACTAAGATGCAAGAGTAAGAGTCTTAGAAAATGAGATTTGTGTGGGAAATTTTAAAACAACTCAAACAAACGCACAAACCACACCTGTAATAAAATAAAAATAAAAATAATAATAAAAAATAAAAATAAAAATAAATGGAAAGAAAAGAAAAAGAAGGAAAGAATACTGGGAGAGAGATGATAGACAAAAGGTTATTCCAAATAGAATGGAAATGTGCCATTGCCTACATGTATGGGGTCAGGAAACAAGCGGAGAGTCTAATCTAAAACTCAGAATAGGCATAAGGAGAAACTATCAAAATTTAATAATGTTTAAACAACAGAATACGTTTTTCAGAAGGGCTTCACACCAGTAATTCACAAACAATTTTGTCCAAAAGCTGTTACCCAACAGAAAGGATCAGTTGGGATGTTCAAACCCAGTAGCATCAGCTGTTTCTTCATGGCCAGATCCAGCTCAGCAAAACTGGTTCTAAGACTTAGCACATTTGAATCCCCTATAGATTTGTCACTGCATGATTCCTCTGTTTTCTGATAGTCTCTAAAGTAAGAACAGCTTATCAGAGGAGTTATGCAAAATAAAGTCATCAGAGATATTTGTTTAAATACCTCAATTTTTTTAAAGATGATAGGAAGGGCTACAATCCCTCTCTTCTCTGTCAACAGGATAGGAAAGGTGCATTCAAAGGAAATATATAAGAATATTTCTGCACTAATTCACCAAAATAAATTTCCCTTGTCGCATCCCTTAGCAATGCAACAAGCAGTACTCCTCTGTACCAAGAGGCCTCCACTTACTGTGAAAAAGAAAAAAAAGAAAAGAAATGGTGACACTGAATTGAAGGAATGTATTGGGAAGTCAGATAAGATCATTCCATTAATTCATCCATATACTTCACACAGTCACTTCAGAGAAGTCCCTTGTCAACAGTCAGAATTGTGGGGTAATATTTTTTTAATCTATAATTAATCTCAAATAAGCCACTGTTTCAGAGAAAGAGGACCCAAAGTGCCAATCAGACAATTATTTTATACATATTTGAGTAGCTGGGCCAAAAATAGCCTTTTTGTAAAGCAGAATGTACATTTTTACAGTGTAATTACACATCATCAATGAATATTTATTTTTAAAACAATAACTGATGAGAGAATAGGATTACAGTGTCAAAAATAAAGTGGGTAAAAAATCTTGCTTAGTAAATATATATATGCAGAACTAATTTACAGCTCTAAAGAAAATTAGAACTACTTCTGTTTCCCTAATCTCCCTCTGCCCCTCGACAAGGAATATCTTGATGTTCCAATTTTACATATGATATGTTTATTCATAATGTTCCTTATTTTATTTTTTTAAAGTGTGTTTTATACTCCCTCTCTTTGTGCTTTGACAAGCAGCTATCAGCATAATAGTGTCTGGAACTAAGTGAATGCCAGGGAGCAGATGCTTGAAATGAAGTTCAGGCAACTACAAATGCAGAACAGTATGTTGGCTTAGCCATTTAACTCTTTCTTGCCCTTGACAGAAACAAGTCTAGGATGAGTATCCAGAAAACTAGAGACCAGAATTATACATTCTATACATCATAACTTTCTAAAGATCTTTATCAATCCATTTATCTCTGTAAGAAAACACCTGGTTTGTTTGGTTTTTTACTTTGCCTTCCTCTTCCCTTCTTTTCAAGCCTTTTTTTCCCTTCATCTTTCCTAAAAGTCAACAATTCATGATAGAGTCAGCCATATGGAGGAAGCAGAGGATGCAAAATCCTCCTGAGAGGAGTCCATACAGTATGAACAGAGACCATGTACTACAAAACATGAGGCACATGAAGTGCAGACTTATTACCTATTTCAATACTTTAGCAAAAAAGATGCTTAACAAAATATGTCCCCCAGAGACATGGTGTTGTCTTTTTTTCCAGCTGCTAGAAGAGGAACTCAATTCTACAAAATTCCCAATAGAATGATGGAAGGAGGATCATCTTATACGAAAGGATGAGGGGTGGGGGGGGACACACAGAAAAAAAATTGTAGTTTTTCGTCTGTGATTAATACAAAGAGATGATCATTCTGCAAATTCACTGATACTGGAGCTGTCTTCAGAACCAGCATCCAGCTTCTGAAAACGTAGGATGGCAGAAACTGGTTCCTCCTTACTTGGTGGACCAATAGGAGACAAAAGGCTGAATACTTATGCAGAGGAGCAGAAATTCTCCTAGCCTAAGCTGTTTCACCAGTTATTTGAATATCAGTTGTTTGGAAGGTGACCTTTTTTGCTTAATCTTGATGTCATAGGTGATACCTGAAACTAAAGAGTGACATGTACAAAGTTAGTACATTCTTTAAAAGTAAATACACAACCTCAAAGATTAGTAGAAGTTTGAAAATTAAGATTATAGTGATTTGTTAATATCCAGACACAATTAATTCTGGAAAAAAAATTAATTAGCTGCCAGGAGAAACACATTACAAAGTGTGAGGCTTGTTAAATATTCTGGTATGTTTATCATCCGTTTCACATAGATCACTTCATCAGTTCAGACTTGCTGATGGACGAATGAAAGAATCATACTTCAAATTTAGACTTAAATTTCTTAGATATGCCTACATTAAGAAAATAGTTGAGACTGGTCACTGTGAATTTATGTTCTAAAACCGAAACAAATACAGACGACAACCCAGTCACACTGGCAGGTGACTATAGGCAAGAATGCACTAATTTAGTATATTTTAGGGTTAGGGTTAGGGTTAGCTCTTAGATCCATAGCAAAGTGAGCAAATAATTTTATGAAGGAGGTAAACACATGGAGCAGCTTATTTTAGGTGATGCTTCTGGTTTTGTGATTTGGAGTAAGTTACAGCTTCAAGAAGCAGCTCTAACAACAATAGCATCAGTAATAGGCTGCTAAATGGGCTAAAATTTGTACATGGATCTTCGCTATGTGCAGCCCATCTCCTGGATGAGCACCTTGGTCTCATATTGCAGCATTGTCCCTGGTCTCCATCTGCCTTAGCTCCTGAAAGGAACCCCTGGATAGTCCCTGGCTTGGTTCTTTCCTTTCCATGTCAGGGACTGTTGATGGGCACTTTTACAGTCCCCAGCTCTGCCCACCACGGCCATAACCTCTGGGACAGCGTCCATGAATGAGGGTCCATCTCAAATCCTGCCTGTCTGCCTCCAGAACCACCTGGTGCTCAACGTGTCCTGTCAGTCTGGAGGTAGCAGAGAGACAAGCCATACTCACTCGGAGCCCTACACAGAAGTTGCTGCTCCAGAGTGTAAAGGGAGGCCTTGTCCTGCCATCTCCGTGAGCTGCTTCCATGCAGCAGCCTCTCCCAGGCCCAGATCTCCACGGTGCAGGATCTACCCTGGCTCTCCTTCTGTCCTTGTCTTTGCTCCCACAGGATGCCTTGGCATTCTGTGGGAATCCTCATAAGGACTCCAAACTAAGACCTAAACAGAGATGCCTCAGGTTTTTCAGTCACTTACAGTTTGTAAAATGGACCAAGCACTTCTCTGTGAGTAGGATAGGGGAAGAAGCCTTACTCAACACATATTTATTAATAGCTCAATTTCATACGCTGCAGGAAATGACATATAAAAGGAAGTGGAAGCAGAGAAGAGGAGGAAAGAGAGTTTTGATGCTGCTACAACTTTTGCTAATGGAATCAACATTGACAATCCAGGAGACACACTAAATAAAGAACTAAATTAAAATTACAGTCTACATCCTCCACCTAAAAGAAGTTTTTCCCATGTCAAGGCTGAACCAACTGGGCCAGGTGGCTTTTTTGAATAACATTTTTTCATGTCATTACTGCAAAGTAAAGAGAATAGGAAAAGAAAAAAAAAGTGCTAGTAGCTGTTTGGCGGGGGGTTTTGAGAACTAAAATCATGCCAAGAAGAATTACAATATTAGTTTATCAGTGGGATACCTTTGAATGTAATTTTAAAAAGTGTCATATCTCTAAAAGAAAAATTAAGTGTTTTTAATGTATGACTAAAGGTACTGAAAGATATAATTATTTGCCTCCCCTGGCAATTTTGTTCCACAAAAGGAACAGTTTCATAGTTTCTACTTTAGCTCTCACTTCTTTTATAATATTCTTCTCTTCCTGTTTCATCTCTTCCCTATATTACTACACAGTACTCTTTGTCCCTCTCCCAGGTCTAAGAAAGTGATAAATTTTGATGCAGTGATTCTTTTCCTTTCTGTCTTGCGTTTTTATTTTCCTTTGCTGTCTTATTTTCCCTACATTTCCTTAACTCCTTCCCCCTAGGCTTGTGCATAATTTCCAGCTCCCTTCCCTGATTCTCTGTTTATTTCTTCCTTTTCTCTCCATTCTTTTTGTCTTCCTAGAACCCAACTTCTCATCACTTTTCTGCATATTGCAAAGAAGCAGCAGCTCCGAGGAGCTGGGAAGCAGTAGATCCATGATGTTGTCCTCATTCATCCCCAGAGAAGTGACAACCATAGGCCCCATGGAGTCAGACAGCAGCAGCAGCTCCATGGAACTGGAACGTAGAACCCTCTGTGCTGCCTGGAATTCCCTGGAAGAACCCAGACATCAGCAGAAGGTTCCCACAGGCAGGGAGCAAGGCCAGGTGGCAGGATGGTTCCTGGAGAAACTCCATGCCTGGTGGAAATGCCACATTTGTCCCTACAAGTGCTACCACATCTGCTTGAAGTTCCAGTGGTGGTGGTGCCGGGACTTCAAGAGAAAAGGGTTCTATTAATCCTGAGCAGCTGGGGAGTGTGTACTCAGGAACCACTTGGGACAGCCCAATCCCTAGGCCTGATCAGATCCCTCTGTAGAGGCTTCCTTCCCTCTGGCAGATTCACACATGCCCAACCTGCTATGCCCTTCAAGATGACAGAGGGTGCATTGGATCCTCTCCTCCAGATCATCAATAAAATTGATATACAGGAGTGGTCCTAGCACAGAACCCTGGGGAATATCACTGAATTAGGAAGAAATTCTTCCCTTGAGGATGGTGAGGCACTGGCACAGATTGCCCAGAGAAGCTGTGGCTTCCCCTTCTCTGGAAGTGTTCAAGGGGAGGTTGGATAGGGTTTTGAGCAACCTGGTCTAGTGGAAGGTGTCCCTGCCAATGACAGGGGGGTTGGAACTGCGTGATCATTAGGGTCCCTTCCAACCCAAATCATTCTATGATTCACCATCTATACAATCACCAGGTAGGATAAAAAAAGGGTAAAATATAGAAGAAGGAAAAGTTGTACCCTGTACAAGACCTTTCTGTTTCTCCCTTCTTCTGGCCCCAGATAGCAGTAGTAATCAAGGGATTGAGTTTTTTTCAAAGGGTGGGAGCCTTCCTCATCCATCTCCTGCCCATTGGGAAAGGAGAAGGAAACCTTCCTTTTACTATTGAGATATATCTGTTTTTCTTGCCCCAGGAAGCAAAGCAAGAACATGTGCTTTGAAACCAAACTCATCATCTCAAATGTTTTTTATATTCTTCCTGCTTGCAATAGTATCCAGAGCCCCAGAAATTTCTTCAGGAGTAAGGATGACAGCTTCAAACTGACCTACTGTTGAAACCTTGCTTCTACTGCTTGTGAGAAAGGTGAGTTACATTACAGATAAGCAAGATTTTCTTGCTGAGTGGAATTGTTTAACCTTTTCAGGGAAGGGAGAAAAGAAAAAGGAGGGGACCAAACAGGTGTTTCTGAATCACTTTAATTTTGAGTATAACTACAAAATTAAAGAAGATAAAGGTTTCCTCATGGGGCAATTCTACTACTTAATATCAGTAATTAATCACTCACAAAATCATTGCGTTGGCACTCTTAACCCAAACTTCCAGCTAAGGGCATCTGAATCCATCTCTGTGTGGAGTGCCTATTCTCAGCACAGAAGATTTTTTTCAAGCTGCACAGCACTGATCAGCTTCATTTTTATGGACTACCTAAATGCCCATTCAGTCAGAGAGATCCCTTTCTTTAGAGCAGGGGAGGTGAGACATATGTGTTTTAATTGCTGGTCTGACCTGGCAGATTAATTGAAACCATTCTCTCTCCTGAGAGCAGCACACCATGAGAATACAGAAATATTCTCATTTACCTTCCACTTGATCACTGATATTAATGCCAGACTTTCTGCTGACTTGGGGCTTGAGTAAGTTGCTATGTAATTATATTACCATACTTTATACTGTTATACTTTTAGATTCTATACTGTAATTATACAGGATAGAATTAATTGCATGCAAATGTTTTAGCCTGTCGTTAATAAGATTTATCACGCATTCTTCCAAGTAAATTACAAGAAATGATCATAACATATGCAGTGTGACATAGTTTTTTGGAAAGCCTGAATGAGGGTGTTAGGGCTTTTGAATTGGTACAATCATGATTATGCTACCTAAAGCAATATCCCAAGAATTTATTCAGGACAGCACATGCACAACCCCCATTGTTTAACCAAGACAGTGATGTAACAAGTGTGTTATAAGTGCTGGCTTAAAGCAGAATTTTCTCTGTACCAGGTCTTAAGAACTCCATGTCTGTGCATATCTCTCTGTAAGCCTGTATAATATTTTGCACAACCTAGGCTTAATCTTGAGCAGTCTATGGTCTTAGAAATATCTGAAAAAGCACCTTACATTGGTCTCTAATATTAAAAAATTAAATTTAAATTATTTCACTTCCTATAGTGCTTTAATTTTTATCACCATCTTTCTACTGTGCCTCACTGTTCTTCCTCTAATTACTGCTACCAGGTTTTTCAAGGTAGACATTGATTTTCCATGTGCTTTCTGGAAACTATCAGGCATGATTCTGCTACTTAAGATAGAGTAATAATAAGAAATTGTACTGTAAACAAAACAGGGAGTATGCCAAAATGAGATGCCTGATACATTTCTGCATGGGGATTTTCTTCACACTCCAATCAAGATGTTTTTGCTCCTTTCAAGTCCAGTGAATCATTCATACTGTAAAGGAGTAATTTAATTTCTCAAACAATAACATAAAGCAATATTTACTGAAATAATGGTTAGCAAAGTTCTTAAAAAACAAATAGCCACAGAATTCTGGAAGCTTTAATCAGCTTTGTCATTTCAGGCATGCAATGGTGTTCATATTGATTCAGGCATTAATCAGAACACATTTTTTATTCAGAATTAGCATACGAAAAGTCCTTTCTGAGTTATCATGCTAATATGTTCTATCAAAGACTAAATTAACATTTTACTGCTGCTAACCAGAGGCAATGCTTCATATACAATTCAGATGATGTTGCCAAACTTTTCACATTACCAGCTGTTTAAATCTGAGAATGTTTAATATCTGTGGACCTAAAAAAGATCTTTTGAAAATAACTTAACAAAGCCCCCCACAGTCCAGTACCAGTATTCCCAGAGATAATGAAGCCTCATACTGTTCCTGATCTCTATTACGCTTCCTGTAATGTGGTAATGAGCAATATTCCAAACACCATTATAGAACAGCCCTTTCTATCTTCACCTTCCTTTCATTTCTTCAAACTTTTTTTTAGTCTCAAGGGTATTCTGAAAAAAGGCAGGAGAGCAGAAGAGAGGATGGAGCTGGTAACCTGCTGCATCTGAACTGCTTTCCTCTCCTGGGAGTGAAAGATAATGACAAAGCAGTAAAAAGTGTATTTTGCTGTTTTCCACCACCTTCACATGAAAACTGCTACCCTTCTTCTAAAGCAACCATCCAATGTCAATAGTTAACATTATGCATTAGTGTTTTGCTGGCAGAACTCCTGGCTCTCACCACAGAGGTTTCCTATGGCAAACATCCCAGTTTCATCCTACCTATAAATGCATAGATCATGCATGCAGCTACTGCCTGCCAGGCAGCATTCATTGATCACCATTCAGGCAAATTTTCTTGACTTTTGTGAGATCTGTATAAAAACATTCAGCATGGTGCCTGTGAAACTGTGCCAGCAGAAGTTTGTATCTCCTACATGGATGTAGAATCTTTTGCCAGGAATCTGATAGCAACAGTTGAGAGTAGGTGGAAGTTTTTACTTTTCTGCTAAGAATGGTTCCTATTCACAATGAGGAACACAGGTTATGCACTCTGTTTAGACTCAGAATAAACATTATCTAGGTTTAAATTGTGATTTAAATTGCCATTAAAAAAACCCCAAACTAATCCTCAAATGCATTTAGAACAACAGATACACTCAAATATAGACTTGAACACAGAACCAAAGAACTACCCTTACGTAACTAATTATGAATTAAAAATAATTAAATCTAGATGGTGACAAACTAGATTATCCACGAAGTTAAGTGCTCAAAAAATTTCCCCATCTCTTTATCACCAACTGATACTCAAAGATATTGAAAAGACCTCATCAAGCTGAGGACCAAATTTTGTCAATTTCAAACCAGAGGTACCAAATTGATGAGTACTGATATTTTTTCAATGGTGTAAAGAAATACCAAACTACAGCAATAACGGCAAAGAACAAGAACAGTTGGGCTATTCCTCCACTATTATTTGCATTCACTCCAGGATCTGCAGGAAGCCTGTACAGACCTGAGAAGAACTATGTTCCCATCAACTTGCTCTTCCCATAATCAAACTGCCAGAATCCCCATTAGCATGTCTTTATAGATGTTAAATGTTTAGCAATAAATTAATGTTTAAGAGGCTAGGATTTGGGTGCCACTGCCAACGTCTGTATCCACAAGGAGGGTCACAGCTCTTTAGCCAAACACTAGTAATGCAAGGCTCTCTGGATTTCTATTGTGACATAATTGTCAAATAGCACTTGGGAGTTTACAATCACATCTTAGCTGTGGGTACTGTTAACTACTGGTGGATATATTTCTTGCTACAGAGGAGCTAAGATTATTCCTCTGTCTCCTCTGGCTGCTTTTCCCAACTTGTCATCACATTCTCAGTTAAACTGAGTTGAGCCTCAGCCAACTAATTTATATCTCTGTTCTGCTCTTCTTTGCAAACCAAGGTGTTGTATCATCCATCATGACTGGAAGATATAGATTCATACTTTTTTTTTTTTTATCAATAGGCTAAAAATAACCAGATCACATACTTCCTAAGGGTGGGATTAATTCATTTTAATGTTTAGCCACCTGATGTCCAATCTAGTTCCCATTCCTCCGCACAAAAGTCATTAAAAGAGTACTAACCAGGACCAGAAGGCAAGTTATTTGACGTAGTTTAAACTTATCCTATTTTCAAAGTCTGCTTCTCTCTTTCTTTTCTGTGGTGATAGTCAAAGTGTCTAGCTCAGACTTGGACAGGTTTTTTTAACCCCAAAGTTAGATCCCATACTAACTCCCAAATGGTCCCTTTTCTGGTTGAATGGAAGGGAAGGGAAAGCAAACTGGTGACAAGAACTATTCTCATTAGAAATAAGGGGTTTTGGAAAAAAATTACCCATACTCATCTGCTGAAATCTGCCTAAGAGGAATAAAATAGACGCTGAAAAACAGGGTTTCATCTTACTCTGATAAAGACACCACTAAGTCACTTAACAGTCCTTCACAAGCAAGAGTGTTGAAAGCAGCTATAAGTTTTCAAAGCAAGTGAAAAAACATCTACTCCAAATCATCAACTATTCCTTACACAAATGCTATCAACCACCTCAGTCTTTCTGGCAGGGCCATCCTCAATTTTTACATCCCAGTGCTCCAGGCCCTCAGTTTTAGAACCTATGTAAGAGTGCACTTCATACTGAGGTAGGCTGTAATCTCCTGAGAATGATGCAGTTCTTCATCAGCTTCAAGTTAGATTTTTTCCAAAAACCTTCTAAAATCATGGGTTTACAGAAAGAGGAAAAAAGAAAAACAATGACCAAAATACAAACACATTCTTCAAAGAGATATGGAACCAAGAATGCTTTTCTTACAATGAGTAAATGATGTATTTGAAACCTACAGCTTTTACATACAACTATTTGATATTCAGAGTTGACCACTGTTAGTGAGCATTCTCTTTTGGAAAACAGATAGCATTTAAACCTCAATAAAAGGTGAATTTCTCATCCACATTGATTTAACAGGTCAAGAAGAGACACTGCTATTCAAATAATATATTTAGCTTCTTAGAGTCTGAGATTTGCAATGAAGGATTCACAGATTTAGGCACTGTATGCTCATGTAGAAAAGTTCTTCCTTTTTTAGCTTTCAGATAAAGGTGTTTTCCGTTTTTGCCAACAGCAAGCAATCTGGTATGAACGGCAAGTTAGAAAAAGAATTATGAGAAAACTTTATTCTTAATACTTTGACTACTACTTCTGAGCATTACAGCAAGATTTCCTGGAAACTT
>JAWWES010000115.1:64511149-64530342 GCA_035583135.1 Lophotriccus pileatus
TGAACAATTTGAAAGCACTGATCCCACAAACAGAAAGTATGGCTTCACTTCTACACATAAAATTTTTCAAGGCCTTGCTCTCATGTAAAAGCTTTGCATTGTATGCTGAGTTTAAACAAAGTCTGCTATTGCAATAGGAAATCTTGATGGATTACTAATGAGGAAAGATTGTACAACAATCTATAAAGCAGCAATTTTGTCAAATAAAACTGTAGCTACTAAAATGGAGAGTTCAAGGCCAGAGTGTTAAAAGAATATAATAGTTGGGGTTTTACAAACGAAAATACATAGTCTCCAACAAATTATACAAAGTTGCAAAATTTAGAGTAGGTTTTAAAATGTAGCTACCCTCCAAACACTCTCCCTGCCTAGATGTGTCCTTGGGAATTTGAAGTGATTCTAAATATTAGAAAAGTTTTATTGACTGTGCCAAATAAAGGAAATAAGGAATCCACTGCAATGCAACCAGAAAACTGGTCACACTTGGTTTGAAAATTAAATCAGAGCCTGGAGAGGATAAAGGAGAAATGTGTAAAGTCTCTGGCTAACAAATGAGCTTGAAAATCCAAGTCTATTTAATTTTTAATTAAAAACACCTATAATTTTCAGATTATGTAGACCAAAATGGATCTTTCTTCCTGAAAACACAGCAACCCTTTTGCACCAGCTCCACTGAAATGACTCTCACTCCTCTTTATACAGAGAGTCCTAAATGGACTGATGTTAACAGAGAAAGGCTTGTGAGGATTTCTTCCTCACTTTATTTAGAAAGTTCTCAGTCCACAACCTAAGCAAGTTTTGAGAACACTTTGGTCTGCCCTGGCTTGCTAAGGTCTCACTTATGATGATACTAAAGCCAGTATTCAAAATTTTGGTAGAAAGGTCTGGAGTATAGTAGATTAATACTTTTCATAGCTTCCCTTTCTCTTTTTCACTGTTCTTACTTCCCTTCTTCAGTAACATTATGTAGCCTCAACACATGGGGCTATGCTCTAGTAGCGCCAACAGAAAATATTGCAGTGATGAAAAGCTTGCCAAAAAACAGTCTACCACGTGCACACCTTGCCAACAAGAATCTTACACTTGTTTCAAGGATTTCTAGTATCCCAGTATACCAATCTGGTCAAAAGGGTCTCCAGTGAAATTTCCTAAGTGATGAATTTTGAGTGCTCACTGAAGTGAACCCATCACTTTCTGTTTTGTACGTGCTACTAAGGCAAAAGCCAGAGTTAATAACTATAGTTGTCTACCAAGGACACCAAAGGAAACTTTTAAATACTTACAGGGAAAGAATAATCATATTTGGGAAAATTAAAAATAAATTTGTTTTAGCAAAAAAACCATCTAGTCATATGCAATGCAATTATTAGCTGTATATCAAAGAGTTCTGTGTAAAACAATTAAAATTCAATTAAGGAATCAAATTACCTTTATAGCAAATTACAGGGTGTTAGGATTTCTGCTAAAAGTCAAACAGGTTGTTAGCAATTAATTTATGTCATTTAGTATTGATATGTAATTAACTTCAAAAAGTAACTTTTATTTCCAGTGGAAAAGCTTTCCTGATTATGTTATGAAACTTAATCAGGCAGAGGAGCCACAAAGGCATTCCCCACCTTCTCTTGACAAGCAGCAATCTATATTGTCTGAGTTTGACAGGCAATGGTTTTTATCTACATAATTTTAATCCAATTATGTATCTTGTCCTTTATTTATGAAAGCATGCTCTTGGTTGTATAATTTCTCCCCCAAAAAATTCTATCAAACTAAATTACAGGATTGAAACAGATGCATGAAACAGAATACGTAGACACAAGTTCTGAAACAAATACCAACAATTTGTATTGTACCTCAAAATAACAGTCTAAGCTGAGCATTAAACTTAAATATTTTATTAATTTCTTAGTTCCACTCTTTTATATTTTGAACTAGAGAAAAATATGGTGTTAACCAGCGTATGTGTTGCATCTTGTATTTCCCTATTTCCAAATGAGTTTTTAAAAAACTCTTGTCAAAATCAGTTGTTGATTATGGCAGAAAAGACCCTGGGCTTCTGATGGTTAACAAGGCAACCATGAGACAGCAGTGCATCCCTCTGGCAAAGACCCATCTACTCCTCTGTTCAATATTAGTGAGGCATAATCTGGACACTGGGTCCATTTCTGGGCTCCTCAGTACAAAAAACATGAACATACTGGAGTGAGCACAGAAAGTGATTAAGAAACTGGATCATCTCTCATATGGAGAGAGGTTAAGAGATGGGACTATTTAGCCTGAAGAAGAGAAAGTTTAGAGGGATCTTACGAGCGTGCACAAATGCAAGATGGTGTGGTGTACAGAAGACAGAGCCAGACTTTCCTCAGTGGTGGACAGTAAAAGACAAGAGAATCATAGAATTAATCATAACATCATAGAATCATGGAATGGGTTGGGTTGGAAGGGGCCTTCCAAACCCTTGAAGGCTCATCTAGCACAACCCTCCCGCAACGAACAGGAACATCTTCAATTAGAGCAGTTTGCTCAAAGTCTTGTCCAAAATGACCTTGAATATTTCCAGGGATGGGGAATCTACAGCTGCTCTGAAAAACCTCTTTCAGTGTTTTATCAACCTCATAGTAAAGAATTTCTTCGTTGTATCTAATCTGAATCTACCCTCTTTTAGTTTAAAACCGTCACCCTTTGTCCTATGACTACAGGCCCTATTGAAAAGTCTGTCTACATCTTTCTTATAAGCTCCCTTTCAGAGGCCTGCAACAAGGTCTCCCCAGAGTTTTCTCTTCTCCAGGGTGAACAGCTTCAGCTCTCTCAACAGAAAATTGCATCTGAGCACAAGAAAAGGCTTCTTGATTGTAAGGGTGGTTGAATAGTATAGAATGGGTTACCAGGGATGCAGTGAAGTCTCCATCCTTGGATAATATACACACCTCGTTTGAGCATGCTTCTGGGTATCCAGTGTTCTGAGCAGGCATGGTGGGCTAGATGATTTCCACAGGTCCCTTTCAACCCCTGCTATTGTGTAATTCTGCAAATAAAAGTAATTTCCAGAGTCTGACCACAACCAGTGCAGATTATTGTGATTTTTGCTATTGATTCCAAAAGGGCATGATCAGACCTTATGGATGAGTTAGTGGCCTTGTAATACCATGAGCTTGTTAATGTAGTGAATTCAAAGCTACAGAATTATACTGGTGTACTTAATTATTTTGTTGCCTTAAAGGTCAACACAAAAATAGTCTGAAATAGTGAGAAAAACACACCTCAGATTGTAAAGGATAGTTGTGAGTTAACAGTTATGGAGCTGACACATCTGAACAAATGGAAAGATAATTATTTCTCAGAGGTTCTGTGTGTAAATTAACCTTGATATAAAATGAATGACAGGTGCCTGAATTTACAGGAAGCAGAACATTAGCTTCATGATACTGACTTCTGTAGTAGTATAATATTAGTATACTATAGTACCTGACTATTCTAATATCTATTGTTCAGTTAAGGCAGTCTCCCTTAGAGGAAAAAAGTTTCCTGTTTTTTAAGACACTATTCTCCTCTAAAGCAAGGGGAGCTGTCAGCATAGAAACTACGATCAAAAGCTATAAGCTTCTAAGATCCATTTGTTTTACTTGCTTCAAACTTGCCTTGAATGAAAATGAGAAGGCTAAATGCAGAGGTTTACCATGGTTCATATTTGTCCTGCAGCAAAGGATTCAGAGTCCAGAACGTGAGTATATTAACAAATGCAGCACTGACAAGTATTGTCTTATGATTCTTTACCCACTGAATTACTTTATAAAATCTTTTTTTTTCCATCACCTGTCCCTTCCCCCTACCTCAAAAATCTTGACTAAGGTCACACTGATATGAGCAGATTAATGTTCGTCTAATATCCTCACAATGAAATCTCCTTCTCAGCAAGCTGGAGCGCTGGTCTTTACCCACTAAGCCAACAGGTTATAAAATTTGTGCATGTGAACTTTAAAACAGAAAGCCTCTAATAGCTCTTGGTTATGGTCCTCTCTGAGAATTTTGAGTGACAAAAGCAAAAAATTAAAACAGTAGGACAAAACTATATTTATATCAGAAACAATTAGATTGTAGCTTTTCCTGCTTCCTTACTTCATCACACTGGACTCAAAGATTCTCACACCAAAACAACGAGCAAGAGTGGCTGACACTGGAAAAGAAGAAGAACAAGAGATATGAGCCTTGACTGATTAGATACCTGGCATCCATCACTAAGCTCAGAATGCAGAAATGAAAACTGCACCTTCAGAGTATCCAAGCATCATGCTCTCCAGCACTGTGCATGCTCCCAGCACTGTCTAGAGACCTGTTATGTATCAGTTGCAGTTAATGGCTAATTGTTACAAAAGTCTGAGGAGAGAGGAGAACACCTGAAAACACAAGATACTACATTGTAAAAGAGGAACCCCCTCATTTAATCTTCACTCTTTCTTTCCTCTCTACCTTTTTGATTGCTCCATCTCACAAGCAACAAGGCCTCCAGAAACAATCACTGTTTATATCTGAGATTCAAAATTCTAGCTGTAAGACATGGTCACAGTTAACAAGTGATGTAGTGCTGTGCTGGTGTAAAAGTAAACTGGCAGGAGAAATGAACCCAACTCAAGAGAGATTAAAACTCAGAGTTACACTTTACTATCAAGATTACAATAAATACAGTGATACAGAATAATAATTGGTTTTAACCCACAAAGACAGCTGTATAACCCAGCACTCTTGGACAAAAACAAAACACTCTTTGTTGGTCCCTGTGCTGAGCACCACGTGCCCCCCTGGCTGCAAAGTAAAAGGAAAGGAGAACCTGTTGGTCCAGATGATGGTGGCAGTTCTGTTGAAGTAATGATCTCAGTCTTGTTGAGAGTGGCAGTCGCAGTCCTGTTGAAGTTCTGGTCCTCCTCTGGATCCAAAGAGTGGTACCAGAAGTCCAAAAATCTCAAGATGATACGTGCTCAGGTTCAGGTGGGAATGTCCAGTATCTCCCCCAGGGTAGGGAGCTTCCCAATAGGTGATTTAACTCTGTGAGTCGTGGGATATTTCTGGAGTTTTTGATGGTCTAGGTCCTTGCAGCTGCCTGTTATGACAGTCCATTATGACCCATTAGCAGAGATGACCCCTCAGACTGGGTGTGAAGGTGCTAATTCTTCCCTGGAGGACAGTTACCACAGTTGAGTCATTGGTGTGAAAACAAAGAAGCACTCCCCTGTCTACAAGACAGCTTTTCTTTAACACCAAGCTTGGAGCCTGGGGTGTCAGTTGTGCCCTGGGCAGCTGCTGCAAATGATCCATTTATTAATAGTCCATCAGAAATGACATAGAACATGTAGAATACACAGTTTTGGTTCTACCCACATAGTGATAAACTGATCCTGGCCCCTGTAACTAGGACAAGTACTATTAGTTTTCAGCTTCATATACATGTAGACGTATATGTTCACATATCCACATATGACACAAACATCAAATCTCAGAATCAGCAGCACATTTGTGATGTTTATAGAGTCAATTTACCAACATAGATTTAGAAATAGAAGGAATGATCAAAGTAATTTCTTTTTCAAGTAATACAGTCAATTTTTTTTGTCTGGTTTTGGAAAGAAGCTGTCATAATGTAGAGTCTTAATGAAAACTTTCTGTGCTGATTCCCTATTGTTTTTATTGATGAAAATCTGTGTTGAATTTTCTATCTGTGTTGAATATAACATTAGCTCTATGTGCTAGTACTTCTGATTTTGACTTGATGTCCATAAAATGTCAGAAATTTTATCTCTACAGACTTATTCAAATCAATATTGTCCTTGACAAGAAACAACAAAGATTAAATTACACATCTTATAGAGAAAAATATTAGTAATTAAATGCATCCAAACAACCTTACCTTGCTACAACTAAAATTAAGTACATAAAGAAAGGAAAGCAAGAAGTCAGAGGCCTCTCATTAAATAAGTACCAGTCCAGTTTCTCTCTTACTCATTTGTTTATCCTATAGCTCCATTCAGTATTTACTGTACACTGTGCAAACACAGAAAAGTAGTGATTTTTTCCTGGGCTTTCCTCTAGTGGTCTCAGCAAGTAATCATAAATCTGAATGTTAAAACAAGGTAAAAAAAATTATGCATTTGCCTTTCATCGGTCAGCATAGTACATGTAAGGTAAGCATCAAAAACAAGACAACTAGACTTAGACCAACTAGAAGCATCCGTTTCTCACACACAGAATAACGAGCATGACTACAGTGCTATTTCCAACATTGATTTCAACCCTTTGTCACCTATAGTTGTTGAAATAAATCACCCCCTACACTATTGCAGCATGCAGGCAGTCAGTTTACACAAGTGGTCAGTAAACACCCTGGCTGACACAGTGAGGTTTTATGAGCAGTCTTGCTGCCACCAGCCAGCTCCATGAGCCTTGAACATTCAGTGATGGAGATGTCACGATCCTGGCAAAGCAGGAGTGGCAGCACCCCTCAACTCAGTCCCTTTGGATTCCTGAACCCTGAGACCATTATGATGCTTTAAGTCCTCAAAAGTCCTCCAGGCATGCTTAGAGGAGTTCTGACTCTTTTGCATAGCAATAAGCCTTTCCACCACACTAAATTTTAGGAAAATAACACTTGCACTCATACCTGTTCCTAAGAGTAGAGGATAAGGTTGCAAAGCCCATCACAGGACTAAAAAGCTTATTTCCATGTGGCTAAGCCTAGACTGTTCCTGTGACTCACTGTACTGCCTTTCTGATTAACCAAACTGGGATGTTCCTGAGGCACAAAATATTTTCTTTGAGGCCAAATACCTAGTTTTCCTCTCACTGCAGGTTTGTGGAAGCAGTGGAGTTGGTTGTCAGACATGAAACTGGGATTCAATCACAAGTCTTCTTGTGATTTAAATACAAAATTTTGATGACATGCATGTCAGTTCTTTATCATTTCCACAGTATTCCTCTGAAATATATTTCTCTTCCCAAACAACAGGATATATATAATCTTTTTTATTTTGTACTGAGATTAAAATTTAAAATGTCTCAAAGATGTCATTAACTCAGGATACAGTTAGAGAAGACTTGAGACTGACTTAATGAAGTAATTAGAATTTTATATGATTTTTTACATGTAAGAAGAGCAAGAGACAGCTGGTCAGAATTTCTGAAAGTCAAGAGAGCAGGTGTGGATTGGTGGATAACTGAAAAATTAAGAGCTTAGTTTTAGCAACCATCTGTAAAGACTTCAGGCCTATCATGTCATGGAAATAATATGGAATCAACAGGAACAAAATCCATGAAAATCTACTGTTTTGTCCACTAAAAGAAATCTTTTTTTAAATGCTGTTCCCTTCCGGGGTCTGGAGTCATTCTTCAGTGAATAGAAAATTTGGCCAAAAATGCAGTTGTAGAGTGAAGAGAGGAGGAAAGGATTAAAAAGAAACCATAAGAGGAAATTAAAGAGAATACACTATCACAGAATAATAGTGTATACTGCATCAGATGAAAGAAAATACACCTTCAAATATAAGCACTCTGACCCTTGATTTAAAATAGCTGTCTGCTTTTGAAAATCTCTTATATGGGGAAGAGAAGAATTAAATATATTGGTGAGATGAAATACCTTTTCTTGGTTTGTTTTTCTTTTTACCTGACTGTAATAATAATAATAAAGTTTTTCTAAAACTTTTCAGTTTAACTTTTGAAGCAATATGAGAAATAAATAGTATTGCCAAGGATATATTCACAGCTTTACTCATCCACTCCTTTTTAGCATCTGCAGCAAATTAGGTAGGACCTAGAGTCATCAAGCTTTTTATCCATAATCTTTGATTCATCTCCAGAAAAGGTCTGTACTATATGAACACAAGACAAAGATTTATGTGGATAACATAGCGTATGATTAAATAATCACAGACAGTATTGTAATGCAAATACAGAGAGACACAAATGGGGGTTGGTTAATCATAATCACAGAATCTCATCCCAGTGTCAAGATCTCAGTTGTTAGCACATCAAGAATGAGAAACATATCTTCTCAGGCAGCAGTATCTTAGCAGTATGGCCATTTCAAAGATGGAAAGGTTATGACAAAGTAGTATACATTTATGAATATTTGTTATCAAGATTTTTAAAACCTATCCTTGCAAATGCATCCCATAGAACAAACTACATCACATTCATTTGATCAGCCTTTTGATCTGTACATAGGTAGAAGAATATATAATAAATTGACTAGATTCACAGGTATGCAATTTGCTCAAAAGATGCTTTTTTCACAACAGTAATAGCTATATTTTTCTGGTCTTTCTGCCAAAAGTAACTCAAGGAAGCTGAATTCAGGTAAACTTTAGTAGAAAACTTGTATGTCTCTGGAACTACCACTAAAATGGCACCTTATCTGAGGGCTGCATGGTGTTGGGATACTATGCCAAAGACATAAAAGCTTTCATCAGTTTACCTTTGCAGATTAAATGTAGCATAGAAAGAATAACCTGTTCATAACAGGAACTGACCTGAGATATCTTGCAATATTTTATATAAGTGACAGATAAGTAGAGTTTTTATTTTAGTTACCTACTCCACCCTAGAAACAGGAATGTCAAAACCTGATACAAACCCTTATTATCTAAATCTAATCCCACATATGAATATCTTCAATTAAAACTACACAAACCGGACTATGGAAATCTAGAAGAATTCCAAGAGTCAGTTCAGTTCATTGAATTACCAGTTGCATGATAGTTACCATTGCTAATGCTCTCCCTTCTGCTTTTCTTTGCTGCTGTAAAGTGCATAATCAGCCCCTGCCATCTGCGCTGACTTTCATCAGGGCGATATCACATTTCCTGACTGTCGCAGCATGCAACAGCAAGGGCAGAGACACCTCTCTTCAGAAGTTAGCTGGAGGATCTTGGTGATTCTGCTCACATTCCAATGCTTATAGCAGCAACTCAATTTGTTTTTCATGTGTTGCCCAGAGAAAGAGAGAAACAACACTCACAGAATAATATATCTTTAATATAAGAAGCCTAGTAAGAATCTAAGTTTAAATCATCTTCTATCTCCACCACTGGTAGAGAGGCAAACTCAGGTTTTCCAGGAAATTCCTTTGGTCCTATTCTGCCTCAGAGGGTTCTGTTCATAAAAACTTGTGTCATGTTGTGTAAAATATAAGTACTATGATCTTTTCACACCACTTAAGAAGTTCAATGTATTCCAAATATCTAAAGTTAATACTACATACATCTTTTTGATCTTTACATATTCATTGACTTATTAAAGTGGAGAGTGACAAAGGGCTTAGATGGTGTGCATATGTGTAGACACACAGAAATCACAGATTTGGAGTGTTATTTGAAACAGGACTGAGCAACTTGACAGAACAAAATTACTGTTAGTAACTCTGTACAAGAAAGGTTAAGGAAAATTAAATTAACAGTGATTTTATTTGTGTATTTTCTGCTTATTGTAATATCCTATATGGTTCAAAAATTACCATTTTGTGACTGCAGCATGTAGACACACCATTCTGTTCCACTGAAAGCTGCTGTCAGGAACTTCTTAAGTCCCTTCAGAAAATTTTCTTTCTGGATATATCTTGTAAGGACAAAATGCATGTGGGAAGAAGAATAAGCTACCCTCCTGTAGCACTAATCTAATTTGCAACAGTGTAACAGTGTCAGGTGGAAAAACAAATACAAGTTTTAAACACATGAATGTCATTAAGCAAAATCAAGGCTCTCATACACCAACATAAAGTCATTTAGAACTATATAAACATCAGTGTATCAGTCCAGTTCGGATTATGGCACTAATAGTATTGATAACTTGGCTTATTTGCTCCCAGACTGCTCCTTTGCTGCAAAGTACTACTCAGAATTTCTGGCAATATCTGACAAATGTTTTATTTCCATGTTGATGTGTCAGCTCCTGCCTTTCTCACACCATGCCATGCAAATAAAACATTTATCGAGCTCACAGAGGGGGTTAACAGTGTTTGCTAAGAAATTGTGTGCTGCAGCTTAGTGTTTATTGAACATTTGTCTGATGTGTGTTGAACATCTCGCAGGACAGAATTATCTTTCTGGACCCGCAAGCCAGCTGTGATTGCAAATATTTTGCTTTTTCATGCATGTTGCTTTCCTAGGGTCACACTGAGACTGTTTTACACCTTTCAGGCAAAGTGTTGAAATAACTTAATGGCTGGAGTAGTGTATCGTGCACCATTTATACTGTCACATTCATGTAATGACAGCTTTGCACAAGTGAGAAAAGCTGACTAACACTATTAGTGATGCCAATGAATGGACAGAAAACTCTCCCTTCCTTCTAAAAACACATACCTTGAAATCTCTGGCAGTTTTGCAATTTGGATGTGCTACGCTGTTCTAGGTCCTGTTCTCCTCCTCTAAAACCAAACTAGATTTTTAAGAACTGCATCATGTGTGGGATATTTCAATCACAATCAGAATTCAAAGGCTAGATGTTCCTTGTGTCAACTATTCAACCAGTGGTGAATTCAGATGGAGAATTCAGTGTTTGGCAATACATAGATAAATGAAATTTGTCTAGACCTTGTCAAAACATCTAGCAGAAATATCAGGGAACGCTGGCAAGAAAGTGGTGTTGCTCAGCATTTCACAATGTAGTATCAGGGTCACAGATGTCTGGTTTATTTACTGTATGTGAATAACCATTTAATATGTTTTTTTCCACCTCCCCATCTTCATTTCATTCTATGCTAATTTGAACTTTTACTAATCTACATCAGTCACACACAGTCACTTGTTAAGCCCACATAAAAATGAGTTTGTTTGGTTTAAAAAGAAAAAATTAATCTCCATAAAAAAATTAAGACTGAACAGCAAATTGTGGTATTTTTTGTTGGCAAATAAGTCCATAACAAGGTTAAGTTATAATTAGGTGGATCAAAAAAAAGCCAACCAGGAGTTAAGCCAGGAAAGAGTTAAAAGAGTGTTCAAGCCAGAAGAATTTACATGATCCTGACTAGAGAATACTGGACTTGCACAGAGTATATGTACATTTTAGAAAATCTTAAATACTAGGAGAAGAGGGGCCTGACTGTCATCTAGAAATAGAGAGAACAGTTATTTCACATTTTCATGCAAAGATCTGCAAAGTGTTCACAGCATGGATAAAACGACTACATGTTCAGCCAAACAGATTTCTTTAACGATTCCATGGCTGGTGTTGCAGCTGAGAGGAATAATTCTCCTACAGATGGATAGGTCTTGCTTTGTTATTGCCTTGCAATGCTCAGCCCAAAACACAGAATGCATACAGCCATGTATTCACTGCTTTTACAGGCATTAGCACAAAGAGAAAAAAGAAAATTAGAAAATAGAAAGTTTCTTGAGGGACCTGAAGGTTTATGATTGTAACCTTATCCCTACAGGGGAGTGTGTGAACTGAATGTGAGAAAGCAAAATAATAAATGGGAAATGACAAAATATATAATAGTACCAGTGAGAAATGTGTCTATTATAGGGCTGAAAGCTCATCAAGCCATTGCTCTCCCTTCAGAAAAAACAGTCATTGAAAGGCTGAGACTTAATATAAGGGAGAATCTGAGACCATTTTTTTCCTTATGGTGAAGGGATACTCAAAAGACCATAAAAAGAGAGCTGAAAGATCATCACCATAGTTATATACAAATAATTTACTGTACTCTAACACAAAGGTTAAAGGAAGAGCTATTTACTCGGATAATTGTTGGTTGAATAGAACAGCTGATAAAGCAGGCATCTTCACTCTTACTTGCAACAGGAGGTAAAAATCATTCCTTTTACATTTCCTTGAAAAAATTTAACATACATTTGTAAAATATGATTTTGCACTCTTTCTCATGTGAGAAATCAAACAGATTGCTCAAGTAAAGATGTCTCAGCTAGATCTAGAAGTGTTCAAGACCAGAAAACAGTTTAAACTGCTTTCACTTCTGCCTTTTGTGCTTTATTTGACATATCTCACTGAAAGACAAGACACACTTACGACGCCATGGGACTGTAGCTCTCACTCCGCAGTGCCAGTTTCAAGATTCATGAGGACAACTAACAGACTGACACACTGTCACTGGTTGTCTGTCAGTGACCTTCTTTTCCTGAGGAAATAAACTCTTGGCTGGATGAATTTTACAGGACGCAACAGGAATTCAGAAAGAAGCAGAAAGAAAACATTTAGGGAGAAAAAGGGCACAAAAGGAAACGTACAGAATAGTTCTAAAAATACTCTAAGAATAACAACAAGTAAAATATAAATCCCATGTAATGAAAATGCTATATGAGGTTCTCTTTATAGAGAAAAAGTAGTTACCTGCTTCATAAAATCAGGCAGAAGTACCTTTGAGCACTGTGTGTCTAACATGGCTGTTCAAACAAACATCATAGGAAGCAAAGACATGGAACTGAAGAGGGATTATTCAGTTTAGTAAAGAATATAAGGACTAGTCCAAGATTTACACTACAGTGACACAGTCTTTAGGTACTGTGAAGAAAGACCAAAGTTGTTCACAAGTATTTCAAGGAATCAAAGTAAAACAATTTTTCTCAGTGCAAGAATGCCATTTAGCTCTGTTTCTTTCCAGTGTGCTGTACATTATAGCTCTTAGCTTTCCTGTGTTCAGATCCTCATGCAATAATAGAATCAGAGAAAGAAGATATCTCATACATAACATCAAGTAAGAGAATAGATGTCAGCAGAGTACAAAAGCAGCAAAAAAGAAGTCACTTAAAATAAGCTGACTTTGACATCAAAAGAGATTTTTTTGCAAGTTGTCAGTATTCAAGATCAGTATTTTTATGCACTGTCAAGACCTATGACTCATGAGTAGGAGAAAATGAAGCTGAGGACACTGAAGTGCTTAAGGGACATGGAACACAATATAGGGGAAGCTGACAGAGAAGAGGAAACTATGGGAAAGTATAATTGCTATTTCCTACAATATATAGGGAAAATATAGGGAAGATGAAGCCAGACTCATCTCAGAGGTGCACAGGAAAATGGCACAAGTTAGCACAAGGTAAACTCAGTCTTGCTAAAAGGAAAATTTTCTCTGCAAGAAGCATGATCAATCCTAGAATAAGTTCCTATCCCTGCAGATTTTAAAAATTCAGATAGGCAAAGCCTTGAACAACCTTAACTGAACTTGAAATTAGATTCTGAGCAGAAGGTTGGACTAGGTAATATTCAAACATCCTTTACAATCTATTTTTCTCTGATTTTGATTGTTTTCAATTCTTTTCCTATGATTCAATGATTGTAAGTAGAATTTAACAGGCCGGTTGACTATTAAGAGTCAAATTTTGGAATGTAAGTGCAACTGAGTGAAAGTGAACCCAAGTATTAAAAATTACCAAAAAGAGTTGCAGAGTAACAGTGTTTCATTTTATGATGTGCCTGAGAATCTTATTTCACATTCATCTCATAATAAGAAGCTTGTAATAAAAACCAAGTATATCAGCATCTGAATTATGCAACTACAACTTTGGGAATAACCTTAGATAAATGGTAATCAATTTAGCTCATTTGATTAAAGCATGGTTATAAAACACTAAGGTCATGGGTTTGATCCCCATATGGGCCATTCACTTAAGAGTTGGACTCAATGATTCCTGTGGGTCCCTTCCGACTCAGAATATTTTGTGATTTTGTGAAATATTAACTTTGTAAATTTTACAAGGTTCTGTAGGTCTTAATGTTGCTGTTGCAATAAAAATAGCATATGAAAATGTGCCACACATTACTATCCCTGTGTACCAAGGGAGTACATGGGATTACTCATACTTTTGAAGGAGTGCTCTTTTACTGACTGCGTTGTCTCATAAAGGTTCCTGAATACAATGAGAGATTGATTGTGAGGGTCTTTATTCATGATGAAATACTCCGTTATGATTGGAGGGGGGATTTTTATGACTTGATTTAAATTTTGCATGTGAATCTCTAGATGGAATTCTTAAACTTCAGAGGATTAAAATGCCGAGGGTTGCATACACTTTTACATGATCATACTGTTGCTGCAGAATTTTCAAAGGTCTCTCCCTCCTCTTCTGTGGAATGGGGTTGATATTAATTCTTTATTGCTGTATTTATTGCTGCACTAGTTGCACTATTAAACTTCCTCCATGTTCCTTAGGGTGTGATGGAAGGCAGGTTGACAATATTATTACAGGCTTTGGCTTGGGCATGGACTTTCTTTGCATCCACTGAGGACAGAAGGCTGAACAGTGAGACTGTGCGACTGAAGGTTTTTACAAATGTTGCAGGACTAAACTTTCCAGGGAGAGGGAATTTCAGTGTAAATATTTTTTTGCAATCCTGTTATATAGATTAAGTATCTATTTAACACTAGCCACCAGCAAACCTCTGTAAATTATAACAGCCACATACAGAGGCTGTGTGCTTCTATCTGCCCTCAACACACAGATGCTGGGACCAGGTCTATACTTCAAACAATTACCTGTAGCAGAAAGGTGAATGGGGCCTAAGAATACCTACAACATAAATATTTAACTTTGGCTCTTTTGTAAAAAAAAAAAAAGTCTCCATTTATTTGGTACTCACCAGCATAACCTTCCCCTTCTGCTTCAGGGAAAAGATATGTACCATTATCTCTCTTCGAAGACAGAAATTTCTCCACTTATGCTAGATGGTAGAGGGGAACTGCTAGCAAAGCACAGTTGATTCTTAGGAAAACACAGGATAACATGAAGAAAACAAAGGAATGCCAACCTCTGTTGGCAGGGCAGTGGTCTTGGCAATGACACCAGTTGCTCTTATGCATTTCCTAGTCCCCATGGAAAAGCTGCATGTTGCAGAGGTTTTCCAATAATACATGCAACTATGGCATTCACCAGTGGATAAATTCCAGTATGTAACAGATGGCAGAATAAAGAGAAGCCATCACAAGTTATATAGCAAAAGTATGAACCAACCCAAAACAGCAAGAGGAATATTCAGTTTTCATGGAATCGTAGAACTATAAAATGGTTTGGGTTGGAAGAGACCTTTAAGGGTCATCTAGCCCAACTTCCCTGCATGGAGCAGGAACATCTTCAAATAAATTAAGTTGGTCAGAACCTTGTTCAACCCAGCCTTGAATGCTTCCAGAGATGGGGTTACTGCATCTCTGGGCAACCTGTACCAGTATTTCACCACCTTCATGGTAAAGAGTTTCTTCCTTTTATCTATTTAGTATGAATCCTTTTAGTATGAATCTACTCTCTTTTAGTTTAAAACCATTTGCTCTATTACTACAGGCCCTGTTTAAAAGTTTTTCCACCTCATTCTTAAACCCTCTTTAAATATTGAGAGACCATCATAAGGTCTCTCTGGCGCTGTATCTTCTCCGGATTGAACAGCCTCAACTCTCTCAACCTGTCTTCATAGGAGAGGTGCTCCAGCCCTCTGATAATCTTTGTGGTCCTCCTCTGGACCACCTCCAACAAGTTCAAGTCTTTCTTATGCTGGGGGCCCCAGAGCTGGACACAGTACTACAGGTGGGGTCTTACGAGGTCAGAGTGAGACCTGCTGGCCATTCTTTTGATGCAACCTATGATAGGTTTGGCTTTAAACTGAAAGAGGGTAGATTTAGATTAGATATTAGGAAGAAATTTTTTCCTGTGAGAGTGGGGAGGTGCTGGAACAGGTTGCCAGAGAAGTTGTGAATGGCCCATCCCTGGAAGTGTTCAAGGGCTTGTTGGATGGGCCTTGTCTAGTGGAAGGTGTCCCTGTTCACATCAGGGTAATTGGAACAATTCTGTGTTGATTCTATGAATTAATGTTCAAACTTATTGCCCTGGTACACTCCTCTTTTACACTGTCTTATAATAGTGATGCATAGATAGTTATTTTTACACAGACTGACACTGCAATGTGTTTCTATCTTCCATTAGCATGGGAAAGCACATGGGGATGGTTCTCTGCTGTTTGTATTGGTTCAACAGAGCACAGCAAAGAAAAAGCATGCACTTCTTCATATTTGTGACAACACTTGGACTTTTCAAGGTCGTAGGCTTTTTTTCTCCACCTTAAAAAAAGAAAAAAAGCCTCAATAATATATATGCTTCAACAACTTCAGGATAAGCGAAATGTAAGTAAAGGCATGAATGAAATATCACCCTACTCTCATAGGTTCATTCGTCTCTATGCAATGCCCCCAAGAGGTTGCCCCAAAATTACCCTACCAGGATAGCAGAATTGCTGGACGAAGGCAAATGTTGATCAAAGCCATAAAAAAAATCATCATATTAATCACACTAAAACTTATAAAAGATTATTTAAATTCTGAATCTGTGAATTAACTTGGAGTTTTAGCTTCTGTGGTTATTGTGGATTAAAAATACGAGATTGCTGACATTCATAATCACAAGAGTGCTGAACCACAAAGTGGCAATTAAACTTTCTTTATTAGTAGCCTATAGTCATACCACTCCAAAAAGACAAAGCTAGATAATGTTAGACTGAGAGAACACTGGGAAAATGCATTAAAAAAAAGCAGTTTTGCCGTTAGCAAACAACTACTGATATAATTCAAAGCTTCAGTTTAAAGGGACAAAATATTTCATTACTGTTGTCAACTTGAGACAAAGGTCTGCTAACACACTGGACAACCCAAATAACAAAATTCAATTTTGCACTGAAGTAGAATATCTCCAAGGAACAGGTAAACACCCCCATAATACATCAGGACAGCCAGCAGATAAACCGTCAGCAGGTGTACAGTGCTTGTCACTGCTGACAGATCCATGAGAAGATGACCTATATAGCTGCTATATCTGCTGTAGAAAGTGTCAAGTGGAAAGAATAACCTTGACACTGCAAAGATTGAAAATACAAAAAATAAAGTGTTAGTAAAAAAATTTTCTCTGAGGTTGGTGGGTATATTTTGCAACCTGTATCACTTTGCCTAGGCTCAAAAGTTCCCAGACAGATTAAGGTGACAATGTAATTTCTAGGTAGTAGACAGGTATCATGTAGTAGCACTCCATAAATTTAGGAATTTTATTAGGAAATTTAGGAAATTCCATAAATTAGGAATTTCTTTTTAGGTGTCTCAGTGTCCCTTCAAACCCTAGCAGCATGAGTTGTGACTGGGAGATTGACAGAGGAGCTGTTGCACTCTCATTTTCATGTCAGTACAAAACCCCTCCTAGCTAGGAAAAAAACAAATTTTTTTACTAGAAAAAGGTTTATATAAGAACTAGCATAGGAGGCTAAACAATGCCTTTTCCTTCCCAGTGAAATGTTTGCTTTCATATCCTAACCTGTTCTATGAAACCTGAGCTGGGCTTTGCAGAGGAAGATGCAAGTTGGACAGTTATTGGTCCAACCCATGGTGTTCTTCAACACCATGGGATTCAGAAGTGTATTTCCAATAATAGGCATGTAAAATATTTGTACATCTCCCAGAAATATTATTACGATTTATAAGGAAGGCAGACAACACCTGTAATCTGGACTGAAATATCTATTAAACTCTAATTCAAAAGTAAGTAACCAATTCTCCTGGTGCTCCTACATGAACTGATCAAACCCACAGAGGTACCTGTAATGAACTTAGGGGCACAATTTTATGACAACAATAATGAAAGAAAGGAAAAATACAATTTTTTCTTCGTATTATTTTCTGTTCTTGAATCATGTCTCACACACAGAAACCACACATAGACTGTATGGTGAACAGTAAACAGAACTACGTTCCCTAAACTTAATAATATTTTTTTTCACATTGCTTTTTACCTGAGTCTGTTGCCTAAGCAGGCTACGACCTGATGACATTAATGCTTGTGGAGACACAAAGAGACAGCATAAGAATGAGAAAATGGGAGTACAAGATCATCTCATTCAAATGCAGCATCAATTTCTACCCACTTTAATAGCTTACAAGTTCACATCTTGAGTGCATCTAGCCACCTCAACAACACATGTGGGCTTTTCTTAAATTTTATGTTATATGTAGATCAAGTTTTGATGTTTTTCCAGCAGATGAAATGAAATTAATGAAATTAGTGAAAGCTATTTATTACAGTTTTTACTTATAACCAAACTATCTGCCTTAGGCAAACTATAACTTTAGTCAGAGGAAGGGTTTAAGTTCGAAGTTCCTCAGTTTATGGTGAGGTAGAATGACTAATTTGATGGGTGATTCAGACCAAAAGCCTTTTCCATCACTTATGTTTCACTGGTAAACCCAGGAAAGCTGAAAATTCTTGGATTCTGACAGATTTATTGTGTGAATGGGAAGCTTAAACGTGACTTTTTTCTCATTAACCTTGACACAAAGCAATTATGTGCACATGCACAATTCTGAGTTTAAAAAGAGATAGAGACATATCCTTTGCTTAATTGTTATATGACAAGGTGCTGGCAAGGTATTCTGTGAATGTGTCCTCCCTGTTACACAAGTCCTATTTCTTTCTCATTGCTTTAATGCCATATAATAATAGTGCTTGACATCTTCCAGTTGTTGTGAAAATGAGTATGTGACCAAGCGCATTCTGATCCTTGACCAATTTCTAATAGATTTGTGAAACCTTTTTTCCTTGTGGTATGAAGTACTACACCGGCCTTCAAAATACAGAGCTTTCACCATGGTGAAATAACCATGAGAACTTGAAAATCACCATGTAACATTCACAAGACTGTGAGTCTGTGAAAATAGAGTGTGAACATTATTTTACTGTGACTTTTTAATGTTTGTACTGAGAACTGGATGAGCATACCAAGCTGTTTGAATGTAGACAGTGAAACAACCACTATTTCAGGAACTATTTTAAATCAACAGCAGCATCAACCCTAATTGTAACAAAAACACTGACTGGAAGATCTTCTTTGGATCAAGCTTTGGATTCTGACACTGGTAGGATTTATATCTGAGAATTGAAATTTCTATAGTAAGCTCCTAAGCCAGTGTGGAAATCTTTTAATTAGACATGTTATTTCATTTGATATACCAGACACCATATTGTACTGGGTTAGTTTTCCTTTACCTACCAAGAAAAACAGCAGTGATCAAATAAATATTTCCCACAGGAGCAAGAGCATTGGGAGAAACATTTCTTCAAAGTCCAAATGAAAATACATGGATAGATGGTCCGACACTTTGGCCACAACAACCCCCTGCAGCACTACAGGCTGGGCACAGAGTGGCTGGAGAGCAGCCAGGCAGAAAAGGA
>JAWWES010000115.1:64530474-64562024 GCA_035583135.1 Lophotriccus pileatus
ATGAGCCAGCAGTGTGCCCAGGTGGCCAAGAAGGCCAATGGCATCCTGGCCTGCATCAGGAACAGTGTGGCCAGCAGCACCAGGGAAGTGATCCTTCCTCTGTAGTCAGTGCTGTTGAGGCCATATCTTGAGTATTGTGTTCAGTTCTGGGCCCCTCAGTCCAAGAAAGACATTGAGGTGCTGGAACAGGTCCAAAGAAGAGTAACGAGGCTGGTGAAGGGACTTGAGCATGAGTCCTGTGAGGAGGGGCTGAGGGAGCTGGGGTTGTTTAGCCTGGAGAAGAGAAGGCTCAGGGGTGACCTCATCACTCTCTACAACTCTCTGAGAGGAGGTTGTAGCCAGATGGGAGTCGGTCTCTTCTCCCAGGCAACCAGCAGTAGGACAAGAGGGCATGGCCTTAAGCTCTGCCAGAGGAGGATTAGATTGGATATTAGAAAGAAAGTTCTTACAGAGAGAGTGATCAGGCACTGGAATGGACTGCCCAGAGAGGTGGTGGATTCACCATCCCTGGAGGTGTTTAAGATGAGGCTGGATGTGACACTGAGTGCCATGATCTAGTAATCACAGTGGGGTTGGATCAAGGGTTGGACTTGATGATCTTGGAGGTCTCTTCCAACCCAGTTAATTCTATGATTCTACGATTAATCTTTTATGAAACAGCATTCTGTTTCACAAATTTCTAGGTGCCAAGCCATTATCTGAACAGAGAATCATATAATCATAGAACGGCCTGGGATAGAAGGGACCTGAAAGATCATCCAGTTTCAACCTCCCTGATGTGGACAGGGACACCTTTCACTAGACTAGGTTGTTCAGGCACTCATACAATCTGGTCTGAAACACTTCCAGGGATGGGGCATGCACACCTTCTCTGGGAAAATGATTCCAGAGCCTTACAACCTTCACAGTGAAGAATTTCTTCCTAATATCTAAATCTAAACCTACTCTCTTTCAGTTTGAATCCATTTCCCCTTGTCCTGTCACTACATGCTCTTGTAAAGTCTTTCTCCATCTTTCTTGTAGGCTCCCTTCAGGTACTGGAAGGCCACAACATAGTCCCAGTTTTTAAAAGGGTATGGCCAGGCATATCTTCACCTTTTGAACAATGCTGAATGTTGAGACTCTTGTTCTTGCAGCATGTGCCAGGGTAATGCAGCTGTCAAAGATAAACATATCTGAATTCCTTCTCTCATAATGAGAACAAATCTTCCAAGCCAGGAGCTCTAATGCAAGGCAAGTCACTAACTCTCGTGTGATCTAGAAAGCATGTCCTTTGGGCCCCAGCTAAAATAGAAAGCAGCTCTAAACTGGGTAAAATAGCTGGTAGGCCAGAGAGAGACCTGTCAGAAAAACTGCAGTTACTTGGGAATGAACACATTTCATAAGAATGTGTCCAATTTGATTATATTTGGGGAAGAAGTGTCAAAACAAATAATTTCTACTTGCTCATTTTACTAACATGGAAAACACTGAAGTGTTTTGTTTAGATATAGCGGAAATGCTTTAACTTCTGTTGTATTAATGTTAATATAACAATATATATATATTAGATTAAGAATTCTTACCTTCTGTGGAAAGTGCTCACATTTTTGAACACCCTGTGTTAATACTTATCAAATTCTTTCAAAGTTTTAATTTGATGCAGAATTTCAACACTCTACTGCAAATAAGCACAAATGAATTTTGAAACATAAATTTCACAACATGTGACAGCCATTTTCCATCTAGTTTTTGCATCAGATGTATTCATAAATAAGGTGCTTGGTTTAAATATTTGCCGCTGATACAGTGCTTGGAGATCCTCAGATGCAAAATTCTGTAAAACAATGAAGTTGACCAAATATCCATGTATTTTCATAAATACTTGACTTAGAATAGAATCTAGAACAGTGGCACCCCATCAGAATTTCCCTACAGGCATTGTCTGTGATAATATAATCCTATTTTTTTCCATAGCTATGTTATTCCCAACATCTGGATCACTCTTGCAGATGACAGCTGTCTGAAGAAGTAGCTTCCTACAGTGCTTAACACCATTAGTTTGGGAAGAAAAAAAATCCCCCCTTTGGCAATCAATATGCTTTGTTTTATTAACTTTGTTACCGAATTGCAGGCACATTCTGTGCAGTTTGGGAAGGAGAAAAGATTTTACTACCTGTCAAAGAATGAAATGATTCTTATGATTCTCTACTCTTACTTCGTTATTAGTATCCTCAGGCATAAAGACAGGAAGAAGGGAGGAAAGAAACAGGCAAGGCTCTAAAACAACTCGATTAGAAATAATGAAAGTAAATTATTAAGTGATAGTCCTCAAATATCAATTTCATGTTTATTCAATAACACTTTTATCTATATTAGTTAATGACAAAAATATTAAAAAGCCATCTGCTGAGATTGGGAAATAAAATACTTCATACCAACACCATGGTAATTACTTTTCAACTGCTATGTGTTAGTAATCAATTATTATTAAATACAAAGTAATTGTTCTAGTGAAGTCTGGGCTTTTATTTGGTTGTAAATAAATAAATAACAGTTAAATATCTATTACATTAATTAATCTTTCTTCCAGCATTACACTGCTTCTGGATAACTCTGGTTTTGAGTAATTCCTTTAGGAATCCATGCAGCAAAAGGATTTTTTTCACTACCCAGTGCTCCGGGGGTGGTTAGGTGCTGGAACAGGCTCCCCAGAAAAGTGGTCAGAACATGGGGCCTGACAGAGTTCAAGTGTTTGGACAATGCTCTCAGGCACTTGATGTGCCTCCTGGGAATGTTCCTGTGCAGGTCCAGGAGTTGGATTCGATGATCCTTGTGGATTCCTTCCAACTTGTCATATTCTGTGATTATTGTCCACTTTCAAATTCTTTCTTAAATCCTATTTTCCTAAATTGGTTTGTATTCAATGAACAGTAGCTATTGACTCCATTTAGGGGCACTTGTTTGAAGGTGTTTTACAATTCTTGTGTCCCTTGAGATAGTCTTTAAAAGAATACATGAAAATTGTTTCTTCAGTCTTCCCATGTTTTACCTGCTATCTCTTTTTCTTTTTTCACTTTATGTTGTTTCTCCTGTGTCCTTTCTAGTGTCAGTCCTACATCATGTAGAGTAATCTAAATGTATACAAATTAAAATTTTATAATTCTATTTATACTTAATCAATAAGTAATATTAAACTCCACTTAGCTTTCAATAAAGCAGATATGTGAGTGAATGGTCTGTCCATGAAGAATCTGAATTTTAGATTAGGTGCATTGAAACAACACAGGCGGGACAGATTTAAGGGAACTCAAAACAGGCAGAGAGAAGACCTTTTATCAACCATTTCATGTTCCTCTATAGATCTTACAGATATTGAAAACTCTTTCTTTCCAGTTTTATCTGTAAAAATTTTTTCAACTACTATTTCAACTCTACGACTGGCATCGACTACGACTACCAAACAGGAAGACAGATATTAACTCTTGAAGTATGCTATCTTCGAAAATCATTTTCAGAGCAGGTTTCATGTTTTCTGCTTTATAGGCACATATAAATGTTTCTCAACTCTTCAGCCATTGCATCAGAAACAGATGTGAAAAAGTCACTATGAGGATGGGAATTTCAGCTAACCTAATATACTAGAGTCAAGTTCAATATTGAGATACATTTTAGTCTTCTTTCAGTGGGATAACACAAAATATCATGCAAGTGGTTCCAGGAAAACAGTTATAAAGTGAATAGCTTTATTTTTACTCTGGTTGGCTGGAAGCAACTGGTTTATCAAGGTAGATTTTTAAAGTAGTAGGGACAAAGAAAAAATAAACAAGGATTAAGCATAACAGAACAAATACACAAGAATTTATCTAAGAGGGTTCCAGCAACATTTCTTCTTCTGTTTCATAGTTCATTATTTAAGCTGGAATATTTTAACACTGCTCAGTGTCATTTAAAAGCAATATTTGTATGTGGATAAAGATTTAATTTATACATGTTCTGCCTTTGGCTACTCAGGCAAACAAAAAGCTTCACAAAACACGAGTACTGAATTTACATGTATCTGATGGCTATAGTATACAATATGGCATAATGTTAACGCATTTCCCAACAAAACCTGGCTGCAATAAGCTCTGCTGAACTAGCTGAATGCATTACAAGAGTAAAGGAGTTGACAGCTCTGCTTTAGAATGGTACTGCCCTGCAATGTTTTTTATACGTCTTAAGAGGGTAAAATGTATTTTATAAGTCTCTCCCTAAAAAGTTAAAGTCCTAGAGGGATTCTGGAGAAGGTGAAGGGTTCCTTGCTTTAAAGAGATATCTTTAGAAGAAAACAGTCCTTCCTGACACAAACTGAACAATAATGAAAGTTAAACCATCTTCCTCTCCACCTGTGCAAAATTTTAAATATCCATTAAGATTTAAGCTTTTACTGCTTTTCTTTTAGTGGTGGTAATGACTTTGCTTTTTGCCTCCAGAACATGCCAAGGCTCTTCATGTCTTTGAGGACATTCTTTGTCTGTCTTATGTGGAAATGGTCAAAAGGATTCGAAGGTTATTAAACAGGACACAGAAAAACTAGACAGGCAAAAATCTTTGCCCAGAGTTGATTTCCTCAGCAGTTTGGGGTACAGAAGAACAGGTTCGAGTGCAGCTGCACCTGAAAGAACAGAGCAAACCATAGAGCACCAGAGCCAGATATAAAATGTCTGAGAGTCCATAAGAACATTAGCATGGCATGGGACCTGAGCTAGTCTGGTCTAAATAGATCTGAACCTCATGATACAGCACCCTAATGATGTGACACTACAGTGTCGGGACTGAGCTTTTTTCTTCTGCCCCTGACATGCAAAGCAGTGGCACAAACCTGTATTCTCACCTGCTGGCCAAGACAGGTAGGCCAGGCACAACATTGTAACTGATGGTGCTGTGGCTACTTAATATAAGCCTGTGACCAGAAAAAGAAAAAAAAAAAAAAAAAAAAGAGAGACAGTATTTTATAGGCAGAAAGATCTTTGTTCCATCTGTCACTGAGGCAGGAAGAACTTCTTTTTGTCTGAGAGATTTTGGCAACACAATATCAACGCTAGGCAGCGGCAGACGTGACTTGAGCTGTTGAAGGATGGGATATAGTTCAATGAAGCCATCACTCCTGAGTGTTTAAATGAAATGAAAGATACTACAAATAAAACATCATAATGACATTATGCTTTGGTCTACTATAAAGAGCAAAGTATGCTTTTATCCCAATTGAAAATTGAAATAGACATGCAAAAGAAATAATTTTTAAATGTTGCCAAATTTATTGCCACTTTCTCTACATTAAAAAAATAGTAATTGGCCTAAAAGGACACCTATGATGTAAGAACCCAATAGAAACCTTTTCAGGATTATCACAGGTAAACTTATAACTCCTCTGTTTTAAAATATAAAGATAAGCCATGAGACTACTGCTAGAGTGAAGTAAATCTGGGACCATTAAAAGGAATTGTTTCTTTACAAGTCATATGTAGCCCAGTCTGTTGGTACAAATGATCATTGAGACAAAATCTGGGTTGCCTATAGAAAAGGGCTGGACATTCTTTACTAATATTGATTGTGTTTCTGAATATCACCACTGGCAATGACCAAACTACATAAACTAAAGACAGCATAAGTTGATCAAAAATTGTCATGTTTAGTTTCCAATGTTTTAATGAAAAGGAACTACCACATAGCTATTTAATTTTACTAGTCAGCTGAGGCTTCTACATGTCAGATAAAACCAATTCATAACCAACTCAAAATATAACAAATGTATCTCAATAATCTTAGATATTCTTCTTTATAAAGCAGAATATATTTTATCTTCAAGTAAGTCCCAGTGGTTTGATGGTTTTTATGGCGTGAATAAGATGCTGACCACTTCTAAATTTATACTGGTACCAAGCCACTGTGATTAAATGCAAAGCTAAATTTCCTTTGATCTTAAAGTTTGCAAGTGAATTTTGGTTCAGTTCTATTGTCATCATGGGTTGATCGCAAAGCTCAGTTCTGGATCTGAAAAGACATGTATTTAAAGGGTTCCCAACATATGCTTAGCATCTGCATTCTCTGTACCTGCACTGAGACTAGACCTAGCATGCAGATACCTTCTGTATTAATGTCTGCTCTGCCTGGATGCCTCAGCTTTAATGGGTTTCTTCAGATTTTGCCTGCTTATCCCTTCTTACTCCAGACTTTTTCTCCCCTCTCCATTTTTTTCAGAAAAGCTTCTTCTTTTGTGTATGCTCATTAAGTCAGTTTCTATTTCTTCTGTTCTACAGAAGGGGTAAAACTGAGACCAGATGTGACCTGAGTCCATCATTTTCATTATCCTAGTGATCAGAATCTTCCAAAAGAGATTTGAGATACTTCTGTTTTAAGGAGGGTACAATACAGTCTGCCATGGACAAGGCTAAGGCTCACAACCCTTTGTTACGTACAAAACAGACTAATTTAATTTTTTGTTTCAGTAGCTTCTTAATCCGATGTCACATAAAGAAAATTCTTCTTTGTACCAAGCTGAATTCACTACATTCAGTTGCTCTGCATGGGTTTTGGCTCAGCAGAAAGTAGCCCTCCTTAGACAAATATGCTATAGTCCTGTAAAAAAACCCAAAATTTTTAAAAAGAAGTCTCATACCTGTTATTCTTTAAAATAGAAGTAGTCACATATTCAAAGATTTAAGTTACAAGTCAAATACCAGTCCTCATCTGTACAACAACTTCAAAGTCACTTTCAAATGTATCTAATACTTTTATGTTTTGGTTACTAGAGCTGTAGAGAGGAAAAAAAAGTTAACTAAAACTGGCACAGTTAATTTATTAATGTTTAATCGAGTATATCACCAGTTAGTAAGGTGCAGTGAAGAAGAGGACTTACCCTCTGCCACAAACATTTTTCAGTACAGAAAATATTTTGAGTGATCAGATCTTGTTTTACATATTATCTTGTGTGTTAAGTTTGTGTATGCCTAGGAATGTCTCTAGCAAATAGTTACATTTTTGACCTGTAGAATCATTAATGCTATAGAGGAAAGAGAAAAGTGACATGACTGACTTTTTCCCTCTCAGCAACTTTAATTGGCCTTAGCAATTGCATCCAGCATCACTGCATCTCTTCATTACTGAAAAGAGTATTCCAACAGTTCTTTCACTGCCATTATTGCTTTTCTCCTTTGATAAATTCTAGGTCAGAAGTAGACATTTCCACGCACAGAGCACAAAGCTGCTAACTTTTCTTTCATAGCCGAAATCCCCAGCTGCCCATAAGGGGGAACAGCAATCCCAAGGAGATGAAAGCCAAATTAAATGCATTTTCTCAGCCAGCAAGATACAAAGTGGAAGGGAGCATGACCTAATCTATGGCTGGGTTTGCTTTGTTCTCCCACTTGACTTATTCAGGGTCTCATTTGGCTCATATGTTTCTTTGAATGAAACTTTTTTTTTTCTGGATGCCGAGAATACCTTTGGAACTTGCTCAGTCTTCAGGCATCTTTGTTTTCCTTGGGGAGAGAGAAGATTTGGGAAATGAGGAAGGGGGAAGCATGCCTCCTCTTAAAATCACCCCCCTGTAGATCAATATATCAACACGTACACAATGCTCAGCCTTTGACCTACTCAATTAGAAAAACTTCAGAACAGTTCTGGGCACACAAAATCAGCTCTCTAAGATAAATTAACTCTCTGAACACTGGTAATGGCCTTACCTACCAACTACATTGATAGGCTACATCAACAACGTCACATCAGAGTATCCTGCTGTTTCTGACAGCAGAAAGCCCAGGGCAGAAGAAGGGTTCTTGCAGAGTGAACCCATGGCCTGTTTCCAGTCAGGCCATGCAGAGCCCCAGGGCAGGCAGATAGGATTGTGTTTCTGCAAGGGCTTCATTGGAGGAAAGCTGCAACAGAGACCAGAGGAAAGGAGTCCTATCCATATAACAACTGTGTCTGTTATCAGCCTTGCAGAAGGAGCAAGTGGCTGTGGCTAGGTAACTAAATACCAATCAGGAGGTGGCAGGTTTAGTTCTGCTCACCAGTCTGAGCAGCTTAGCTTGCTGTGCATAGAGCAGATAACACTGCCTGCTCTGCGGAGACCTAGATGACTTGGTGCTTCTAATGCTCATTTTACCTGAGGTTACTTTAGGCTTTTGAAATATCTTCCGATTTTTGTTCACTTACAAGGGTTTCTGCTCTTATGAAAAAGTACTGTAAACATAAGATATTACCCCTTAAAGGCCACAATATGATTTATCTAGCTGCCTCACCTATTATTTCCAATATAGCTATTTCTTTTATAGCTGTTAATCTGACACTGATTTGCTTCAAAAGAGAGGCAGAGAGAGAGTATAAGACTTGCTGCTGATACCACAACATTTTGCACCATTCATTGCAGGTTCAGACAATTCAGAAAGAGCAGTCACCTGGGGAGCCTCCTGAGGGCTTCACCTCACATCCACTCAGTTGCTGCAGTCCCACTACAGCTGAGCTGCCTGTCAGGTGCCAAGGGGACTCTCACATTCAGAGTTTCACTTTGCACATCCTCCAGAAGGCAACCCTTGGCCTCACCTTGGCTTACACCTCTATGTTTGCTGCATGGGCACGCTGTGAGGCTGGACTCGCTTGGTGTCAGGTCTTGCAAGACAGCTTGGATATCACCAGGGCTTACTCCACAAGCCTTTGCCTGTCCCTGGCAAAGAAAAGGACAGCCTCATCCACCCTGGCCACTTGCAGTGTCAACCTTCCCCCAGATAGCTCAGATAGGAATTTGGCAGATGTCCGGGTACACAACATTCAGTTCTGCTTTTAGGAAACCAGAACTGCAGGAAACCCTTTCAGCCCTGAGAAGAGTTTGACAGTGCTAATGCAGTGTCCTGACAAGACGGTGGAACAAACTTAGAGCCAGCTTAAGTCTGAGTCAAAACAAGGCACCTCCTCATTTCCACCACTCAGTATGTCCTCCCCTCCAAACAAAAGCCAGCACAAACCCCTTGTCCAACAAGCCTGTCCAGCCCCAGGCATGATTTTTACTGCTGGAGGAGAGCTTTGAATGAGATGGATGAGGAATGATCACATTGACTAAAGTGATATGCTTCCACGAATACCACTGGATTAGGAAATTGTGAAATGCCTGCTTGATGCTTGAAAACATACAAAAATGTCTTTTAGGGGGTTAAAGGAAAATGGGTTTAAACCAATATACTGGTAACTTTTTCTAAAATTACATTTCCATGCCTATGTCTGCAGCATGGGAGTCTGAGCTGCCAGAGCTCAGTATCTGCTCAGCACGGCAGCCTGGTCCAAACCAAGCACAGCATTAACACAGGGCTTGGGTTGACAGGAACCAGTTGGCTTTCCTAGAAATGCTGACTCCCCAAATCACTTCTGTTCCTTCCTTTCTTGCAGAAAGCATAAATGCTACATCCTCAGGCTTTCAAGCTTTTATGTCAGCTGGTCTTTTGAATTACAGGATGACCCTGATGAAACATGAATTCAATAAAACATGATTTATCATGTAAATAGCTAAGAACTAGAATAATGTGCCCCAATATTAGACACATTCAGAGAGACTAGGGATTTGTATCAATACGGAGAGGCTGAAATAGCTGTAAAAACCCAGTAATTTTAGACTCTGCCAGCTTACACATACAAATATTTGGGATTGTATATTTTTTGCTATATATTGCACCTTGCCCAGGAAACAAAGAGACAAGTCTGGGAACAGCTGGGTTTTTTTTTTAATTATCTTCATCCTGTGGTAGTACTGGTATGCAGAAGAACCCAGCTGCAGTGTCCATATTGCAAGCATTGCCCCAGTGTCTCATCAGATTGTTCCCCAAACAGACATGCTTCAAGAGAAACAGATCTTAGCTTCTGGAAGGGAGGCACAAAGGGTACTGAACTTAACATTTCCATTGAAGACACATCTTTGTATTAGCAAGTTTTAATTAAGATAACCAAGTCTTAGGAAATATACTAAAGGTGAACTGCAAGACTTTGAAAAAAAAAAAAAAAGAAAAAAATAGTTATAAGTCAAAATATGAATTTTGGTGGAAAGTAACAAGAGGAAAATTCTGGGTCAAGAAATGACAAGGAAAATCTCTACCCTTGAAGAGCAGGTGTTTTCTAGCTGAGGCATGTATTTAGGACTTTAGAGTCCTATCTTCAGGTCCCTACTATTCTAGACATAGCTGACAGTGATTCTGAAATGCCAGGTATGCATAATCTTCCTTTCCCATGAAAATATGTAAAAATGCCATCTTGATTCGAGGCTCCAAAGCTGTGACATGGATTTTGTAGATAGTCATTGCAGAAAAAATGAGTAAGACTGATATTTGGAAAAGTCCAAGCAGTGATGTTAAATCCTGTGTGGATTTCATTTAAAAAAAAAAAATCATATTGCTAAATCTGGATAACAGATTTGTTGAAGGTATTTAGGATCATATGTTATTTGTTAAGTGATATTAAGTTTTGGCAGGGAAAGAAGAAGCAGCTCTGGGAACTCTATCTTTGAGTGCCTTAGATTCACAAGCACATAAAACTAGGGACAGGAACATTGCAGAAACAAGTGTTTATTAAACAGAGCTTGCTGGAGGTGGATCCTGAAAAAAAAAAAAAAGAAAGAATGAGATTCAAGTACTTGAATGCATCTGTGCTCCTCCTGGGAATCAATAACAGAGCTGCAAATAGATTCTAGGCACCTCATCTCTCTATTACCAGCTCTAACACTGGACTCATTCACTCCTAACCAAACATGCTGCTTGAAAGGTTTGTGCTTCAGTGAGTCAAAAATTTACTTCTTCCCAAACTACGTCAGACTGTGAGACTGCAGTTATTTTATTAAGAGAGAATGTGCTCCCCATGGGTGAAAAGACCAGCAGCTGATTCCATTAGTAATGCAGCTGGCTCCAGGGGATTCACTGATATGAGATGCAGACTGGTTTTTACTCATTTGCAGAGCATTTCTTTCTCCTTAAGCTGACCACCAAATTGCAGGATTTGAGAAGCTTGCTGGAAAGAGTCAAATCCATTACTACTGAGGCATATACTTGCTATAAAAGCTAAAATTACAATCCTCATGTTTAAACATCTGGTCACAACCCAGGAGGGATATATCCCTGCTGGCCATGAAAAAGTAAATCTTAAATAAGTATAAATTAATTGCCTGTAGTAATATGGAATCTTTGTAATCATTTATGTTCAAGCATATGAGTGAGTATTCATTAAGCTGTGTTTTCAGACATTTACAGAGATTGTTTAACACATACATTAACAAAATGATTAGCTGAAAATTGGAGAAAACGCCTTGCACACTGGCAATGTCATTTTATTCCACTCAGTGTCACCGAATCAAGCAGATAGATAATATATTCACAGATCAATATGACAGGAGGAGGAAGTATAGTTTGAGCTTCTATGTCTCTTTCTCCTCATCTGAGAACACACTCTGCACTACCCATAATTAATGGGTTGCTAGTTTGCCCTTTTCCATTACACAAGACATGCTGGGGGTTTAGGTCTGACTTGTCACTTTTTTCTGTCTTCTGGAAATTTTAGTACATGACTCAGGAAAAATAATATATTACTAGCCCTTTGCAAGTTTCCACTCCCTAGCCAGAAAAAACGGAATCAAGCCATTTTGTTGAGAAACTTGCTACAGAAACTGAAAGCCCCAGGCATCAGTGAAGAATGTTTTAGAGCTTCAGACACATCAGTATAAGGTGATACAAACTCAGCCACCAACTCAAACCTAGAAATATTCAACTGTTCTGAATGAGTTACAATGTTTCATCCATCTTTCCAAAGAAGGGCTGCAGAAATATTTAATGTCCCTTGAATGTCTTTATCACTGATAATTTGTAGTAAGATTTGCATGAAGGAAAACAATGTTTAATATAATAAGCCCTAAACAAAATATTTTCATATCAATAAAGAATAGCTAACTGTTTTTAAAAGTGAGAGAGAGATATTTTTGAATGTGTCCACAGGCAGAACGTGGTCACGGCAGAAAAAGGCTACAAGCTGCAACATGCTGGATTACAAAAAAAAAATAAAAATAAACAAACAGAAAACAACAACAACAACAACAGAATTGTATGCTAGCACTTGAAATTTTCAAGCAAGTTATATGTGGAAAATATGGGAAATTTCTTACGGTAGATGGACTTTCAAAGAAAATGGCAATTAGAAGCAGAAAGAGTCAAGAAAGAAATCTGAAAAAACATCTTTCAACTGTGAAAATCCAGAGACATTCCCTCACATTACAGATACATGTAATTATTATGCGTTATAGTGTTTGGTGTGATTGGACAACATTGGGTCATAGCCACATGTGAGTCTTTGAAGTCTAGGGATAGTTTACCATGCATGTTTGCATAATATGAAATAAATGTGGGAGCAACCCTAAAATAATTCTACATTGTTTAGGGATCTCCAATGTGGGATCTCCAATAAATATAAGAAACAATGTAAAGGAATCATCTAACTATAAAACTTCTGGTTTAGGTTTGCTCTTGGGATGATATAAACCTGCGTGAAGTATCTGGGACATAGTGCCACTTTGTGTGGATATTATCACCCCTGCTAAAACAATTTATGAATACATGTCGTGGGTTTGTCTTGGTGACATTTTTTTTTTTTTACCATACCCCCCAACATGATTGCTCTAAACTGTTCTAAGCTGAGAAAAGGTTCATGCAGACAAAACCAAATCCGATTGGGGAGAAATAATATTAGGATTTATTACTACACAATAAAAACTAAATAACTATATCTACAACAATTGTAATTAAGTAAAAGCACTACATATTTACAGAAGTACCCCTCCCGCCTTTGTATCAGTCCAGGAGGAGAAGCAAATTCTTCTAAGTCACTCTGCAGCACTTTTAAGTTTCCTCTCTGTTATCTCTGGGACAACAACTCCGACTCATTGCAGATGGAACAGTTTCTCTCTGGCTCTTTTTTTCCCTCTGTGTCAACCACAGGGCTGGGCCTGCCTCCCTCCTGGGCTAAGGCTGAAGGCTGGGGTTACCCAGAGGGGGCTTGTCAAGCAGCACATCAAGAATCTCCTGGACATGATGGTGGCAGAGGAGCAGGGACAGAAGAAGCGCCTCTTTTCCCAGGGTCCTGTAAGGCCTCCCATGGACTGCAGGGGGACTCTTGTTTTTCCATGGTCTGCACCACAGGGTCAGAGGGGATAGTGGCTTTTGAGTCCACCCCTGTTTCCTGTGGGGTCCCTTCCCACAGGAATAGTCCTTGATAGACTTCTCTAACGTGGGTCTGTTTTTCGGACAACAGTTCTTCTATTCTGTGCTGCCCCTTAGGGTCACAAACTCAGTTGCACCAGCACGGATCCCTCACTGGGATCACACAAATCCTACCCGAGCCGACTTGCTCCAGCGTAGGTCTCATCTCCGTGGGTAGCTGCACCGGCAAGGTCTTACATGGGCCTCCTTGATCCGGCGTAAGACTCTTCTGTGTGGGCTACAGTCCAGCAAAAATTTCCACAGAGTTACATCTTTTTTATTTATTCCAGCATGGGCTCCTTCATGAGCTGCAGACGTGGTTGTCTCTGCTCCCCAGCAATCTTCCACAGGTGGCAGGGATTTTAATTTCAGTCTTTTTCCCTGCTGAAGGGAGAGAGAGAGGGAGAGGGGAGAAGGAGTTTTCTCTCCCCCCTCTTTGTGGCTTCTCTCTCTGGCTACTGCTAGCTCTGACCTTGAAGGCTCCGTTATCTCTCTGGCTGCAGTTTCTAAGTTTCTTTTGCAAAGTCCTTTGATTTTTTTTTTCTCCTTCACTTTGTTACGTATCTGGATCAAGAGGGCTTCAGTGGTTGCTCCTGCCCCCAGCCAGAGCCAGGGGAGGAGGGAGGCCTGACCCCTCTTGGGGGGCCTGCTGCATCCTCCCTACATGGCTCCTCAATTTCTTCTGCGCAACCACCCTTCTCTTCCGTTTTCTTAAAGATATAACTGGCAAAAGGCGTTACCAAAACTTCTGATTGGGTTCGTCTCAGAAATTCACCTGGACAAATCACTTACAGTCCCCTAGGGAGGGGGAGCCCTTGCTAACCCACAGCATACAACAATTACAGAATCACAGAATCATGAAAGTTGCAAAAGACCTCTAAGATTATTGAGTCCAACTTTTGACCAATCACCACTCTGTCAACTAGACCAAAGTACTAAGAGCCACATCCAGTTGTTTCTTTAACACCTCCAAGGATGGTGACTCCATCACTTCCCTGGCCAGTTCATTCCATTGTTTAACAACACTTTCTGTGAAGAAACTCTTCCTGATGTCCAACCAGAACCTCTCTAGTGCTATGTCCTCTTGTCCTGTCAGTAGTTGCCTGGGAAAAGAGGCTGATGCCCACCTGGCTAGAACTTCATGTAGTTGTAGAGAGCAATAAAGTCTCCCACGAGCCTCCTCTTTCTCAGGCTAAACAATCATATCTCCCTCAGCTGCTCATCATCTGACTTACTCTCTAAACTCTTCACCAGCTCCACTGCTCTTCTCTGGATGTCCTCCAGCATCTCAATGACTTTTTTGCACTGAGGGGCCCAAAACTGAACACACTATTTGAAATGCAGCCTTACCAGAGATGAGACGGGGGGGACGATCACTGCCCTAATTCTGCTGGCCACACTATTCTTGATACATGCCAGGATGCCAGTGGCCTTCTTGGCCACCTGGGCATGCTGCTAGCTCATGTTTAGCCATCTGTTGACCAGCATTCCCAGGTCCTTTTCCACTAGTTAGATTTCCAGCCACTTTTCCCCTAGCCAGTAGTGCTGTATGGGGTTGTTGTGACCTCACCAAATTTAGACATCATATTCACCTGTGATATTCACATCAGCAGAATAAATTTCAGAACTCAAGGAGAAATCCACCAGAGCACAGTTTAATCCATTCTTGAAGACGTCTTTAGAACTACCAATGCTTATGTATTCGTCAAACAATAAAAATTGCCAGGAGAAATGCAAAAATCCAAATGGATTCTCTAGATTTGCTTTATATCAGGCAAAACACTGAGGTAGCAGAGGGCATGTATGGAGTGCCATGAATCAGATAAAAACATAAGCTTAACCCATCAGTGCATTTGGTAAACATACTATCTTACCTTTGGATTTGAAGTAAAGAGTCCAACTTCCAATTAATTACATCAAGTCATATGACAGGGAGAGAGATAACAGCACTATACTACATCTAATGAAAGTTCCTACTTGCTGGGACACTGAGTACACTTAATCCACAAGCCAAATAATATACGGATAACAGAATGTTGACAGGAGATAGATTTGAATTTCAAAAGAGAAAAGAGCAAAAGAAAAGTCACTTGGGCCAGGACTACCAGTACAGCTATGCAGTGTATACAGTAAAACTGGACCTACTGAATCTACCCTACTGTTTTGCAATAACCAAAAAGCCTCATGTGCCAGGGTAGAGACCAGGGTGTTTGGTTCTTTCCAGTCTCTAGATAAAAGCAAGGGCCATCTACCTATACAAAGACCAAGTGTAAACTTGATTTTCAATGGGTTTACATGTCATTTAAAAAAAAAAAATCCACAAAAATCACTATGATTGTCTTTCCCTCAAGCTGGATGATTTTAGCCTACCTTTAATTTGTAGTTCCTAGAGCCATTCTCCATTCTATATTGCTGCTATGTATCACATGGTGAGCAATTATTAAAAGCTATATAATAATTTATATAATGTATATAATAATTAATATAATGTATATAATAATTTAACATTAGGAAACCATTTAGCATATTCTATAATACTCTAAGATAACTCATCAAGAGCTGACAAGAGTCTGACTATAAGGACTGCTAATCCTTCACAGAACGGCAAGAGTCATCTCTTTAGAAACACAGTTTGAAGACTTCTCTGTCAGTGAAATCATTGTTTCCAGGCCAACAGATTATATCTTCCCTTACAAAACATCTGACATGTAAAAGAATCAGGCATGGACTTTCAACATGTAGCTTGAGTTATATAAATATTGAAATCCATAAATATGAGATTAGACATCTATCTATCTAATCAGAGCCAGTAAGGCCTTGGTTCTTCTAAGTTTAAAGAGTAATGCAATAGTTTGAAAAATTATTTTGAAAACATATTCTTATTGTCTCACAATAATTTAATTTCGAATATGTTCCTGTAACAAAGAAAGATATTTTGCTCCCTTCAATTTATCTAAGACTACGAAAAATGAATTTTTTCGAGCCCATCAATCCATGCTTGGAAAACAAATCAAACAAAGGTAATGCAACAAATTGAAAGAAATTGGGCATGTTTTCTGTGTCTGCACTGTTTTCACAAGGCTGACATGAATGACTCCAGCCACCCAAAACACTTGAGCTGAGAGTGATCAGGCTGTGCAAAACACAGCCCGGTAAGAAAGTAGGATTTGAATGCAACAGATCTTCCATTGGGGATATGGTTTATATGGACAAAAAATAAACCAATGAACCAGAAAAATTATATTCAGCTGTCTAAAGTTAAATATTGAAATATATGTTTTGACAGTTGCCCTTTTCAGAAATGTTGCACCTATAGCTGGGGATATCTAGGGGTATTGAAATCCCAATTCAATTTTGTACTAAGTGCAGATACTTAAAACTCAGATCAAATATCTTCAGCTTCTAATTATGGAGTAAAATGACTAATTTAAAATAAGTAAATATGAGATTTTTGCCTTGAGCCTACAGGTGCACTTGAATCTCTGACTCTTTTCTCCACTTCGGTGACTCATAAAACTACTCAGTCTGGATCTGTTTGAGGTCAGGTTCCCAACTGAAATATTAATAAATTGCAAGGTGGGCAATAAGGGCAAATACAGCTTTTTCTGAGCTGAGTCCAAATTACTTTTTCCACTGTCTGAAAGTTGTCAGTAGTGCTGCAACATAAGTCCAATGGCTTTTCTGTAAATCTATACAGAATATTTTAAGTATTTTAAATTATTCTACAAGTTCAGCTGAATTTTCTGAATGTTATTGTGTACAGCATTTTATGAAGCATCTCCTTGGAGGACATTTCTGAAATCCCACTAGTTTAGAGAAAATCAATTTCATAATACCTATATGACTTAAAGGTAACACACTAAGAAAATGTAGGACATGAAAAACTACACTTAATTACAGTATTTAGATGAAGTTTAATGTGTAGAGAATGGTTGGTAGTAAAAAGAATTTTTACTTAAGGATTTTCACTTCAACTGTAAAAGTACTGATATGTACCTGCAGAATTATAAAAGGCAGCTGAAGCCTGCCAGCCAGACAATGGAGTGTAACCCAGTGCAAGCTAACTAACAAAGATGCCTGGTGTGAAGGGATTGTATTAACTGCAAGAATACTTATTATGGAAGTATATTTTCTTCCAGAACAATAAAAAATCATAGTTACACTGTTCTTTTGATTGGAATAAGCCCCAAATCTGCCAGGAAAAGTGCCCAAATTCCTTAAGGAGACCGCTTGTTTCCCAAAAGAAAGCAAGTTGTTTTTCTATAGGGTCATTTTCAGTGATCAGAAACTTTCCCACTTCTGGAAAGAAACAGAGGATGGAAAACTCTACATGTTTCTTTTCTTTGTATCAATACTCTTTACCCAGTCTCTTATAACCCATAAGTTTAATACAGTTATTAAGTACACCAAGCTATAGAATTACTTTAAGTAGCAGAGGGGTGATATTTTTTAACTTATGATACACCACAAAGAAACACATGTCAAGCTTTACAACAATTTACTTATCACAAGAACCTACCTCTTAAAATGTTCTGCGTCAAATGAAGCTCTCTATTATTCTAGTCAACATTTTCACTACTCCTTAAATTCTGAAGTACACAGTATCTGACCTTTATGTTTTCTCTTTGTTTTCCATGTGCTTGACTTTCAGAAGGAGCTCAGCAGTAGCTGCAGACACTTACCATCATTTTGGTGTGTCTATACACTCACATGTGGTGCTTGTCCCTATGCACAAATTGGTCTGGACAGGATTCAAACCTGAGATTCAAGATTCCTCTATCAGATATCCAGAGATAAATTAACTTTATTAGTATGGTCGTTGTATTATTGTATTATAATGAAATAAAGAACCATGCATTGGCAGGGAAAAGCTGCAACCATTAATAGTTTTTCCCCCCTCCAACAACTATGTAAGAGGAACACAAAACATCTGAAATAGCTTAGCCAATACTGTAGCAGTAACTTTTTTTTTTTTTTTAATCCCCAAGAAAAATGTTGGAATTTGTGGGTTGGCAGGCTAAATCCCAAAAGGTGTACTTCAGAGAGAATATTGATTGGATCCAGTTTGCCTCAATATTTAACTTACTTGAAACCAGGAAGAAAAGGATAGAGTCCTTAAGCACAGAAGAAAAACTGCAGCCATTGATCAGGGAAGTTATAACCACCTTGTGTCTTTACATTCCTCATCAATTATGACTTCTGACCATAATATCCCTCTGTATCCAGGAGCTGCTATACTATATGTTATACCTGGCACAATGAAATCCCAATCAAATGCAAAACACTAGTTTTTAAAGAGCTACAAAAAGAGCGACCAAAATAACAAGTGTGATGGAAGAAAACTTCAAGGTTCTTTTGCTTTTAAAATTGAAGTGTTGGGGTTTTTTTTCTTTTCTTTGGAAAACAGAAAAATAATGCAAATTCTGAAAAAGCTGTCAAGAGAGCATCCAGAGGCCAAGATGCTTCACATGCTCATGAGTATGTAACGATCCTTGTTTCCAGGGACCTGATATTGAGCCCTGAAGCTACAATACTTTACAAATAGTGACTTTTTTTGTTTGTTTTTTAATCTTATTCTGTCTCTTTTGTTAGTGATAGCTGCAGGCAAGGTTTGTTTTCTCTCACCCATTTGCTTCAGTTGTGTCACACATCATGGTTAGCTTCTTTAATGGAGTGTTTGCAGATGAGGTTGTAAAAATCATTAGCCACGGTCGGCAGATGCTAGGTACTGCTAGGATGCTGTTCCAATCACTCCTTTTCTTTAATTAAAATTCTAAATAAATCATGAGGTTTTGCAAACACAAGCTGACAGTACTTGCATAAGACGAAAGCTGTGCTGACTGCTGGCAATCCTGATGCAGCTCTTTAGCCTCCTATTTCTTCTGTGTTTTGTTTTGCTGATTTTTGGTGTTTTGTTTTGTGTGTTGGTTTTTTTTTTTACTTGGACATCATACAAAATCCCCATATGCACTTCTTCAGTGCTTAAAAATCATTATCGCTGAAGATCAATACCAAGAAAACATCTGTGGCTCTTCTTGGTGTGCAAACGGATTTACTCAGGGTTTGCTTTCTTTTCTTTTGGTCTTTTTACAATAAATGCAACTAAAAATTTGGGTGAAGAGTAAAGGAAATATCTATATACAGATGTCTATTGATTTTTTGTGATATTCTTGTGAAACATAGATGTAAGAGCATTAAATATTCACAGCAGAAGAATATTTATTTGCCGTGAAACCTGAATAAATTGAATCTTTTTCTCTTTGTTTCTATGGGAACAAGTCCTATTGAATAAACAGTCTTTGAGTAATATTTTATTATTTCTAATTATATTAATTATAATTCAGTATGTCACATTAAAATAATTTCAATTGTAATGAGAAACTTTAATACTGGAGCAAACTTTAAAAAAATAGGCTAGTTGAGTTTAAAGCAATTTATGCTGCTTGTCATTTTTAGTTTCCATTGTTACTAGAGCTAATTACTAGCTACTAGAGCTGAATGTTTGCATTTGAAATCTTAATGGGCTGATGTTTTATCATGATATTAAGAAAAATTATGAAATAACCGTGATGAAAATACCAAATTTGAAGAAAAATAGTTTTACTGAAGCAATTGGTCACTAGGGAGCTTTTCTAATTCACAAAATCCCTGCATTTTCTTGTTTTCTGTATAACTATCTTTTTTGTTTGTTTTATTTTTATTTTTTATAGCTATCTTTATTTTTCTTCTTTTCCCAAAGCAGCCGACAAATATCCCAAATCTAATACAAATTAAAAGGAGACAGGTATTAAAGCCTAGTGTGTACGTTAGCCTCTTAAACCTATATAAAATCAATAGAGTCCCTCACAAAACACCTCAGAACTATCAGCATGAAGAAATAGGCTCCAAGACAGCACTATGATGGAATAGTAAAATTATTTTGAGGTGAATACAGCAGTTTTTAAGCAAAATTAAATTTCGCTTAAACTCAGTCTAACCAGTACAAAAAATAACAGAAGCAACAAAACAAACAGTGAGAGAACCCAAGGGAACTGCCTGAAGTTGTCTCAGAGGAGGTTTAGGTTAGATACTAGCAAAACATTCTTCACCCAGAAAGTTGTTGAGCACTGGAAAAGGCTCCCCAGGGAAGTGGTCACAGCACCAAGCCTGACAGAGTTCAAGAAACATTTGGACAATATTCTCAGGCACATGGTGTGACTCTTGGGGATGGTTCTGTGCAGGGTCAGGAGTTGGACTCGATGATCCTTGCGGGTCCCTTCCAGCTGCATATTCTGTGAAATAGAATCCAAAACAAAACAAAAGAAAGACATTTAACTGAAGGCAGATCTTAGCAACATCATGGAGAAATTAAAGCGAACATATAGAAAGCTAACTGGCTTTTTTTTGTGTGTTATTACATTACTGCTGGTCACCATATTATTGTAATCACATCTAATACTTATACACAAAATATCCAAAGTGAGGACAAATCTTTTTTTTAACAAATGAAAATCACTTGTAGCCCTATTCAATATTACCAACCTTTTCTTAATTATTCTGTAGCAATGTCAAAATCTCTTTCTCTTAAATTCTTTGTCATATCAAAAAGTCACCTAAATCATAACTTTGACGGATCAGAGATTAAATAATGAGCCAGAAAATGAATGAAATTCCTAGCGCAATATGCAACTGTCTTATTAAAACAGCAAAGGAAAATCTGACAACTATGTGAAAAGGGCAATGTATAATTACTTTATCAAAAGCAACTTAACTGCTTTAGCATTCCCATGACTGCATTTGTTTAGAAAACACTGACCAGCAAAATTTTGTTCAGACCATCAGTTTCACAGAAGAGTCTGGGTTGGAAGGGACTTTTAAAGGTCATCCAATCCAGCCTCCCTGCAATGAGTAGGGACATCTTCAACAAGATCAGGTGGCTCAGAGTCCCATCCAAACTGACCTGAAATGCTTCCGTTCGTGTTCTCAAATGGTAAGGCTCATGATTAAAGAAATAGAAATTTACTTTCAGATTTTTCACCTGCCACCACTCAAATCTCATAAACCTGTCAGAATTGATCATCTATATAAGAAATATTTCAATATGTTTTAAAAAGCCTTTGCAGAGTTTTTCATTTAACAGCTGGAATACCTAATGAATTTGAATAATGGTTTTATAACTTCAATGTCCTAAAGGATCAGGAATCATTTTTATCTCTTACTAAAAGGAATTATTCTCTATCCATAAATATTTAAAATATACATACTTGAAAATGCAATATTCTGCATTTGGCAACATGTTGTGTAAACACGATGAGCCCAGAGAGGAAAAAATTCTCATTATGAGCTTCTTTGTTCTGCTTTATTGTTCTTGTGATCTGCAATACAGTCTGAAATTGCAAGATTTTTTTCAAGTAAAATGACAGTAATTCTTTTTCAATATAGCCCTGGGTTTGAGAGAGCAAAATCATTCTTCTTATTATAGTGGAGGTAGCACTCATTGTAATACAGACTAGTCCACATTTTATCCCAAAAATAAGTGGGAAAAAGATTTTTGATGCTATTTTGTGGAACTGGCACATTTCATTCAATAAGGATATTAGAAATTGCATTTGCCATTTGTTCCAGAACCATGTAACTAAAGCAGTAACTTACTGAGAAATAACCTTTTCAGAAAAAAACTTTCTTCAGTAAATCCTAATGTACAGAAATGATCCTACAAAACAAAGTTTTAGCTTCAGTGAAGTTTGTAATGGAGGAGGGTGCTCAAAAAGGAGAAAAGTCACTTAAGGCATTCATTTTGAAACAATTGAATGAGGCACTTGTCACCACAGCAGGAAACAAAAAAGCACTTAAAACCACTGCCTGTACAAGTAATTTATTTTAGCAATCATCTCCAAATTTATACAGGAAACAAAATGCAAAGGAAATAACTAATGAGAGTTCATTAATCTAAGCTCCAGCAGTCACTAATTTATAGGAATGGGATATGTATTGAAAGTTCCCACAACGCAAATGATATGAGATGAAATGTATCAGAAGAGTGTTTTAAAGTCAGGTAAAAGTAACTTATGCAAGCACCTTAGCTAAAGTGAAAACTTCAGGAAGTACAACCCAGCTAGCCAGAAAATGCATATGCCCAATAAATTAAATTATGCCTTTTATCAGTGTTTTGACTGAAACAGGGCTTTACAAAATAACTGGCAATTATTTTAGAAGTTCCAGATAATTTAGAAAATGCTCAATACATTTGCCATATTTAAGAGCGAAAGCACATGTTTATGGTAACTACCAATAGCTAAATTTTTCTCCTGTTTGGTAAAACACAAGCACAACTAAGTGACAATGCTATGTGACATTTTAGAAAGCTGTAATTAGGAATAGGACTGAAGGAAAAGAAGTAAAGAATAATAAAATTCTCATTAGGAATTAGTTTGAAAGAAGTAGTAGGGAAATAAGGAGAAAGGGACAAACAATAAAGTGATCAAATGAAGAGTAGGTAGTTACTGAGGAAGAAAAGATAGTGAAAGAGTAGGAAGCACTGAAATGAGTAAAGGAAAAAAAGTGGCAATGGGTAGGAGATGATGCATACACTTGTTCTTCAGTAGATTTCTGTAGTTATGATTCTGAAAACAGAACTTGAAAAGCATATTCTTCAGTATTCTCTTTTGAAATGAACCATAATATTAAAAAAAGGGATAAGAAATCAATGGCTAATCCTTTATTTCCAGCCAGCAGAACTGCACTGCAAGCTCTTCCATTGCAGCAGGAGCATATGGCAGCGACCACTACCGCAGTGCTTACCATATTCCTGGGTACCACTTCAAGAGATGCAGTGCAGACTTCATCCTTATTTGTTTCAGAGTGCATTATTTCAGACTGTGATGACACTTTTGAAGTGAACTTCTTCATCTTCCACCATGTTTCATTTCATACTGAAATTGGTCTTGCACTGTTCAAACTGTTCTCCTTCTGGATGAAACTAGAATATATAGGTCTGAGATGCTCCTAACAACCCTAATTGCTAATAAATCCGTGGGACCAGACTAGAGCTGGAGTGAAGTAAAACCTCTGACATACACGTAGGTTTGAAAGTTCAGACGGTTTTCCTTTCCTGACTTTGCCTCCCTCCCTTGACTTAGAAACCCTATAGATTGCAACTTGTTTAAAAATCATAAATCTTTGAATTCAGTGGGTTAGATGTTTTGAACAACAAAAAGAAAATCCTTTTTGAAGCTGCTGCTTCAGGACTGAGCAAGTGTTTTTAAAAGTAGGGTAATGGCAGAGCATTTGACCATAAAAATCTACATAAGAGACTCAAGGACGTCTGATTGTTAAGAGTGAGATACCACCTATATTCACTATATGTCATATTCAGAGAATATATTTAAGTTGATGACATGATCACATAGCCATACACACTAAGGAAACAACAAATGTAGAAAGTAAACTACAAATGTGAATGTTTCAGTAACGTTAGTTTAATTTCTTTGTCAAGAATAATCAGATCAAAATTAGAAATATAAACAGTTTAACAAAATGTTTTGAAGAATAGTTTAAAACTAGAATTTTCAATAAAAAAATACAAAAGTAATTCAAACTTCATAATAATTTTTCAAGAACAGTAGCCAAAATTATAAATTTACTTAATTTCATAGATGGATTGTCAGTAGTATCTGAAATTCCATGTTCACTACACTAATACTTATTCATAATTCACTGGGCATAAGTACTGACGTAACAAAAGACATAAAAAGGAATTAAAGTTGCAGGGCAAAGTTACATTTTCATCAGATAATAAAAACAATTCTGTTTTTCAGTCCACTCTATCAGGACCAAGCCAGACAGAGGTCAGCAGAGTCAGACAAAATCTTACGTGGTTTGGAACATCATAAAATAATGGCTAAACACAATCAAATATTACATTTTTTAGACATCTCAGGAAATTATAGTATTTCAGATATCCAGGGGTTTTATATATTTAAAAATTAAACTGCAGACTTTAGAAACTTCTTCCCCATACTCATCCCAAACAGCCAATTTTATTTTTGCATTCAAACTTTCCATCACTAAAACAGTTCCCCTGTAATATAATGTTTGTTAAAGTGACTTCATTAGCCCTATTTAAACTCATGGCCATACCAAAATTATTTAATTTTAAAGATAAAAGAACAATTTTTTATAGCATCTTGTAAGAATCACCAAACAACAACATATGATCTATTAAAAAAACAACTGATAATTACTTTGATACTCAGCAGTGGATTTCAGTTACTACTGCTTTCTCATTTCTATTTTGCTGAACACCCCCATATTGAAGACTAATTTAGGAAGTTTGGAGTACACAGAAAAACTAAATGACATGCAGAAATACTATATTAATAAAATAAGAGAAGCTTTTGCTGTTTTGTAGTACCTTTTCAACTCTTTACTGTACCAGAGAATGACCAAACAAGCTACATAAAATTATTCATAAAATTCTTCTTTGTTTTCCCCATCATAAACAGAGAAATATTTTAATCTATTATTTTTATCCTGACAGGATCCTACTATGAAAAATTCCTTTGCATAAGCAAGCTTGCAGTTGATGGCATATTTCCAGAATCCAGTTGTGGTGTATTTTTGGTGTATATATTCGTGTTGGTATAAATACATTTTTAAGAAGACATTGAAATATCCATTTTTAACAGTCCTCTCCCAAACAATACAATAAAGACAGATTTTATTAACATTCAAAAACCTATCAAAGAAAAATCTACGTTTAAAATCCATAGGCCTAGGAAATTAAGATCTCTTCACAAGAAATTATACTCATGGCTTGCTACAGTCTTCTGCACCCTGGAAGATAGACTCTCAATTATTGACTTGCCATTTTTCCTTGTACAAAATTAAGTAATATTGATTACTCATAGTGATATTGGAAAGTTTAACTCATCTTATGAAGTACTCTGGAGGCTTGTCCTCATGCAAATATTCTAAATTAAATGCAAGGTCTCTCTCTCTGACACACGCACACACAAAAACAGTTCACCTTATTTTTAGTTAGTTACAGTTTGATCTGTCTGTTTCTTGATGAAATCACAAGAAAGATTTTGCCTTAGGGTAATTTGTGTTTAAACAGCATATGACAAGGATTTGAAATTATCCTCTATTTTTTTCCTCTCATTACTTTTCACCAACACTCTCAAACATTAATAAGAGTGTTTGGTCAATTCTTTTCTCTCTGGTCTAAGACTCTGAGCCATACACCATCATAACTTTTACCATTTTCCCCATCAACACCAAGTGGAAAAGAAAGGGACAGATCAAGGATATGCATATAGGAAAAGCAATAAATGTGAAAAACAAATATATCATCAATTTATATGCATTCATGTCTCAACCTTAAGTGTCTTGTTATAAAAAAAAAACCAGCTTGCATATCAAAGAACTGAACACAGTAAGATGCATCAAATTGGTGCCTGTCTAAATGCGAGTCTTGTACCTATACTCCAACTAGACTCCTGCAGTGAAAAATGAAAACAACATTAATAAATGTGAACTGATAGCAAATCTTATTGACTTCTCTCAGACTACACTGAAATACAACTTCATCCTTTGTTACAACCCAGTCTGATATATTCTGTGGGAAGAGAGTGCAACGTCAAGGCCTGAGGCAAGCAGAAAAGAGAGACTTCTATGTTCAAACCTGTGCAGAGTTTGATGGGTGTATAATGATGTCACTAAAGAAGGTTTCTGGCAGTGTTTTACCATTGAAATACATTCTTTTTTTCTTTTTTTTATTTAGGAAATTTTTCAGATAAATTTTATTTCTGGAATTGTAAAAAATGCTCTCTGACCTGAGGTCAGTGCAAAAAAGAGATCATACTTAGAAGAGTATGTTACTCTCACCATGCTCCCCATCAACATAGAGCAGTTCTCCATAATTACAATGAATTTCTGCACTCTCTTTTCCTCAGTATGCTGGAAAACTGGAGTTATTCCTGTTGCACCATTTAATGTGGAACATTAGTGTCCCACCAAAATGCAATATAACAAAATCTGCACTTTTTTCCTTTCTACAAACAATGCTTACCGTGATGAGGAAAACCACAACTCTATATTACAGTCCATAAAGTTTTAGTTTCTCACCAAAAGCTGAAGAGCACAGCATGGGGATTATACAGAGGTGAGCCCTTCCTCTCTATGTCTTCATACTAATTTGGAATAATAACAGAAGGAGAGACAGAGAGATAGACAGACAGACCTTCCACATACGCAATTTCAACTACAAGGAGAATGTAGTGGAAATTCCAGGAGAGAGGCTATCCCATTATAACTTGTAGCAAGAATGTGACTCAATACATCCTCTTTAGAAGGAACCAAACTATATCAAGGAAGAAACTTAGGATCTGTATAGAGTTTGGGGGAGGGTTGATTTGTCAACTTTTTTAGCTTGTTTTCCCATTTCAGCTTACAGTTGTCGAAGTGCAACATATTCAATACCATTCATGCTCCAGGAACTTTAGAAAAATGAGACTTGCACAATCATAAAGGCAAAGGGAGGACCTCATCACAGTTTTCCAGTACTCTAAGGGCAGATACAAAGAGGGTGGAGGTTTTCTTTCAAAGGAGACACATGGAGAAGATAAGAGGCAACAAGTACAAATTGTACCAGGAGAGGTGCAATCCCAAGGGGATTTCGATGCATGAACCAGACAGGGACCACAGTATCAACTTAGTGTGCATGCATTTGATTATCAGCCTCCTTACCATAAACAAAAACACCATAGCTAATATCCCTGAAGACACCTTTCCCCTGAATTGCACCACAGAATGTCTTACTGTGTAAATTAATATATTTGATCTGTTTGCAGTCCTTTGACATGATCCATCCCAAGGGGTTACAAAAGCAATAAGGACTAAATATTTGTACATTCTATACACAATGGTTCCATGATTCTGCTATATATTCCTGTAATGAGGGGGAGTAAGTCATCAAACTTCTGTGAAGTAATTAAAATTAATGCTCTTTAATGCATTGTATCAAGCTTATGTGGAACAAACATGACATTGTTAATGGAACAGCAGAAATTTTATTACAACAATGATATAGTTTTATGAGTTATTTTATATCTAGGTAGATAGAACAGAGAGAGAGAGAGAGATATTAAAAAAAATTGGTTCTCTTACTAGCTTGAGAGATTAGCACATTTCTTTTCACAATTTTACCCCTTTATGCATGCAATAGATACAGAAATCCAGCACAAAAGGAATACAGCACATTGTCCTATATATATTAACTTGGATATTGTAATCCTGCTCTTGGCTACACAGAACTAAAAGGAAAAAAAAATTACATATATATATATATACATATATATATATATATAATTTTTCACTTAATATTTACTGAAGAGACTTCTGATTAAGTCAGGCCATAAGAGGATAATTTTAGGCATGATAAGCTATACTCTTCAGTTCAAATAGCTATGACAATAACTGTAATGTATTTGTTTAACTGTCAATGTATTAATGCATTTGTTAAAGTTTAAAATTTTATGTAAAGTTCAAGATTATTCAATGATTGAAAACACATTTGCATATAACTCACAGTATACAACACTCAAATACACTACCATTCAAGGCAAAATCCAGCTGACTAGAACCCTATGTCTTATTTTCTTTGGGATCTTGTAGAAAGCTAACTTGGTAAGAAGTCTTAAATTTGAAAGCTTTATAAGCTAAAGAACAGATTAAACACATTTGTTCCATGTAGATTTCCCTGTTTCTCTCTCTCTTGCTTTTTCTTTTTTTTAATCAACTTGGCAATAATGCAATTAAAACCCTGTCTGGCCTTTCAGTCAGTCAGCTCACTGTCATGGATGCCAGAGCACTGAAACGCTGCTAGCGTGTCATGGGATCCACGCTCAGAGCTTTACTTTTCTCCCAGCTGTAGGCCTATCGTGTCAAACTGACGTTGCACATCACTCAGCGTGATGATGCCAAAATAGCTATCAGCCAGGAGCAGCACACATAGCAGCCTGTCACCATGTTAATCTAGCCCTGACTTATGCCAGTTTCCATCAGCATAAACCAACAAACTACCCTTTTGGCCCAGGGAAAGAGAAGGAAATAATAGGGACACCGCAGAAGACCAGTAGGAACAAGATTATCCTGACAAATTTTACATTTCAACTTGAAAGCTTCTTTCAAGTCTCTGTGTCCACTTGCATTTTTTGTGCATTTGAGTTGCCCAGGCTGTGCCTGTGGAAAGCAAAGAAAATCTTTAGCACATAGTTTCTACCAGGACTGTTATTTATACAATGTGTGTATGCTTTACAAACCAGAAAGAGACCAATCCCTGGAAATTGGTGTCCAAAGCTTCACATAATCCCTTAACTATTGTCACACCGGAGTCCCCACAGAAATTATCTGTCTTTTCTAGCTTCCCATTTGCCTTTTACTGCTGAACCTCCACCAGCTGAACTTGCTGTTATTAGAATGCTAATGTGAATCATGTCTCTGAGAATAGTGCTTGCCTTACATACTCGGGACAGCAGTATTGTATGAGTACAAATGAGGCCATCTGGGTCAGAAAACTCATCAACAGATCTCTTTAAGGACAATGAGTCACACTGATTTTCATAATATTTGGGTTTCATTTATACATTTTAAGACCTACTTGTTAAGCAGTTCTGCTTAGAAAGTTTGTTGTTGCGTTTCACATCTCAGGATATTCAGGAAGCAAGTGTCATTCATATTCATATAACTCTAGTGAGACCAACTGAAATAATCCATCCTTGAGGTCTTTTGTTTGTTGATAATGCTTCTAAATGACACAGATTATTTTACAAGGGCATAAACATATCTTTGTTGTCTGCCGTGGAAATAACTTTACTCATGCCACAAAAGGCTTTCAAATAGTCTACCAGGCTTAGGACAAGTGGCAGTTGACATTCATTTCTTTTATTCACCTTTGTTATGTACAATACAAATTGAACAATGCAAGAATAAGCGTGGTGAAATTAAGCCAATCTGAGTCTGAGGTCAGCAGCATTGTGGAATGTATCCATTTCTCAACGTGAAATCAGGAGTTGCTTTTTTTAAAGGATACTTTTTAACTCTGAACTGGCCCAGCTAACAGCAAGTGACCTCTGCTTTATGCTGCAGATGCAAGCATCAACAGAATGATAAAGTTCTTTCAAATGGGCATTCTTTAAGAAAAGGAATATTTTCTGTGTATAGCCTCACCTACTGGCCTCTTTAGTACCTAAAATCTGTGACCAAGACCTTTCCAGACCAGTTAGTTACTTAGGTACATGTCAGGAGTAATTTGGAGTTATGTTTCCCATGGTTCTGGAGAAGATTCCTTCTCCAACGTTCAACAGTGAATCAATGTTTTCTACAGTTATTTTATATTATCCTTCAGTTTTAGTTTGTAGGCTTGTTTGTGAACACCTGGGCTGAGTTCTTTCCTCCAAAGCCTCTTTTGTCAAAGCTGACCTTTTGTATCAAGTATAGGTCTTTTTAAAACACATTGAAAATTACTTATGCCTTCATTTGCTTATACTTTTGTGGGGACAGAAGAAGAAAGAAAATTCTGTATTTACGTTTTTTTGGTAATACTGTAGCTGAAAAAAAGTTAAGCATAGTCTTTCTGCCTTAGAAAAGTTTGTTTTATTCTCTTTTTGGCTATTGTTTATGATTACTAGACACGGCTTTTGAATATGTACTTGTTCTTTCTTGTTGACAATTTTACTATTAGTTTTACTTCGAGGGTTTTTTTAATTTTCACTAACTTTAAAAGATGTTTGGGTCTGACTGCTTCTCATAATACCTTTCCACATTGTGCTGATGAGCTATGTTTCTCTCCCACCCAAACCGTTCCTAGATATATTGCCAAATACATATCTGAGAGTTTCTCCAAGCTTTTCTTCTCTTATCACAGATGAAATCCTGAGAGTATGGTGGAAAAGCTGTCTTAGCAAAGGGTTCAAACTCCTCTCTATTTTGATAGCAGAGGATACATCTGGAATTAAGCATTCTTTGAAAGCAGTTTTTAAAATAAAATTTCAGAACACAGCACATGTCATGGTTATTTTCTACACTGGCTTCTCTGATATACAAATGCCCAAAAGAATGTAACAAATTGTTTACTTGGTTCACAAATATTTATGAATCACACTGTGGGTTAAACAGCCAGTCTCACCAACCTGGGTCATCCCTGCTATTACATCCACAAACTCTTCACATGCCAGTGGTGCTCTTTAGTTTATCATTGTCCATTCCATGACAGTTAGGGAGACTCATAGACAGGTAAGGTAAAAACTGGTAAATTTGTCTTTTTCTTCTTCATATTACTTATTTTAAAGGCAAAACGCAGGATGATAATCAGATTCACACATTGCATGTGGACTTTGCAAAATAATGGCCTCACTGTAGGGTAGCTTTGAGGCCTGTCACTCATGACTACGATAATTTCTATTCTTCCAATTAGAAAACTCCAAGGTAGCTTATCAGCTTCTGCCCATTGGTTCAGATCATTTGTGTACAGTCTTGATCACACATATCCCAATTAAGGCCATGCGCAAACATTCTGCTTAATTTTGTCGATGTTAGGAGACTGTATGGCATCTAATTAAATAAATACACTTGGCTTATTATATCTCCATGAAGTATCCTTAAATAAGGAACTATATATTCCCCGAGCTCCTAGTAGAAAAAGTCAGTCCCAGAAGCAACTACTTAAAACAGACAGGCCTCAACCTGCACCTTCTACAGCAAACCTGTGCAGTCTGTAGACTTTAGACAGCAGCCTGGGTAAGATTTTTTCAATAAAATAGGTTTTCACCAGCATTTGTCAGAACTAAGACATTTTGTTTACAGAAACACATCTTGTTTGTTATAGATTGATTGTAACTTCAAAGGCAAGATTTTCAGGTCTGTAGGAAAGTGCCAGGCAAGTTTTGGATCCTTCCTCTACCGAGTACCCTATCCATTGCAATAGCTGATTATACCTTCTCTGGTTGCATTCAACATTGAAGTCGTAAAGTGGAATGGAAATATATTAGTAATTTAGCTCTTTTCATGAACCCTTCTCTCACACTGAAGAAAACTTTGTTTCCTCTTTCAACAGGACGTATGATGAATCTCTGCTGAAATGATGTTGAAATTCACCTGGATGGCTAGTTACCCTTGCTGTTCTTCAGTAATTTCAGAGAAGTGCTTTTAAAGCTCATGTACCCATTATCAGTAATTTTGATGCTGTACACAATACATCCAGAACTGAAACCACATTAGTCATGCTATGACTATCCCATAGATAGAAGGCTAATGCTCATTCTTATATTG
>JAWWES010000115.1:64562124-64649591 GCA_035583135.1 Lophotriccus pileatus
TACATCCAGAACTGAAACCACATTAGTCATGCTATGACTATCCCATAGATAGAAGGCTAATGCTCATTCTTATATTGCTGGGATCTCTCTGCATCATTCAATGTTTCCATCATGAGACAAAAGTATGCCATCTAAGGAGATACTTCATATTTTGTACAGCATTCTGCTCCATTACTTTCATAGCCTGAGCTACTGTAGGCTTCTATTTTGTGTGTATGTGCTTCGATAAGGACATATTTTCTAAAAGTGACACTTAACTCTTCCAAAGCAAGCACAACTCCTGAGACAAAACAAGAAGTTAAAATTTTAGACAACTCACACACAAAGAGTAACAAAGATCATTCATCTTCCACTATTTAGAAAACTGATTAGACAGTACAGACTCAAATTTGAATAGGTTTTCTAATGATATGCAGTTCTGTTTGCCCGTCACATCATACAGATATATCACCCTCACTAAATTAATCTACTTTTTGATGGAGATGAGCTTATGGAAGAAGAAAAACTGTTTGAAAATTAATCAGATCAAAATTAAGATTACATTGTGAGGTAGTGGAAAACACACTTTGCAAATAAGCATGTTCTCATTTATTTGATAAAGCATAATCATGACTAGTTGATTTTTAACACAAGTTACTGAAAAATTCTTTTTCTTCACTCATAGGAACTTTTCAGGACATAGTAATATCCAGGGAGAAGTAACTGATTTTGCCTAGGACACTCCATTACAATTTGCCTTAAATAACCTGACCCTCTGTCTTCTGAATATACTTAGTAGGATTAAAACAACGTAGTCTCGGACACAAAATAGATCTCCAGAAACTACAGTCAAGGCTGAAATCCAGCAGAGGACTTTGTAACTTAATATAAGGACTATAAGCCTCACTCAGTTTTGCCTTTTAATGTCCCTGCAGAAATTTCCATAATGATCAAGATCTTGAGTCACCCTTCAGGTTGGGCTTCCCTTAAAAAAAACCAACAGACCAACCAAGCAAGTAACCAACCAACAAAACTAATTTCTCCTAAAAAAACCACTGTGGTTAAGAAGCAAAATGCTGCATGTTGCCAGGTGAATTCAGGTTCTTTGCTGGAGAAAAGATTGGTTGGACCTGGTCCAAAATTTCTGAAGACCTAAGAACCAGTGCAAGCCCTGCTAACTTTATCCTCTGTCTTCAAAACCAACTTTCTTGACTTTCAGTCTTCTAAGAAACACCTAGCAGAATGCATGCAAATGTAAAAAATATTTTACCTTTTTTCCTCTACAGACAGGAAAAGGCAGAGAGAAAGAAGAAAATAACCTGTATGAATTAACAGCTCTGAATTATTAATTTTTAAGAGTATTAATAGTATTTTCATGTGAAATAAGGATTTTCTATCCTGCCTATTTGAAATAACACATAAGGTTATGACAGGATTGACTGACCCCAAAGTATTTATCATTTAAATCTACCAGATGTATCAAGTTTTTACTACAGAGTTAATGTTGTTTCTGTCATGTGGGATTCATAATGTCTTAAAATAACCTAATATTTCACTTTTAAATTATGGAAATACACTGTGATTTCTATAAATGGGAAGTAGGAAGCAGCTTGCTACTCATATCTTCTATATTTCTTGCTCACATTATAAGGCTTGGTGTGATTTTGTTATTCATTGTCAACATCCAAGACTCAGATATATTTATGGGAAAATGAGCCAGCGATAATGGTTTTCAACACAAAGTTAATTAAATATGAATGCTATTAAGTAATATGTTTTTCTTGAACTCAAAAAAGGAAATAATTGAAACTACGAGTAATGTTCCAGCTCTAAAATAATTAATACATGAGGCTGCTTGTATCTATTCATATGTTTTGAGCTATCACTCAAAAAAGATTCATCCCAATAACTCCAAGATCTAATAAGAAAGCAGGTAATTTATCTGTTTTCAACCATATTGCACCAAGTTTCTTTTTAAACTTCTGCTTCTAAAACCAGCCGGTTCTGTTGCCTGCTTAGGTGGTGGCAGAGCAGAACTTTGCACCACTGCAGGGGAGGAAGTAGAGATCAGGAAGGAGGGAAGGGTTGGGGGAAGATGTTTTAAAGATTTATTTTAATTCTCATTATCCTGCTCCGATTTTCTTAGTAATAAATTCAGTTTCTATCCCTAAAAGAAGTCTATTTTGCCCATGATGGTATTTGGTGAGTGTTCTCTTACAGACCTTATCTCAACCCATGAACCCTTTTTTCTTTCCCCTGTCCAGTTGCAGAGGGGAGCAATAGAGCAGCTTTGATGGGTGCTTGGAATCAATCAGGGTCAACTCACTATAGTAGCTCAAAATACATATACATTATTTGCCATTGTCATGAAACAAATTCTCTAAAAACCTAAAATCATCTCAACAACATGATAAAATACAAGAAAAATATCTAGATAAGTTGTTATATGAATCTTTTATCTTCAAGCTAAACTATGACCTTTATTTTCAGGTAAGTGTGGAATTGCCTTCTAAATGTATACCTGCTAGCTGAACTGACCGCTGAAGGGCCTGTAGCACATTATGCATTTAATAAATTTTGTTTGTTCTTTATGAACAGAAAAGAGAAAACCAAGCTAAGTGGATTTGGAATTTGCATGGTAACACAGAGATTTCTACTGATTTCATTCTGACTGACAAGCTCTGTATTACCCAGAAGACTGCAGAGCAAAACTACTTCAACTCAGGAACTGCCTGCTGAGATATATCGTTTAACAAAACATTAGGCAGAAAGGAACAAAATTGTTCAGCATGAAAACTTCAGAAATAGCTAAGACAACTTCAGGACAGAATTTAGTCATGAGGTGAAAGTGAAAAGACATTAAATGTTAATAACTAATTGAATTTTTCTGCATTAAAAGAAATGGGAGATCTGCTTGCTGTTGTAAATGTAGCTCATCAAGTTAAGAAATTACTAAAGTTATATCCTCTCAGAAAATATTCTGTTTTATTAAAATGGAGACTGAAGCTACAAACCCCAAATCTAAGTCTTATTAATATCCTGTCAGAGGTATTGTATTTCTCAAAACATTCAACCAGAAAGAAGTTCAGCCACTGTGCTACAGAGCAGATTACTTTGTCCATTTTCAGAAATTACAGTGATACAGGAGGTAGGACCACAGACAGAACAGCCAGTGGGAACAGAGGTAAAGGATTTGAAAGATATGGAGGGAACATTATGTGACATTGCCTTGAAAAAACAGGGTTTAAGGAATTTGCTTGTTGTCTAATTTTGCTAAGTATTTTAGAATTTGTATTATTTCATTGATTTCATTAATTTCTTTACCATAAAAGCTGCAAGCAAATTAAGAAACTGGCCAATAATACAAAGCCATGAGGTTAATCTATTCAAGAGATAACTCTAATAATGCCTAGAAAGAATCAGAGGACCTTGAAACATAAAGAAAGAGAAATGTAACGGTAAAATATAAAATACAAGATCCTGAATTGAAGAAGTAACAAGAATTTTTAGCATCAGCTAGAACTGAAGGAGGACAGAAACACAAGTACCTTAGCTAACCATAAGATCAATAACCAATAAAGAGAAGCAGCAATGAATAATAAGATCAAAAGGTATTTCAGTCAAGCTGCTTCTAGTTGAATTAGGTAAATGTAAATATCATGTGATGGCTAATTGAAAATACAGCTTTCACAACACATATTTAGGTACAAGGAACTCAGACTAGAAAAGCTGCAGAGAGTAAGAACTGGTATGCTCTGAGCAATGACCAGCCCATCATATGAGGTGAATTTAGATGAAACTGACATGTTTTCAATCAAGTAAAATGAAGACCAGGAGGAACTTGTTATCTGTAAGTCTGGGGAAAACAAGAGAGGAAATAGGAATGCTTATTTTAGAGTAGAGAATATAATGGGATTTAAACAGGTATTAAGAGATCAGAAAAATTCTAGTTTCTAGCCTGTCAGGTAGTGAAATCTGGAACAGCATTTTTAGAGGCTTCTCATCCATCATATGCTTACCATCCTTCAGTTTTGATTAAATTAAATTCAATTAACTCACTCTATTATTATTAAATTATAGAAAACAGCAGGCTTACAGATACCAAAAAGTTGAATGCACCTGTAGAAGTTGACTGTATTGGTAGAAGTCATTCTCTGTTTTCTTGTTTGCCATTAGGTCAGCCTGGCACAAACAGGTGGGCATTGTTATGACTTTATTTTTCTTTTTACTCAACAAGCCAGATCACCTCATTCAGGTGAGCAAAGCAACACAACAAACCACAAACAGTCTAGGAGGTTCCTGGAAAGCATGGGTGACAACTTCCTGACACAGGTAGTCACAGATTTCACAAGGAATAGTATGTTGCTTCATCTCATATTGTCAAACAGGGAAGGCCTTGTAAGAGATGTGAAGGTTGAGGGCCACCTTGGCTGTAGTGACCATGAGATTGTGGAGTTCAGCATAGAGAAAGGAGGAAGGAAACAGCAAGACTGTAAACATGGTCTTCAGGAAGGATAACTTTAGCTTCTTTAGGGGTCTTCTTGAACAAACTCCATGGGAATAGGTACTTCAGGGAGCAGGGATCCAAGACGGTTGATATTCAGGGTTAATTCCTCCAGGATCAAGAAATCAGGCAAAGAGGGCAAGAGACCTGTGTGAATGAAGAACTCCTCTAATTACTCAAGCATAAGCAGGAAATATACAGGAGATGAAAGCAGGGTCAGGCCACTCAGAATGAATATGGTGAGGTTGTCAAAGTAGAAATGAGTAAAGTAGGCCAAGGCCCACTTGGAATTCAATCTGGCCAAGGATGTCAAATAAAGGGATCCTTCAAATACATCAATAACAAAAGGACAACTAAGGATAATGTGGGCTCATTATTAAATGGAGGCAGGACCCTGTTAAAAGGATGTAGAGAAAGCAGAGTTACTGAACACCTTCTTTGCACTGATCTTCATTGACAAGACCAGCCCTTGGGGATCTCTGACACAGGAGACCAGGATAATGTTGGAAGGAAGGCTTTCCCAATCAAGGAGGACTAGGTTAGAGTACTCCTCTATATCTCTTGCTATCCCTCATTTACATGTATATTGGCTGCCCCCCACCATATATGATGACAGTAACAGAATATTTGACTGCAGTCTCACCTCCACTTCTCCCAAAAATATAAATTAGCATTTGAAAACCTCAGTGGCAGAGGATGAGAATACAAGCACCTTACAGACAAGCTGATGGGCTTTCTTCTCTCTCCTCCCCAAAGCAAGGACACCTCTTTGGTAAGATTTGTATATCCAACTGCATTGGAGTGTACCCAGGAACACTTGCACGTAGCATTATACTACATATTCTAGGTCTAGTGAATTTATCACTGGCAATCTAAAATAATCTATAATCTGTTGCTCCAGTAAATCACACCACTGTTGAATCTGGGTTCACAAGAGTTGAACTCAATTAGACTTATAGTGTTGAAACTGTTAACCTCACTTGGTGAATCTGTGATCATGAATAAGACCCAATTTATAGTGTAAACCATAGTATTGGTGCACCTATTGATAGATGCACTTAGATAGACTTACAGTGTTGAATTTGCTCTAATTAGAGATTAGCCTCACCCAGCCACTCTGATTTCTGAGGACTTGCTGGAAAATGAGGGAGTTTCTTTTCTGCCAAACTGAAATAGTCTTAACAAAACAAGCATGTGTAGCAGTTGTGCTGGAAGACAAACTTCATAAATAATGAATACCCCATTCCTCCTCTTTATCTTAGCTTTTATATCCCAGCAGAACACAGAAATACAGAATGATCTTTAGGAAAGGACTGACAAGGATCATCGAGTCCAACTCCTGACCCTGCACAGGACCATCCCCAAGAGTCACATCATGTGCCTGAGAGTATCACCCAAATGCTTCTTGAACTCTGTCAGCCTTGGTGCTGTGACCACTTTCATGGGGAGCCTGTTCCAGCGCCAAACCACTGCCTGAGTGAAGAACTTTTTTCTAGTATCTAACATAAACCTCCTCTGACACAACTTCAGGCCCTTCCCTTGGATCCTGTCACAGATCACTACAAAGAAGAGATAAGTGTCTGCCCTTCCCATTGCTCAGTTGGGATCAGTTGTCCTGGTTATGCTTTCTCCCAAGATTTTGCTCACCCCCAGCCTGCTGTTGGCAGGCCAGAATGCTGGAGAGACAGTACTGATTCTCTTGCCAGCGCTGCTTAGCAGTACCAAAACACTGGTGTGTTAGCAACACCTTTCAAGTTACAAAGCACAGCATTATGAGAGCTGCTATGAGGAAAATTAACTCAATCTCTATTATGATCAGGTTCTTTAAAATCATTAGAGAGATGCCTCTGACTGAATTAAGGTACAAGCGAGATCATATGCCAAAGTCAATAGTACAGATTTTTATTTAACAGTAAATGTGAGGTAGAGAGAGATGGAAAGAAATAGGAAAAACAGAGAGAGTGGAAGAGTAAGAGAGCGACAGAGAGATAGATTAAGTAGAAAAAATAGCACCACTCCATGGATTCTGATGGTGTCCCGTTGATCCTCTTGTGGCCTTCTTGCTGGTGAGGGTCCCAGTCTTGTCAAAGTGATGGTTGCAGTCTGAATCCATAGAGGGAAGCCCAGGATGGTGAGGGAAGAAACCCATGATGACAAGAGAAGTCCCATGGGTTTTTATTATGCTTAGGCTATGTACAAACACACCCCTCCCCAAACTCCCCTGTGGCAGTTTTACAATGTAATACTAGATCACAGGACATTTCATGAGTCTTTGACACCTTCTAAGTTATTACAGATGCCTGTTATATTAGCACAGTTGAGTCCATAATGACCCATCAGCAGAAATGAGTACCTCGAGCCACTGTGTGAATGTTTAAGCCATTAACTATTTCTGTCTCTCACAATCTCAGCTAGACCAAATACAATATCTATGTATCAAGATAGTTACAATATAATAAATTTAGACTAAGAAAACCTTTAAAGACTAAATTCTACTTTATATATTTCTTCAAAGCTAAAGCAATAAGATCAATGCTGTAGAATAACCTCATATAATTAAAGTCTCTTATACACTAAAGCTATTATAGCAATTTTTGCCTCTGCCACCTAGAGATGCCTTTATTGGTGACAGAAACAGAAGCAGAGGTATAGCAGTAGTTCTTGAAATGAATTAATTTTACTCATTTAGAAAGGTGCATTTGTGATATGCAGAAGGAATTACAGCAGTCAGGTTTAAGACACAGCTTGTGAATATAACTCACTATGTAAGGCATTATAAGACATCTCTTGACATAACAGAAGTTTAGCACAGGAGGTTACAGTAAGCCCTTGTGCTTACCGAAGAGAAACAAAAATGCTGTAAGATAACTGCTGCTTCATTGCACTTTCAGAAATAAAACAACCCTGAAAAGTACAAAACAAAAAGACCCTGGGCAAAGGACACCTTTACCTGCACTAAATACTTCTAAGCATCTGCTGGGAAAGTATGAATTCAGTATGAAGGATTTGCAACATCTTGATGATCCACTTGCAGAATGTAGAGGAAAAGAATAATAGTGAAATAAAGTTAAAAGCATGAAAACCTTGCAAAACCTGAACATTTTCTTCTTTTTTTTTTTTTACATTCTCTTAGCATCAAATTCAGTATTGAGATGAGGTATCCAGGAAGACCTTGGATGAAGTAGAGCACAGGATCACATGTGGAACACTAAAACTGTATTTAGAAATATAATCACCGACTTAGAAATTGCCAAATGGCAATACGGTGTATCTGAACTCGTTAAAGTGATGTGGAGCACTGGCAAACTGAAAGGGGTTCAGTGAGCAGACAACAGGCACTACTCGTTCATACAGATGTTCAGCTACTGCACTCAGACACTCGTTTACAATCCTCACCTACAAAAGGGCCTAAGTGCAAATTTTATCCATCCTGAAATCATGTAGTAACAGTTCATTGAAAAAAGTCATTAAATTTAGTTAGGTTAGAAAAATAAGGAGCATAGGCTCAGATAACAGCTTTTGCAGATGAACACGAATGCTTTAGGATTTAGGTGCATAAGCAGTTACTGGAGAAATCATACAGGAAACAGTATGTTTTGAAGCAAGTGAAAGTTTGATCTATTTCCATATCTTGAAAAGTTTATTCACATGGACTTAGTGATAAGATCATACAAATTAAAATTAGCTAAAAGACCGTGACAAATAGGAATGGAAAACAAAAATGTATCAATTTGTGATGGCTCAGCCTCAGTGCTCACATAGATAAGATTATATCAGTATGTTAGACTGAAAGATAGAAATATTCAAACCATCAAAGGGAGATGCAGTTGGTAGCAATGGAATATTTATACCAGTGCAACAACACTTGAATAAATCAGTGTCCTAGCCTGCTTTCTGAGTAGAGCCCAGACAATATAGAACTACCCACAGCAGATCCATCCACTCGAAATTACCTCTATATCTGCATGAGATTCCCAGATTATACTCTGGGGCACCTCAAACAGTCCTGATCTTCAATGGAGAGAATGCAAAATCAGATTGTTTTGAAAATTCTTGCGTCTTAACAAAATTCCTACATAATTTTGGCAATTGAGAAATAGAATAACGTTGGTCATAAAAGGCTGCTGATCAAAAATCTTACAGAAGGAGTAATGTATGAATTGAAGCAAAACTTTTCTTCAGTTTTCTATTGGATAAAAGTAAGATTTCTTATTTATACTTCAACAGTCATATGTTCTCTTCAGTTTGGTAAGAAATATGTAGAAAGCAAATACTACAACACAGTAGTATATAAGTATATAAGTATAACTTAAATAGCTCTACTTTTTTTATTATTTATTTCCTAGCATATCTCTTACATTTTCATCAGTGTTACTCTCTCATAGTCTTCAATGGACCATGAAAGTTTGTTCATGGAGACCAACAAGCAATATAGCTATTTAGATAAAATACTTTGACATATAGATCAGAGTGTTCTGACCCCTTTGGTGACAAATAATATGCTACTAACAAAAAAGGAGTCATTCTTCACCAGTACAGGAAAATATCCTTCTTAAATGCCCTTGTATAATCGACTGAGTTGCCCACCGGAGTCTATTATGTTGGTGACAAAATATTTCCATAATTAGAATGTCCAGTGTCTTGTTCTCTATAGCCAGACTGATGCTACTGCTACTAGCACTGAATATCTCCTTACTAACCTAAATAGCCACATTGATGTAGAGAAGAAGGAAGACCTCTCCAAGAAAGGTCTGTTTAATACCTAGGGGCAATATAGATTAAAAATCACACTGAAAGGTGACACAGATTAATGTTTCCCAAATTGCATGTTATTTCATTTGTTACGTTTCAGATTCTTTTGTGTGCCCATCCTAAAAATATCAGACATCTTTTCTCAGGAGAAATTTATAGAATAGTCTATATTAACCTACTCTTATGGGTCTGAGGACCCACCAACAGAAACTCAGTAGCATTTTAAAGACCCTAAGAGTGTCCATTGCATCTAATTCTCTCCTTTCTTTTTGAGGGCAAGGATGGTTAGTTTCCTGAGATTTGTTGCTCCTTCTATTTATAGAAAGTGTGAGAACCCCCTCTGTCATCCACTTAGGAAGACAGATACATCCAAAGCTGCTCTGCCCCAACTGAACATAGACTGGGATGGATGTGCTACTCTTTCCTGACTATTAGAGCTTTGGCTGGCAGCTAAGGTTAAGTGAAATATACATCAGCCTTTATGTACAAACTATGTCCAGTGCCTAAAGAAGGAATAACAATACTTACAAATTCCTAGACACCTGTAGCTGCTGTAATTTTTGTGGTGATTTGCTTATAAGAAAACACAAATAGTATTTCCTAACAGTGGTCTGAATCCACATTCACCTCTGGAAAATTACCATAAAACCTATGCACATGACCAAGAACAACAGATTAATTTCCCTCAACAGCCTTGTACTTCTCCAGGAGGAAGTGACAGCACAAAAATCAAAGAGAGAATGTGATTTCCCAAAGTTATTTTTAAAATTATTTTGTGTGAGATTTATACTTCTTCTAGCTTTCTTCTCTCTATCAAACAAGAAAATGTCAAAAAGTTTTGCATTTATTTTCAGTTTAAATAAGCAGACTGAATTTCAAATAATTTTTACAAAACTTTTATACAACCCTCTGAAGGCTGAATTTAGACCTCACACAGATGATCTTCCATCACACCTACTGAATTCAGTGGGATTACCTCTGACTTAGGCTGAAATAAATGAGATTCAGACCTCTGAGGTCTGCAAATGGGAGTAGATTCAATGCAAGAACTGCTTGCCTTCCAAGATTCCCAGCACTTCTTAGTTCAGATGAGAATCTCCCAACAGCAACATCTCTCAAGATGTCTTGGCACTTTCAGTGCTGGTCATCTCTCAAAAACTCGAGTGGTAAAACAATGGAAAAGGAAAAAATGCCTAGAAGTATTTCAGAACCTCAATAAAGTCTGTATCATATCTGGAAATTGGGCCATTTTTGCAAGAACACCTAAAGATAAGGTAGAGTGAACAGAGCTGTTTAAACTCCCAGCTGATTCTCTGTCCCTAATTCTATTCTTGTACTCAAGTCTCCCTGCAGTCTATTGTTGAGTGCAAAATGATGTTTCATTTCAAGAAATATAGTGACTCAATGACCACAGTTTAGTTCCTTGCTTTCAAAAGTGCTTTTATGCAATGGAGAAATGAAAGGTACTAAAATAAATTCATGTTATATTTTTCAAATCTGTTCACTTGCATTATGTTGAGGACTTAACCAATTCTTCCCATGATGTCTAAAGGAGGATAGCAAGGAATTACCACTGTGCATCACAGAACTCTGAAGTTCAGCTGAGTTATATTTCTCAGCAGAGATTCACTGAGATTCATATTCTTGTCAAGTGTTTTTGCAAAAGACAAAACATCAGCTCTTGATAATCAACCAAATTTTTGCATACACTTTTTTCCAGACAATTATCTCTAGTAAACAGATAACATTTACTGTTGAGCAATATATTTTTCTTCACTGGCATTTTCAACGTAAAAGAAGACTACTATAACTGCAGAAGCAAACCAAGAAAAAGTGTTTTCACCAAGTTTGTGTGACACTCATGATTAACTAATTCAATTTTCATTGTCTCTCTTTGGATACTTTCTTTTCTTTATGTCTATTACTGAACTATGACATCTGGCCCAGACTTTAATGGTTTAGAATCATGTTTGCAGAAGAATCCACTATTTTACTGGTGAAAACAGCTTGAATAAAAACCTATTCTCATTTTTACATATTCAGAAACAACAATTACAGAATTTATTCCACTGACTTAAATTGCCATTCTAAAGCTCTTCCAAGTCAAATTATGTTTTGCCTGTACTTTTTATTCCCTGATGAAAATCTACGCTTCCTTCTTTAGAATTTTGACTGAAGATCATCTGATGACATAGCCAGTTAGTTCAAGTTTTGTCTGAAAAAAAACCTGAAATAATGATAATAATAATAAACTAACAACAGTTGTAATAATATATGTATATATATATTCCAACAAGATAAACCATAAAATGCACCAAAAATTGTGAAAATATATCTGTTTTAAAGATTCTGTCAGTTACAAAATTACTTGTAGCCAACTTAACTCTGGTATCACTGGAAAAAAATTATGAAAAAACATTCTTTTCTGCACTGCCTTTCTTAGGAAATTATTTTAGGGAGAGAAAAATTAATCTCCCAGCCTTTTGTCTATGTCTAGAAAAAACAAAAGTAATGCACTTTCAACCTGCTTTAGGGACTTAACATCCCTCATCCTCACGCCCAAAATTCAGATGCTTAATGTAGTCTTTGGCTATAGAGCTGTAAGCTTTCCTACAAAACCAGGATGGTAAGAGAAATGATGTTACATAGGAAAAAAGTAATACAATATGTAATCACATATGGAAAAAGCCTTAAGAAAAATTGCCTTGTCACACAAACACACATTAGACCCATTATACCATTTCTTTCCCTCTTTTGTCAGCACAAGTGTCATGTCTTTACTAAACAGAAAGGCAGCCTTTAAAGCCTGTTTGCCAAAAACATTCTTCCACAAGCTTTACAGCAAATGATCTTTGTAAGCCCTAGACTCAAAGAAAAGTGAAAAGATAACAAGGGGCTGTGAGTCAAAGACTGTAGAAAATGGAGTGGATTTCAACTCACAGAGCAGTCATTAGACTGACTGTTGGGTTGCAGTGTTGTGAGTTTTTTACTTACTGAAGACACAGATGCTGAAATCATCTCAGAATTAAAATAAGAAAAGTTTCTGCCGTTCCAGTTCTAAGAACTTCACGTTCTCAGCCTCTTATCCAAGAGGATGGAGAAAAGCCCTGATTATTCTGAGGGCAGCAAAATAACCACATTCAAGCACAAGAATTAAGTTGACATAAAATAGTCATGAATATTCTGTATAAAAGCTCTTTGCCTGTGCTTCCTGTTAAAACTGAGGAAAATATTTAAATTTGTAACTTATCAAAACAGCTACTTGTTTTGGATGAATGAGTAAGTGGAATTTTGCCTATATGTGTAAAAAAATCCATTTCCCTGCCCCAATGTTTTTTCTGCTTTCCAGCCAAACAAAATAGCAGAAAGAGATCAACTATTCCAACTGGCAAATTCTGAGTGTTGACAAATTTTCATGAGGGGAGACATCCCAAGCATTGGACTAAACTGTCATGGTTGAAGTATAGTTTTAAACAATTTACCTAAACTCAAACATCTGCAGATTGAAATGAGACCTCTGTTTTATCTTCTAGATCTTCACAATGTGGAAAAAATTTGGTTTCTGAAGCCGGGTTGTGTTGGCATTTTAGTCAAGCCACCCACTTCTCTGCTTCAGTTTTTCCACTAATATTTCCATTTTCCTATTCATAAAATATAACTGTGAAGTCGTCTACCTCTACAGCTATTATTCATTTTTCCATGATCAGTTCTCAGTCTTCATCCTTCAGGTCTTCCCAGTCTGTTCTCATTCCTTTTCTTTTATGTGAACTTAGCTGACTTCTCATTCCCTATGACAATCTCAAGTCCCTCAGCATCTTTCCCACAGATCCTGCCTGTATTTCATCTTGATTTTCATGCCATAAGTCTCAAGTCGCACACCAGCAATTATCTCTTTGCCACATGACTCTAACTTTTGTTTAAGCTTTGTAGAGCTGTCAAGCCCTCTGGGAAGCAGAGACCCTCTGATAGCAAAACCTCGATGAGAAGAGCTGTGTGGCTGTTTTGGTAGGCTAAACTGACAGCAGATGAAGGAAACGTCTCATGTCACTTATGGATTTAAACATAAACAAGAGTTACCAAGCAGGCTCATACACAGAAAAATCACATTACAACAGATTTTCACTTAAACTATGACTGACAGGAGACATTGGGTCATTCCCTGTCACAATGGGGAACATCACTCTCCAACCCAGAACAGTATTTCCCAATACCTTCTGGCAGTAAAACTGCAGTTTAAAGGGCAACAGATCCAAGGCTGCTTTCCTAACCTTGAAAAGAGGGTGGTGATGTCCCTGTCAAACTCTGATTGATTCAGCTTTATAAAAGTGTCTCAATATTTTATGTCTCTTACTTAAAACCCAGCTCAAGGATCTATTATTTTTAGCTCCCACAGTCACAGAAAAACTCACAAAGTAAATTTTACAGGCTCCTACCTTTAAAAGATTTTTAAAAAAAAAAAAAAAAAGGCAATGGTTTCAAAAAATGTCATGATTTCGTCAGCTCTTGAGCATTTTCAGCTGTCAATACTGATTCTACCCTCTCCCTTTTCAGCTGAATCTATCAACATTAGATGCAAGCAGTCAGTGTGTTTGCAGTTTTGTGACTTTGTTATGCTTAGGGGAGTAATCCCTAGATATTTACTCCTTTCCACCTACATTGCCATCACCAGCCACCTAGAGAAACAACTATGACAAGCACCAACAGCTTTGGGCATAAGTGAAATAGATAGTTGTCTTGCACTGAAAATAATCGACTTTCCTGTAATCTTTGCCTAGGTGTTGTCTTGTCTAAATGTTGAACTAAAAGAATTGTAGGCTGGGGTCACAGGAGGTACCCAACCCTATATAAACCCACCCTTTGCAATATAGTGCTGTAAAGTGGTAATGGCTTGATGCAAAGGAATAGGAATAAGAGTTTTTACCTCAGCCACCCTTTATTTCCCTAGCAAAAGAATTTCAAATCTATTGATTTCATGCTTCCCAATCACTTTATTTTGCCAGCAAAGCTGATGAGTCTTGAGTCAACACTTCTAACAGTATGATAGGCATTTCTATAGCATTTTAATCTATGGAAGAGTGAAAGAATACTGCAATAAAAATTAACAAGGAAAACTGGACAGATCATCAACTTGCGGTCCCAGTGAGAGCAACATATTGAGCTTACATTAGAATGGAAAGAGACTATTTCAAAATTAACACAGCTGATGGTATGCTTCCACAAAACAATTCTCATTGCTGGCAAAATCAGTAGAAAAGAAGAACAACAAGTTGTCACATATTGAATTTTACCTGAAATGTGAAGCAGGACTTGTTCGAAACATCAAGCCTTGTATTTACGTCCTGGAGAAAAATGTTTTGAGAATTTTCCCAACAGAACATATAGGAAGATTGAATTAAAAAATAAGCACTTTCTCACACAAACAAGCAAACACTGTTTTATTCACCTATTAGAACTTCCCCAGATTCTGATGGATCCTAAGGCCCATTTCTGATTCAGTACTAAACTAAACATTCATGCATCCTGGACTTTTGTTTTGTCATTGGCTGACACGGCTAAGTGTTTATTTATTTAAATAATAACTTACCAAATAATTAATTAAATAAATAAATACAATTAAAGAAAATATTATCCTAGTTCATATTCTATGAAGTTTGCCAAATTAGCTCATCATTTTCAAAAAAATTCAGTGGCAAAAAGTTTTTGGTAATAAATCCATACAAAACCCTATAAAAATAACAGCTGTTCCTGACAAAACCTTTAAGTTAAATTAACACTTAAGTACAATTTTAGCAGCTGCAACCTCTAGGCAGTAACTGAGTTGATGACCAAAAATATCTATTAGGAACATTTTGTGTTAACTGAAACAGGGAGGCTTCTGGCAACGTATTTGCAGCTTGGACAAAAAGTATGATGGCACACTAAGGTCAGCTCTTCTGAAGATGTGAATCACAGAATCACAGAATGGTTGTGTTTGCAAGGCATCTCTGGAAGTCATCTGTCCCAACACCCTTGCTTAAGTAGGGCCACCTAGAGACAGTTTGCCAGGACTGTGTCTAGACAGGTTTGAATATCTCTAAGGATGGAGACTCCACAATATCTGTGGGCAGCCTATTCCAGTGGTCAGTCACCCTTACAGTAAAAAAAGTGTTTCCCAATGCTCAGAGGGAATTTTGCATGTTTCAATGAGGGTTCACTGGCTCTGGTCTTGTCACTGGGCACCACTAAAAAGATCTCTTTGCACCCTCCCTTCAGGTATTAATATACGTTCACAAGATCCTCCTGCGCCTTCTCTTCTCTAGGCTGAGCAGTCACAGATCACTCAGCCTTTCCTCACCTGTGAGGTGTCCCTGTCCTTTCATCATCTTTGTGGTGTTGAAGTCTCCAGCATTACCCTGTCTTTTTGTAAGGGTGAGCCCGGATTCAGATACAGCACTCCAGGCACACCTCATCAGTGCTGAGTAGAGGGGAAGGATCACCTCCCTTGACCTGCTGGCAGTACACCGTGTAATGCAGACTAGGATACTGCTCACCTTCTTTGCTGCAAGGACACATTGCTGGCTTGTGTTCAACCTGTTGTCCACAAAGGTTCCTGCCAGGACCCCTAGGTCTTCTTTTTTCATACTTTCCAGCTGACTGCTTCTCCATGTATAGTGGTGCACAGGTTGTTTTTCCCCAGGAAAATTCTGTCTTGCAGGCAATGCTAGTATGAATTCAATAGAATAGCATTTAGCCAGAGAGTCTTAAAATTAGATGCTGCTATGATAGTATTACTTTATTTGCAGGAGTCCATTAGGGGACACTGAGGCATGCTGCTGAGTTAATGATGAGGAAAAAATATCACCGACAAAGAAACAGAAATATTTCAAAATAAGTCAGACACCTGTTTCTACATCTAAAAGGAAGGGAGGCAAGGAAGCACTCTGGAAGTTAGTCACCAAAGGACTTGGGACTGAATATAGAACCAGAAGTGCCACTGTTCAGCAATCACTGCTCAGCATAAGGTACACTGTGTTTGCATCCACTTCGGAGTTCAGGCAAAATCTGGTTTCACAATAGCTTCCTATAATGAAGAGTTCTAATCAATATACACTTTTGGCTGTACCAGAGTACCGGCAATCATAACAAGTAGCAAGGGGTGGGTCTATCATTTTGTCTAGGGCTTCTTCTAAATGAAGCACAAACTTTAGCTGAAATTCCCATATGAAATCATAGTTAAATTTTTTCCATGGGAATTTGAAACCTAATTCTGTGTATATTTTTGGAGGATAATTATTATTCTTCCATCTCAACAAACTATCTGGAGACACGAGTCTGTCTTAGGAAACACAGTAATCAGCTGACTGGGTTCAGTTTTTGCATAAATCCTGCACTGCTGTTCTGCTAACAGCTCCCTGTTACTGCAGTTCAGATACAACTCCCTGAAAGAATGCACCAAGACAGGTACACAATCTGCAGCTCTAAGCCAGGTGGCCAGGAGAATCACAAGGTGAATTTTACAAACTCTCACAGACTCGCAAATGCTATCCTTTGCTACCAACCTTCCCTTCCCTTGACAACAAAACCTGTGCCTAATAAAATGTCAGAGTATCCACAGAACTAAAAGTGATAAAATAAAACTAAAATTTTCCGCAAAGCTAAGCTTCTCATGTGCATAGATCTGCATACAACTACAGGTATGTAGCTGCTACTACACACAAGAGAAGAAATTTTCAGATAACAGAGTTTCTTTGGAGTCATGCACATGTCAGTAACCAGATTTGCCTTTTAGCTTTTTCCTCTTACTAGGTGCAGGACCTAGAAAGGACGAATTGATGAGTTAACCTGGGAGCAAAGGGCTGCTTTATCAATTGTCTCATTTAATCTAGAGGGAATCAATCAGTATCACTACCCTCAAGCTTTCTTGTCAGCATTTCTTCCTCCCACCCAGCCCCCTTTGCTTAATTCCTCTCCAGTACTCCACTCAGTTATGGAGTACTAGATCCTCACATTTATTTAGATTCTCAGTTTCCTGTGGAAACAAACGGCAAGCTGGCACTTAATATCTTTGAGGGGCTGGCTCCTCAACTCTGAATGTCCATTTGCTAACAAATAAGAGAAATGTAAGCAAGCATCCCAATAGAAACTAGCAAATATTTGGCAGCAAAAAGAAAGATAGATTATATTTTATCAAGATTTCTCCTCTTAATGAACTGATACTGAGTGTTTATTTTTCATTTCACAGTAGCTAAAGAAGCAGAACCAAATACCTTTTTTTATCATAATGAATTCATCTATTCAAGCATCTGTTTACAGACAGATAACTTTAGGAGGGAAAAGCCTCTGAAATGTTTTAAAAAGCTTAGCAAAAGACAATGCCCCTAGTGCAAAACAGCTTAGTTATTTTTCTTAGTTTTTTTAAATATACAGCACATAAAGCAATTGTTCCATCAATGGTAATGAAACTATTCTAGAAAACATTCAACAAATAAAGCTGGTTTATTATTCAGATCTTACAACAACTTACTGACACATCAGGAAAAGAGAACCTGGCCTCTCTCCCTGATCTGCTAACGAACAATAAGGAAACAAGGAAGCTAAGTTTGTGAACCACTTTTAACAGAGATACATACTCGTGTGTTACATAACTTAGCATTCCACAAAAAAAATTACCTCAACAAATTTCACATCACAAAGAGGTCACACTTTCTTGGAAAGGGTAATTCTGACATGGCCCCTAAGGAGACCAGTATCCAAAGAATTTACTAGAAGGAAAAGGATTAATTGAAATTCCTGTAAACTGGAAACAAAATCCTTACAGATGGCTTTTAAAATTACTTTAGTTATACTCACATAATCAACTATATGCTCATTAAATAAACTACCAAATAATATCCATCTAGTAATGTGGCCTGTGTTACCTGTGCTACTTCCTCAGAGGAAGTGCCTGTTCCCTGCTCTCCTACTTCACACTGTACTTGGTTAACACATGCTAAGGCAGTTACATCTGCAAAATTATATACCACCTGACAATCAATACCATTATTGAAATACTGTATACCAAACTCCACATTATTTTATCAATTTGTTGCTGGGCTTTCAAGCATACCAGATTCACCTGACTACATATTTGGGAGAGAAAAATATATTTAATCATCCTACAAAATTATTCAAATCAAGTTACCAGAAGTGAAAAACATCGTACACCTATAGCATTTGAAATAAGAAATGCCAAGACAGTGGTGCATTTAATGTCCCAAAAGTTGCTGGAATAGCAAAAGCCATGCATGAATAAAGAGTGAAACATGCTACAGGGAAAAGCAATAGGTTCTTTTTGTCCTTAGGCCAGTGGAGTCTAATCAAGAGTCTGTGCTACTTTTGCACATTTTAGAGAATATCACCAGAGAATTTAGGTTGTAAGAGGTCTGCATAGTGCAGGAAAGAAATTAAATAGAAGTTGCTGTCATACTCATGGCTAAATAAATGACTTCTCTGTCAGACTTGACAAAGTGATAGTATAAATAACTTCCAAGGATAATTTGCCAACACTTGGCTAGTTGGCTTGATTCAGCAATTGGCACTCATAACCTATTCTTATTCTCAGAAGAGCAACGGCATTTTTTAATTCTTAATTCCCACTACAGAAAATTGCAACCCATTGTAAGAACCAATGATTTACCATGGTAACATATATCACCAATATACATATTACAGTCTCACTGTGGCTATCTGTATCATTGTCACAGAAAGTGTAGACCTGTATAAAATAGAGTGGAAGAAAATGAGACAAAATGTCAGTCCAAAACATCCTGAAGAAAACAAACCCACAAAATAAATCTTTTTAATAAATCCTGTTTATAACCTTCATAGAATTACAGATAGTCTGGTGCTGGGATCTAATTGAAATTTATTACGTGGACAGACCCTTGTTGATTGCCCTCTTACTTCTCGTTATGTGCATTAAAACACATTAAAGCAGTTCAGTCAGGGAAAAAAGTTCTTTTGAATGTGAAAGCATGAAGATAGCTACTGCTGCAACTTCAGTAACAACTGGCTTGCCCAAAGGAGTTTGCTGTCATGCAGCACCAACTTCAAGTATTTTGTACACTTTTTGTCACGTGTTTCATTACTGCCCTGCTATCCCTAGTCACCTGTCATTCTTCCCAGTTTGAAATCTAAATCTTCCCAAGCTGCTGCTGTGACTGCTTTATCTAGCATGGCCTATAAAAAGGAGAGTGATAAATAGCACCCTGGTGGTCAGGGTGCCCCAGGGAGAAGAAAGACCTGAACAAAAGGAATCAGACTTACTTAGTAGCCTTCCTGTTCACAGCTGTCAATTCAAAAGCCTCATATTCATATTCATTGCTGACTACCTCACAACAACCCTTGCTTGACTACATGCCAGCTGAATCACATTCTCTCAAAGGTATCCGACGGGTAGATATAAATATTTCTATCAATACAGGATTTTCCTGGGAAAAACACTTTATATTATTTAAGAACTGCCAACAGAATGCAAAAAATCAACCACCTGTTGTACAATAGCCATTTTGTATCTCTTATTCACCCTAAAGAGAAGTCCTAAAAGCAGAGGAACAGAGACCTAAGCCAAATGTATGACCCCACACAGGTCCTTCACCAGCACTGGCATCAAGAACCATTTTGTAGCATCCTCTGAAAGGTTTAAGGTCTCAACCACTTAACTATGTTAAAGACTTTGAAGTAACGAAGGACAGTAAATCTGGTGAGTCAGTCCAAACAATTACATCAGTACTCTCTCAATCCTAACTGATGCAACACTTTAAAAACAAGGAGGCAGAGGTGACCTTTGAACAACACTGCTAAAATTCTCAAAGCTCTGATTCATGCATAGTCCTCGCTGAATGTATTTTAGGGAATAAACAACTTGAATTTCATTTTTTAAAAATGAAAAAAAAAATATAAAGATGATGTTTAGAATAGAACAAAAATTTGATGGAAAATAAGAAGTTCCATCTTTTTATCTTTTTAGACATTTTTTGTCTTCCTTCTCCTAATGCTATGGAGCTTTGAGGGGGGTGATCCCTGGGTTGTTTCAAGTACAAGCTGTCAGCATTATCATGAGCAAGCAAGAAAAAACTAAATATACAATTTCTGTATGTACAGATGTGTATCTATAAACAAATATGTACGTATTAAAAAAACCCTTACCCAAAGATTGCACTATAACTCACATGCTATTCACCCCATGAAAAAATACTGATAAAAAAGTTAAAAACAGAAGATGTCAAATACTCAGTCTATAAGACGATGAAGGTAGTGAGTCTGTGTAGAATAAAATAACATAAAAGAGCAGAAGTTTGTGACATAGAATGAGAAGCAGCTAACTATGAAAACATCCAGACTTTGATGGTGCATTTGCCTTCTAATGTTAAACTTAACCCATACTGGGTGTAAAATCTAAGACTACTATTGTTACAATTCCCAAAAACCTGTTGGATGTTTTCCAAGACAAATAGAACGATATAGGCCAAGGCCTGAATGGTTTTCAGAGGCTTCATATGACAAGTAAAGATCACTGGTGGCATCAAGGGGATAAATTAAAGAATGCTAATGGAATATTATAGCAGGAGTGCACAAAAGGCAAGGAGGTTAAGGGGTTCATTTTCCACAGCAACATTACCTATGCCAGGTTACACAGCCTACATACACTGTATAAACCAGAGCATACTGACAACTACATTTCACAAAGAAAAAGGAAATTCAGGTGCAGTTTTTGTATAATGTATCAAAACAAAGCCACTTTTAACTCAGTGAAATTAAGACTAAGAACTTTTTTTCACAATGTATGTATTGACGTGTTGCATACAAAGAGACATGAGAAACTATATCTGGTAGCAGAACTTAATTTGCAAAGACAAAACTTAGTAGAAGTCAGCAGACTCTAAATACAAATGATAATGATAATTTGAATAATTTCTCCTCAAATTCATTCTTGAACTGATGGCCATTTTTTTTTTGGTTTCTACACCAGGTGAAATTTTCTAGAAACACCTTCATGAACAAAACATGTGGTAGATAAACACTCTGGCACATAATGAAAAGATAGACTCTTAGAGGAGAGTATTCAGCCACTACCTACCAATCAGGCCAAAATAAAAAACATCAAAAATGAAGGGAAAGGCTTCAACAACCAAGCTTTTTATTGCTGGCTGCTGGAGGTAACTTCGAATGAACATGCACAAGAACACAAAAAACCAAGCAGAAGTAGACCTTAACTCCATTTTGTAGATGAACAGCGTGAATGGATTTAAACTTTAGTAATGCCTTTGTAACAGTGACAACATGACTTCCTACACAAATTGCTTCAGACAAACATCAGGCATGAATATTTTGGAAATTCAAGAGAAGAATAAGACTATCATAAGGACAAAGCTACAAAATAATGAGGTTATTAAAGAAAGGCTGCAATTACAAGGATAAAGCACAGATGACTGAAACAAGTTCAACAGCTAATACAAGGGTATTAGTAGAAATTCTGCTATAATCTGGCTATAAAGGTTGATTAAGAAAATTACAAAAGTATTTGAATACCCTAAAATCCACCTAAAGGAGATTATTGTTATGCAATTGTAGTTACAGAAGGAACTGGCTTTTCAAATAGCCCATAGAAACCTACTTCACTAAACAGAATTATGTGAAAGCCTTTGAGGATATAAAACTTTATAAGCAAAAAACAAAGATGAGAGGGAGATGATGGGGTTGAAAACAGAAGGAAAAAAGCCAGTGTTACCCTTTGGCACAGGAAATTACGGGCAGATTCAGGTACTGTACAAAATAGCAGAACTGCAATTTGCATAAGTAAATAATCATTTCTTCCCACTCCCTCCTTTCATTTTATTCACAACCTCTAGTTCACCTGACCTCTATTTTCTTCAACTACTATTACATTTAAAACCCACTTTCTTTCAAATTAGCTTCCCCATTAGAGCATTCTTGAGCACATTTATGTACTTGTAGAAAACCTGTACATTAGAGCACTCCTGAATTGGTCATTCATAATTCTTCCCCGAACAATAATAACAATAACAAATAATTATAATAACCACACCGTCAATAGCAGTACTTGGCCAAGATTACAGCTTAGCAAATGCTTCATGTTTTTTAAACTTAGATCCTAAATGGCAAGTGAGCAGAGAATATGTGAAGCAGACTACAGCTTGAGGTATCTGTAATAAAACAAAGCAACAGAAATGGGGAGGACTTGTGCACTGTCCACAAAACCTCATAAGCTGGTGATGGACAACAGAGCACTTGATTTGGGCATCCAATTTATTCTGCTAAAAATCCAGTCTGTATTTCTTACCTTCCCTGAACGTATTGAATGCACATCATCAAGCATAGGGGAGGAGCAGTTTTCAATGTCTTCTGCTCTGTTCCACCTTTGTACAAGGTATTTAAATACTTGCTGAGCCAGAGAAAGAAGTTATATTACAATCTAGTGACTGCAGCAAGGCAGTACACTCCCATTCCTAGTCCCTGCTCCATGAATATGAAGCACATCATGAAGCATAACAGCATCAACAGGCAGTACTGAGAGCTGCCCATCCATCAGTGCCCTACAAGACAGTGCTTAGGATGCAGACTGGAGCAGCAACTGCAATGATGAATTCAAACTGACATAGCTCACTTCTCTATACAGTAGTCCAATATCTCATTAGCTGAATGAATATTTATACATCTCATATGAGGCAAAACAGCACCAATCTAAAATAAATGCACCTACCTTTTCAGTCCTGCATAGTCTGTAGCACTATGCTTGAAAAATTCTCATTGCGAGGAGGATTCAAATCCTTAATCTGCTGGGCAGAAAGGGGAGCACCACTATATGGAAAGATTTACTAAATTCAAAACAAACTCAAGAATAATTTCAAGCAATTAAGCTACTGAGATTCATTTATCTCTATTCAAATATAAATTTATAGTACACTTTCTGTTGTTCATGGACCTTATATATTATTTAAGTATATACCACAAATAATTAACAATTATCTTGAAGTTTGGTAATGTGAAAATGCTTAATAATGCAAAATGATGATTTATTTTACGTAAATCTAACTGCTAAAAATTACATTAGTCATTCATCAGGAACTGTAATGCTGGGAAAAAATTAAGCTAATTCAAAATTAACTTTTTTTTTTTAATAATTTGCACCAGAATGTATGAACATCAGAAATTTAGAAAGGTTCAAGGAACACCCAAATATTAGTATAGACAACAAGAGTAGTCTAAGTAATGAAAACTGTTGGAAAACATCCTTGCTCTTGCAAATGATTTAAAACTTAATATTTTGAGATGAGTCAGTCCATCCAAAAGAACAGGCCGATGATGAACAGGACTACAGGTTATCCTATTCTAGATCCAAGGATCTAGAACCGGCTTTTTCTGCTAGCTATTGTTGACAGTGGGACACAGAAGACAAATCTAGCCCAATGAAGTCTGTCAGTTCCTACCCTCATATAAAATTACCAATCTAGGGAACAACCTTTTACCTGAATTCTCATGTAATTATCAACATTTCTGCATCTATAACCTGGAAAGGATACATTGGTATATAAGCTGTTAAAGCAAGATTAGCCAGCTCTCTGGACACAAACAGCAATAATTCATTACTGTAGTTGTCATGTTTTTTACTGGTTCTGTGTTAGATATAAAACACCACCACTAATTTTTTGCCACATTCACATCTCTACTCTCTTCCCCAGCATTTAAAAATGTTGGATATTTCTTTTACTTCCCCTGAACAGCACTCAGCAAGCACAGCAATATAGCTTGAGACAGGACTAACTGCAGCAGACCAGACTCTGGAAATTAAAAGAATACCTAAACTAAAAAAAAAAAAAAAAAAAAAGGAGGACGGAAAGCAACAAGAGACTAATGAAAGAAACTAGAAATGTCTTTTTAATGCTTATAATTGAATCAGGAGAGTTACTTTACCAATTTCCCTCTTCAAAAAGAGGTTATAAAAAAACAAAAATGCAAACAAAAAAAAACCAACAAACAAACAGACAAAAAAAACCCCCACACCCCAAAAAACCCAAAACAGAAACAACAAAAAAAAACCATCCAGGAAATATTTCTCACTGTTGACAGATTATGTTGAAAATGCCATTTTTCCCCTAGTAGAATACACTAACATTTATGCAGCAAGACAAGTAAAAAGATCCATTTTTACTTATGTTGATATATCACCAATATGAATACACGTGTTATAAGGATAACTGGAAAAACAAATATGAACTCAGACTCAATTTGAGCAAACCACTAAGGGAGGTACAAGCATCATGAAAAAGGGAAAAAAATCCAGCCCTTCATGGAAGGTATACAAACAAACACCTCCCATGTAAACTCATTTTATAGTCAAGAACTACTCTTTTATGCCATACCAATATATTTTTAAACCTGCCTATATTCAGAAGTAGAGAAGAATCCAAAACTCACTACAACTGCAGAATTGTAAGTGCTTAGTAAGAAGAGCATAGTTCAGATAACAGTCTGTAATAGGATTTGATCACTTTTATGTTGTGACTAGTCTGTGCTAACATCTCAAATGTTGTAATAAGCACAGAATAATCCTACAATGCTGCAGAGTGAAACCCTTTTTTTTAGTATTTCTAACTCTTATGTTACTTTCCCCACATGCAAGTTAATTCTGTAGCTTTTTCTGGAGACTTTTCCCTTGTTTAACATTACAGATATGGTGCTCTACTTATGAAGCCACAAAAACAGCTCCTTGTGAGGAGCTAGTAACCACTAACCTCAGAGTTTCCTATAAAAGAGACATTTGTTCCCAGCTTTCTCTGCTTTTCAAACAATTGCCACTTTCCAGTCCTTTATGGAAAACTGTAATAGAAGTAGCCAAATAAACAAATCTAATAAATTAAAAACAAAAAGAGTGAGAAAAACAGTGAAGAAAAATCATTCTGTCACACATACAGTCCTTGAGTATAATGATATTTCTTAGTTTTATTTAAACAAAGGTGTGGTTTTCACAGATTCATAGGGTTGGACTGGCACTCAAGAAGTCACCTGTGTAGCTCCCTGCCCAAATTACTTACACCTGACATATTGTTTGCTTTATAGACTGATTATAAAAGATGTGCACTAATAGAGACCACACAGCCCTAAAGACAATGTAATTTAATTATATTAGGATAATGAAGGTGACAGTGTAAGGTCGTTATTATTATAATTCATCATAACTACAGAAAGGAATTTATTCTTTTCCTTTTAGAGGTCTTCCTTTGTGCTTTTAATCTTGTCTTCAAGTCAAACGATGCTATTGCTTTCTCTTTCCCCAAAAATCATGTTCCTTTGACCTCTCTCATTCTCTCCATCAAGTTCACTCCACCTGGCCAACATCTGTCAGTATTCGAGCACATGCTGTATGCTGCCTAATGCCTTACAACTGCAGAACAGAGCTAAAAGTTCTGAAGCTATATTCCCATATATATTATATATATATATAGAGAGAGAGGTGTATATCAGCTTAGTAATTCCAAGTCTGGTAATGGCAAAATGCTAACTCCTCTTTGGCTTATGATCTCCAAATTTTCTCTTTGCACAACACTGCTACCTAAGTAGTGGTGTTTGCACTGTTTTAACCATCTAATTTAGATATTCAAACTGAGAAAGTTCAATTCATGATTTTAGTCCTTTGCATGATCCTCAACACACATCTAAAGTAGCCTGAATTAAATAATAAATATGATTTCTCGGAATTTTGCATATGTTGTCTAAATTTATCTTGTTCTGGTTTTCAGTAAAATATTATCATGGGTGTGATTTATTCAAGTACTACACACATAGATTTCTGAAGATATTAATTTCAGAGTGGATCTACCTTGGCAAAAATGCTGTTATGCATAACATCTGTAAGATTCCTTCATATGCCCAAGGATCACAGCAATAAAAAGAAGGGCCTTATGACGAGAAGGCTTCTGTATAAATGCAAAGATGGTCTTTTTATTCTAAGTTCTTTGCAGATCAGGGGACAGAGAATGAAACAATAAGGGTAATCAATCTTTGGTTTGATATGTAGTTTACAGTTTGCAGTAGCCTATTTTATTACTAGATATGCCAAGAAGCCTTCAAACTGCTATTCCAAACTGCAGTCCTTAACATCAACTGCATGATGCTTAAGCTGAATTTAAAAAGAATAAACAACAATGACAAGTAGTAGCATCTATAACTTAAATGTCACAGACTCACAGAGGTTTCCAAATTTCACTACATTGACAAAGATCCCATGTCACACAATTTTTCAAAGGGGTCATCCAAAATTGGATCAGGGGCAAAAGCTCTGACCTAGCATATTGAATTTTATTACCTGTCAGATGACAATAGAGAATATCTGAAAAAGGATCTGAAACAAGCGATATATAAGTGTTAGTGAAAATGAGATGGGAAAATAGGACAATATTTACATTAGAATTATGTATCTTACAATAACTATGCTAGGAATTGATATGACACCTAAGAAATTAAAAAGATAATTAAAGATAAAAAAATATAAGGCTTAAAAAAATCTGTTCTCAACATACTATAGAGACTAAAGGAAAGATAGTGAATCTAAACTACTATTCTACAAGTACTAGACTACATCCAAACCTTGGTTATTATACTTCCTTGATGCCCATGTCAGGAATACCCAAAAATGCTTAATTTAATCAGCATTAGTAAGAATCAACTTAAATTTTGATATACCAAGATTGGAGTCAGTCTGAAGGAGTACAAGTGAACAGCCATTGATGAAGGGGAGATGAATGTATGTTACTCACATTTACTTACATGTGTGATCTGTATGATCTTAACAAATAACTGCTGAACAGGGATCTCCATTTCTAAAATGTTTTAAGACAGTATTCGTGAAGTAAAAGACAAAAACTATAAAGCAGATAAAAATACCAGGCTGAAGTAGCCCTCCTACTAGCTACATTAAAAATAAAAAAAAAAAAAAAAAAAAAAAAAAAAAAAGAAGAAAAGCGTCTTTTTGAAAAATCTAAGGTACCTTTAAAGAGCCTTGCCCTCTCTTGAAAGACATCATGTCTACCTTCTCCCTGGTCACCTACTGTCACAAAACTTGCAGGGATAATAATGTCTTTAGTTCTCCCACAGCAACTGCGAATGACATTAGCCAGTGGGTTTAAAAAATTTTAAAGAAAATAACAGACATGCATGTGTACAGACAGACATGAATATGGGCATAAAAGTATAGCCATATATAAAAATGTACACAGAAATAGAGATGTTTTATTTTCTCTGAAAACTAGGCAATGTCCCATATTCACCAGTTTTGGAAAGAGAAACCTTCTCTGTTTACAGTACTGCACGTGGGAAGTGGTTTGGGGCACAGGGGCACTAGGTTCTCAGGAGTGTATTATCCAGAGTATATTTCCCTCTCTTCCCAAGAAATAGTCACATAATGATTTCAGCATTTATTTTTGTAAATTCCACAGTCTATGAACAACCTTTTCTGTCTGTCATCCCTATAACAGCATCACTTGCAAATTACATAAGCTCCAAGCACAGCCTGCAGTCATATCTGAGGCCATTTTCATCTTCTAAAGCAGGTTCAGGAATTAAATTCATTATTATCCTCTTTTAATATTCTGTTACTTATTGTGATTAATTTATTTTCTTTGAAGACTCCAGAAAGCCCACTTGTAATTGAGGAGTGTAATAAATACCTCTGTAATTCTCAGATGATATCCTTTCTGAGCTTGTAGTTATTTCATGGTAAAACCCTTCCAGATTCCTCATAAAGGTTTTATTAAAAATGCTAGATGATGCATACTAACTGTATCTGTAAGATACACTGCCTTCTAGAAATGTAAGCAAAAAGTCCATAACTTCTAACACATTATCATTTCTACTCTGTACAGTATTTGTGTTTCAGTATATTGTAGGCATAAATAAAATTTATGCATTAATAACAAAATTTAGGTTACTTTTGATGTAAATATTTTCTTCTTATTATTTCCATCTACTTTTGACAGAAATATGATTATTTTCTTTTGTTCTGAAGGGACTACCTGATGCTATCAATGTTTACTTTAGCAGAATGTTCCATAAATCATTCATAATAAAGCCAAGGAAATTACAAAACTTTGAAGTATAAAATGCAAGTTTAGCAAGAATGTTAAGCTATCAGTCAAGTACATCTTCAGACCAACTTGTAGGGAATATGCAAAGGAAATGGAATCTTTTCTAGTACAAGTGATCTGTGAATCAATATTATACCAGTGACTCCAGAGTTTTAACACATTTTCCCCTCATCTGCTCTATCTAGCTCCATTTCACTGAATCAACCTCTAAAGGAAAAATGTCAAATTAAAATCCAGTGAGGAAAAGAAACCCATTTGTGTGCTGTTTACACAGTGATTTATTCACCTGGATATTGTAGGATGTTATGACTTAAAATAATGCTGTTGAATGTGAACAACAAAGAACTTCCAGCAAGCACCATGGAAACTCATAATCATAAAGTCATCTTAGACTAAGATACTAAAAATATAGTTAACCAGACTTTGTTCTTTAGTGACACAGGATAAATCACAAAAAGAAAAAAAGGAAATAACGATTGCAAGACTACAACACAGTCATCATTTATAGACAATGCAGATAAATTAGCAGTGAGACAGTCAAAATGTCACAGTGATGGCACTAGAGGTCATTTATACCTTCCATGATAACTGCATGTATTTCTGAAATGTCATATACAAACTTAAGACAGATATATGGGAGTTCATTGTTCATTGTAGGTAACTTCATAAATTATGACAGTATAAAGCTTCCAGACCTGTATAATTAAAGGCATATTTCTCTACTTCATTACATCCCTGAAGCTCTTTGCCCCAGATTCAGACAGGGGGATATTTTGGTTTGATCAGGTAAGACATCATAAAATATTCTTAGATTGGGAATTATTGGTAGGAGACTAAGTAGATAAAAGTCAGAAGGAGAAGACTTTAAACATTAGTTCATTTAGAAGACCACTAAAATAACATCCAACCTATTTACCTTCTATTTTTTATGGTGAGCGTGTTAATTAGCTTTCTCTGAGCATATAAATAAGAGTTGTACACAGGCACCTCAGAGGTTTACTTTATGTGCTGGGATTTCACTTATTCCTGATTGCTGATTTAGAAATACAGAAAGAAGGAAACAAAAAATAGATAACAAAGATGATAAAACTATTATAAAAATAATTCATTAGAGATAAATGCTTCTTAGAGATAAGAGTTGTCTTTCAGTAAGTAGTGGTTTTAGGTTTGAAGGAACTACAATTGGTTAAATATTTGATATATCCCATTTTAAATTCTTAAAACTAAGGTTTTGGATATCATAGGATTCATCTTCAGTTTAAGATCATGGTACTAATACATATTTCTAATACATATTTCAATTTACAATAGAATAGGAGAGAAGACAATGCCTTATGTTCAAAGTTAATCTAGTTCAAACCCCCCTGCCATGGGCAGGGACACCTTCCACTAGACCAGGTTGCTCAAGGCCCCACTGAATCTGGATGTTTTTTTGAGTAATCAGAATTCAGAATCAAAGAGGGGAGATACAGGTTGATGCTATTTACAGAAGTTCTTTTGGTATTTTGCTTTTTTTTTTAACCTTGCTCATAAACTTCAGAATCGGAAACCTTTTTTCTAGACATGGTTGAAATTAACCTAGCAAAGTTTTAATAATTTGATGACCATCTTACTATATCTTTAATTGTAATGTACATAAACAGAAAACAGCCAATAGGATCAGGAAGGCAAACTACATCAATATGGTAAGTAGACATCCAGCTGTTAGCTAGCTTAAGAAAATAAAAGTTTAGAGAAGTCACAGAACTCTGTTTAAGACAAACATTTTCATTTATGCCTAAAGTCAATAAACTTTACTAGAAAAATACTTACACAACTCAATCCTGATTCATAATTTTATTTGCTGTAAATCTGAGGCAGATATAATCTATCGTACATAGAATACTACAATTTTAATTCTGGTATTAAATACAAAAGTGATTCCATCATCAAATACTGCAGTTCTTGATTCTGGATCTTGTTGCTAGTGTTCAGACTAGTGGCCCGTGAAGCCAAACAGAATTTCAGTCCTGACACACACTGGATTATGCTCAGCCCATTGAAACTGTGCTTATCATTGTTTCACATGCATAAATCACTCTCAGGAAGGAGAGTCGTTCCAATTCCTTGTAAGTATGTAGTCATATTTATATGTATCCTCTATATTTTTCCTACTGCCAGAACCTTTGGTTTGCTTAAGCATTGCTTGGGTTTGGAAGGAGATTGGGCCCCATGGACCTTCGTTTTCTCCATATTTTTTTCCAGAATTTATTTTCTGTTGATGATATGCAGCATAACATCTTAGGAGTTGTAAAAGCCATTATATCTCTTTCATTCACGTAGCCAGTATTTAAATGGAAGACAATTATTTCCATTTGCTCCAAAGCTTCTAAAAGCTCACAGTCCTCCTGCCTTCCCTAAGAAAAGACAAGAGCAACTAGGTAAATTCTGACTGAACATTTACCAAGCTCAAAGATCCATTATCCAGCTCCATACCTGTCTAGCCATAGCTAAGTACCAATAAGAATTTCTTTTCTTTAACACTTGTCTTCACCATCCAGATTCACTTTACAAAGTCACAGGGATTTTTAGAAGAAACTATTTTGTTTATTTGCTTATGAACTAAAAGAAAGTACAGCTTTGACAACACAGCAGGTCAAACTTTACCCAGGCTTACACCTGGTGCAAGCTCTTGATCAATCATCGCACAAAACATGCCTGTATCTCCCCTCTTTGCTTCTGAATTCTGATTACTTCAAAAAACACCACTCAGCTTCCCTTCATCATCCTGCATTTCTGATATTTCAAAGTGGTTTGGTCTTAGCCAGATATAATCCTTCACCTCTGATGAACCAGCCAGCAGAAATCCCCAGCCCACCCCTGCTCAGTGACTAAGAGATCCCGAATCACTGCTGGGACGGCTGACAGCAGCCAGCAGCCACACCAGAAAGCATAAAGCACTGCACTGGAAGAACAAGATGCCTACTAAAAATAAAAAAAATTTTTTTTTTTTGTTTCTCTTCTGTCAGCTGTCAGCATATAAATCTAAGTATTTTACACTTCTTTTTTTTTTTTTTCAAATAAATTAAGCCAGACTGGTGCTTCATACACCATAGGAACTGCAGAATCCAGACAAACAGCAGTAGAGATAGTCTTTGAAAAGGTACAGTACAAAGGGACAACAATAAAAACAATTTTTAGAAAAGCATGTTGTAACAGTGAATTCTCTAGAGGAGCTTCCTACCCTGGCTACACATCAGACAGTAAATTCAGTAACTACAGAACTGCAAAATACCATGTTTTTTCTTAGTCTTCATGTGTTTAGGTGACAACCCATGGCACCTTTATCGCATAATATACAAGGAAAAATGAATATTTTGTGGGTGACAGTACTTGTACACAAGTCTCCCTAGAACCTTAATATAAATTATTTCCCTTCATCTATTGTACAGCTCTGTCATTGACTCAGCTTTGTTAATAGAACTTTAAATTCTACTGTCCCCTAAGAAAGAAATGTATCTAGCTAATTCCAGCTCAGCAATAAATTTCAACCCATCTTACAAACTATTATGAGTTATAGTAATCCTAAAAACAGCAAGGTAAATATTTCAGAATGATTCCTGATGTGCACAGCTGATTTTTCACCTGTCAGTGTGCAAGGGAATAGTGAATCTTGAAAGTCTTTCAGAAGACAGAAATTTATAGAAGCAACTCAGGATGCTCGTGCCTTACCACCCATGTAACAAACTTCTGACCCTGCTGCTTCTTTGATTTTTCCCTGCTGCCTCACACCTCACATTAGTAATCTGCATCAGAGCGAAATGAGTGTAAGCAATTTGTATGGTCTGATCTGCTACACCAACTTTGTACAAGCACAAGCAGCTATACAAACAATTGAAGCCTTGGAGGACGATGCCCTGTGTGCCTCTCAAGCAGTGAAAGGGATCTGGACACCTAATTCCAGGGTTCATTTTCCAAATGCAAGCATGTTTCAACCCCTAAGCATCAAGAGTGACCTGGAGAAACTTCTAGGACAGAATATCTCATGTTCCCACAAATGAATGCATAAACTAAGTTGAAAATTAATAAAACAAGAATAGCTATGTAAGTTTTGCTTGAATAACGTGTACACTGTTTACAGTTGTGTATCTTGTTATTAATGCTTTTTTCACCCATATATAAACCAGTATCTCTACCTATAGTAGCACCTTTAATCTTTATCTAAAAGTTGACTGGCATACTAAGCAATATATTGCAGTTTTCATTAAAACAACACCTCTGCTCCTACTAAGATCCATCTACAGCTTAAACCTCCACTTCCTTGAGGTTACCCTCTGTCAGGCGAAGCATTGTAGGAAGACTCCACACCTCTAGAAAACTTATTTGCCTGGTAAGAGGGACAGAGGTGCAAAGAAGCCATTCTAATTTTAGATGTTGAACTGCAGAGTCTAATCCTCAGTGCCACTACATTCAGAGGAGACAGGCTATCACCTCTACTCTGCATGGTCTGCACAGGGAGCCAGGTGTAAGAACCTAATTCCAGCACATTTCAATTTATGAAGTTTGGCAACATGAATCTTCTCCCCCATCAGGGCACATTTTGACTTCTTTTTTTATTTATTTTATTTTTCCATTCTCAGAAATACTTTTCCATATCTGAAAGAGTAAAACGCCTCCAAACAAATGAGCACTTCAATGCAGATGGGCCAGATGGACCAGGGTTTGCTATAAAAATTGTCAGTATCCAACCACCTTGGTAAATCTCCCACCAGATAAGCACCCACCCTGAGTTCTGTTAGCCTAAGAATACTCCAACTCTTGTTTTAAATGATCAGTTACTAAAGAGAAAGTAGACAGCAGTTGTTTAAGTGTGAACTGCAGTAAGTGTTGGAAAACTTTTGCTTAATCTCCGAATTGCCTTTGGAACCCCAAAAAAGATTCAGAGTGGACCTTAGACACTTAACTAATTACAGGGTTTTTACAGATTTCAGCCCAGTCATTTTGAAGATAGAAAGGAAAGAAAGCTAATGAAATTTTGGCTCCCATTCAGTATTCATCAGATGTACTGTGCTAAATCAGTTAATCCAGAGAAACCAGCTAAATCAGCTAATCGTTGACAAAGCAGCAGCTCCACTTTGGAGTCTTAAGGCTGTTGAGGTAAGAGGCAAGCAGAAGGTAAAATGTGCCTGTGTTTCTGCCTGCTGATGGAACAGAGTACATAATGGAGTGACAGCATGAAAAGCAGGTACAGATAAGGATTGCTTACTGCTTTTGCTGCCTGGAGGAAGTAGGGTCTGCTCTGAAAAGTCAGACACAAGAGGATGTCCAAAGAGACAGAACATGAAAAGGGATCAAGGCATTTTCTTAAATGAGGTTCAGCAAGGCTTCAGGCAGCAGCAATGATGCCAAGACTTTTTCCAGCATCAGACTATAAATCAGTGCCTGACAGGCTATGGGCTAAAATTATGTCTCAAAGGGATGCTATCAACACAGAACCAGGAGAGCTCCAAGAGAAAGGCAATATCTGGCATATAGGTAATAACCCTGTTTCAAATGATAGGCTGCTCATTAATACTCTCCTGACCCAGAGCTTTACAGGGATTTCATTCAGCTGGGAAAAACTGGATTTTAATTTTTACTTTCATGGCCTGAATATTTCTGTTGAACTGCCTAGGAAATTCTCTTTGCTGAGAAAGGCTTAGCTCTAACCAAGGAGTGCTTGGGTTTAGAGTCAGATGAATTAAACCCTTCCCACACATAATTATCTGCTTCCTGCAGGTCAGCAGAGGGGCAGCCTGCCAGAGAGGTAGGTCACAGGCCACTCTTTCCTATACAGAGAAAACATTTGTCATAACAGTGAAAAGGAAATAGCATGATAATAATAACCAGGAGCCTCACCTGATGGTCCCCACTACTAGATGCAAGCCAAATGGTTTCCACAAACCTCAGTAAGTCATAAAAAAACTCAGAAAGTGATTACCTGCTCAGATTGTTTGAACCAGAATTATCCATTAGCATGAACATTTCTTCAACCTCCTTTACTTAACTTCCATGCCAAAACAGACCTAAGAGCTGTCACCATACGCTGACAGTAATCATTTATTGAATATGCATTACTTTTTTTTTACTGACACAGATGCCACTGCAATTTGGAGAACTCAAGAGTTTTTGCTCACTTTCTTTCTTTTCCTGACATATATTAAACTAAAGCTAATAGTCCAGAACTCAGCAGCTAGGGTTGTGAGTGCTTCTCCTATTACAACAGGCTCTGTAATGACAAAAAGCCAGAATCTGAATTTCACGTATAGAATTTTTCATGTATCCAGAAAAAATCCCTGTTTTAATGTATTCTTGCACCCCTGAAAGAAAATTACTGAAGAGGAACACACTGCTCTTTTAAATAAAAGATTATTTAAACTCCTCCTGCCCATTTAACCACCACAGACACACACACATAGAGAGATTATTTGGACTCACATTTTTGAAAAGTAGTATCAGCCCAAAAATTCATATTTTAAAAGAAGACCTTAACTAGACAGGGGAAGATAATGCAGTAACAGTTTGTAAGTGTCAGCTTCTTTTAAAAGACCGCAGTAAAACTTATTCTGTATACTGTGTACAACCCTCATCTCACAGGGGCAATAAAAATTAATTCAATCTGGAACAGATACAGGAAAGGATTTCCAAGATGATCAAGGGAATGGAGAGCTGATGTTAGTAAAGAAGACAGAAAGAAAGTTAGCTCATACGCCCACAGAAAAGAAGGCTGAGGATATTAAAGGTCTCTATTAATAGATCAAAAGGTAAACAGAAGGGAGGAGAAAGGAACTGTTCAAACTTAGAGACAATGTTGATGCAAAAGCAAATGGTTATAAAGTGACCATGAATAAATTTCAACCAGAGGAGAGATAGAAGGTTTCTAATGATCAAAGAAACTGAGCTTTGGAAATCTCCTTCAGTAGGAGTAGAGAGGGAAAACACCTTAATTAAGTGTAAGATGGAGCTCAATGGATTTGTCCTGTAGTAGCGGCAAGTCAGATTAAATGACACAGTCCCTTCTGTTCCACATCTTTTTTCAGGATAGAAATTGAGAATGTTTGTAGATATTTGCACATAAGTTATACAAGAATTAAGATAAGACTCCAATGTGTACAAAACTTTTTTCACTTCTATGGGACCAGCAATTCATACTGCCTTCAAAAGAAATCATGATGCAAACTGCAAAATTTAGATAATTACTGTTATCTGAGTATTTCCAGATTAAGTCACAGGTTAATTCCCAGCTTATTGCAGTGAATTACATTTCTGAGGGACTGTGCAGCTCTTGGAAGGTTTTTTTATACTATCATCTAAAAAAGAGATGGCTAAATTCTTCAAACTAAGTGACAAATTATTTCTGTTTGATTCAGCCTTTCAAGACAAGTGTGCAGCTGGCCAATAATAATCCATTATTTCATTTGATTTAATGCATTTATTTTTAAATGCTGCACTGCTGATGTTTGTTAAAACATGTTCCAACATCACTGAATCGCTGATAATCCTCAGGTAACAAAGGGCTATTTTTATATCCAGTCAGAAAGACAGATTTAAATAAAATATCTGGAGATAACAAGTATTCAGGGGAATGGTCTATCCTCAACTTCAGATTGGAAAAGAGTGAAAAGCAAGAAAATACAATAAATACATCCTTTCTGAAGGACTTAGAGGTGTGAGCCTACTCTGAAAAGGATATCTTTTAGATTTGTTCTTCAATCATTTGGAAAAGAAAAATGAGAGTCACTGATTTTTTAAGTGTTCACAGATGGGGGCAAAATACAAAATTATCTGTCAGGATCTGAGCACAGGTGTGTTTATTTCAAGGTATGAAGCAAATTTTCCTTCAGAGATTTCAGCAATAGTGTTTGAAACATTTCACTGGCTTAGTCTGGGTGTTTGCTTTTCTTTTAGAGAAGATCAGTTATCACTTCTGTAGCTTCATCTTCATTAAGGTGGGAATAGTGGAAGTGGATAAGTGGGAAGAGTGAAAATGAGATTCCAGTAATGCAGCAAGAGGGACATTGATGTAACAGGAATAACAGTGGCTGCTACTTCTGCAAAAAAAAGTTCATGTCTCATTACTAATTTTCGAGAATGGATAAGCTTTCTCTTTGAGTGGATAGGGTCTTTAGTGGGTGAGGGGGAATGGAAGTAATTAAAAAGGTCCAGACAATGGTTGCTTACCGGGCAGTCTTTCTTTGGCAAGGAAAGCAAAAAACATTCCATCTGGGAAAAGGGAGAGCCAATTTAGGATGGAAGGGTAAGGCCTAATTCCTGAGAACAGCTGAAAGTCTCACCATCCAAATCCCTTGATATCAAAGCATCCTACAACACAACTTTATATTCTGAGTACGACTTTGATTTATCCCTTTGATACCTCTCTGCAACAGTGAGCATTTTTCTATCAGTGCCAAGTTCACACTTTGAGAATAGAGTGAGTGAGATGAGCAGAGCAAACTTCTACAAAGCTTTTTGGGCCAAAATTCTACTCTGAAAATGCCTGTAATTGAGGGGTTTAGTGTCCCTAGAAATGCCTTCTAAAATCTCTGTTCCTTATTAACCACTTAGTTGTTATCAACAGCTTGTGTAAAATGCTGATTTCAGTGGTCTTAGGTTGATTATAACCACTTGGCCAAAAATAGGAAAAAGACTTTGTTAGTAATTATATTGTTTGGAAGTGTTTTAATTGTAAATTCCAGAGCTACTGACTCTTTCAAGCTTGAAGGAAATTCAGAAAGAGGAAAAAAAATGAAAATGGACCTTTATGTCTTTATACTGCAAGAACAGTAATACACAACATTTGGTATCTAACTTCATACTATACAGTTTTAGCATAATTTGTGCAAGTATGCTTGTGTTTATTAAAGAGAAATTCTGAACACAAATTGAAAAGAAATATGACTTTCAAAAAAGGCTGTGAATTTTCATATTATCTGACCACCTCCTCTAAGGATCTAAATGATCTAAGGATCACTTCTTCAGGTCATTCTCCAGACTGCAAACCATCTCACAACTAGGCTGAAAAGCAGATCTCCTCCAGTTCCTGTGTCTGAGTGGCATTTTGTATTTTTCTGCATCATACATTATTTTCAAATTTATTTTTTGCTGCTTATGCAATTTTAAATTCATTTATTTCCTGTTTTGCTGTGAACACTTCAAAGGCAGCAGTTTTGCAACTTTTTGTGATGCTGAGTATGAATACAGTGTCTTTCCATATCTTTTGTTGATGTCACTACATGTATTATCAACAAAATCAGCTCCAGGTGTTTGGCCTCCTGCACTTCTTGTGAAAGAAAATATGTAAACAGATTACACTGATAATATATTTCCCATCAAGAGTTGTGAGTTACCACATAAACTTTTCCTTGGTAACAAGGTTTTGTCTTTCACTTCCTTTAAGGCTTCAGTTACCCAACTGACTATCTCTAGAGCCATCAGTGCTTCCTACTGAGATTTTAGTGTTCAAAAGTCACAGCTTTTTCTTTTTTTTTTTTTTTTTTTTTTTTTTTTGCTTAGCCATTATCAATAGCTCATCTAGTAACCAAAATCCAAATTCCTCACAGATGGTGTCTTTCTGTATGATTTCCCACAGGCTTTTTGCAGGCTACTCCCTTGTTTGCATCCCTGTTGAACTCTGGTTGTCCCTAGGGCAATGCAGTATGTGGGTACATAGTTACTGGCAAAGCAAGCAGTGCCAGTTCTCAGTGCCTGGCCCAGAGGATCTAAATTCCAGGCTTTTATGGTCAATATAATTAAAGCTGCAGTTTTCCAACACATAACAGCATTGAAAGTGCTGAGTGAGAGCTCTGCCCTGGAGTGGCCTGACAGTGGTGCTCTGTCAGGGCCAAAAGCTGTGATGGACCATCTATCAGTTTTATAGGTCAGTCTGATGTCCATATACCCTTTGTAATTCATAAGCAGGGATACTGCCAGTAAATCAAATGAATTATAGCATGAATAAACAGAGATTTACTATTCATGTCTTAGCCAACAAGCACATAGCTCATTTTAAAGATTCTTAAACCATTGTACGACCAAAGTTGAAACCAGTAGAAAACAGGAGTTTTTAACAGGTGAAAAAAATTTGGTGGGACACGCTTTCACAAGAGAGGGCGAGAACACAGAAGCTAGGCATAAAACTCCAAAAGTGCTGTTTCTTTCTGTGGGGATCTGTACTTATTTTGTTTCCATTAATTATTTCCCCTGGGATTTTTTAAATCTCTGCTACTGAAATATTTCAATAAAAGTTAAATTAAAATAGGATTTGAGGGAGTGCTATTAAGGATTGGAATTTTCATTGTCTCAGTGTAAGGATTTAGTGGCTGTCTTGGCTCGCTTCTCACTTTTGTTGGTTACAGAAACTTTGAACGCCCACCCAGTAAGACATGTTACATTATTAACCTCCTGACTATGGACAATACAGTTTCACTCAAATAACACATGGCTGACAGCTGTCCAAACCAGGAAAACAGCCACCTCATCACTTACTTTCAAAGGGATTAGGAGCAAGACTATGGTCCACCGAATAAAAGGGTAAACAAGAAACAATCAAACCTAGCCTCTCTCTCAGTCCTCTGCCTCTGATTCACTCTGAGATTTCAGGTATGTCCCTTAACCTCTTTACCCTTGAGTTCTTTCATCTGTGAAGTAGAAACAACGTGTTCTTTGCAAAGTATGTGGAAACACAAAAGCATGATGGCACAATCACCATAGCAGTTACTGAGAGAATATAATAAATCTGGACCCTTGTAGTACTGTAATATTTAGATTATTTCATGAACATGGATTTTTTCCAACACATAGAGACTGATGATATAAGATGATACATTTTCAGATGCAGTAATTAGTTTGTATTTCAAAACTTCCTCCTTTCAGCATCTTTCTCACCACATGTTCTTTACAGTAGAATTGTAAAGTAGATAATATTTAGTGTACACACCATGTAAATAAAGTATCCTGCTCTATTAATAGAGAGGACACTTAGCTTCCAGTACTATGCAGCTAGCAGTCTTAATACTATGTATCAAGGTGGACAGAAACATCTTTTAAATTAAAATGGAATAAAATAATCTGCAATAGAAGTAAAGAAATTTCTGAGATGTTTTCTTAAATAGAAATTAGTTTGAGAAAGAATTTGAATTTGGGAAACCTGGTTCAGGTCAGTCCTTGGGCCATGAAGCAGGTGGTAATTTGGAGGCTGGTTAGTCACTGGTTCAAGGACGAATTCCAAACAGAATATAATTTTTTGTCAAACATGGTAGACACTTGCAAATAAAAATCATTCTTAATTAATCAGTCCTTTCTGACAATAAAAAGTAAAAACCCTTGCCCATCTCTAACCAGTCAATATGGTTAACCCTCACAGCATCAAAGGAGCAATGTACACACTGAGAACCAGATGCTTGTGTGAATGTTTTCATGCCTGTACCTACTAGTAAAGACAATGAACTATTCAGCTTATGGTATCACTACTGCATTCCTTGATGCTACAGCCTCAGTGTATGATCACCTGTTATGACCCTGTTTTCCTTGACTTGCCTCCAATTAGAGCAGGGGAAAATATTCTTAAGCTTGCATCAGGGTCTTTTTGGTTGATATTTTGTGGAAAGTGTCAACATTATTTACTAAAATAATTTCAGCATGAAACAATTGGTTTTCACATGGAACTGCTTTCATTTGTAAATACATTGCTTTTTTTTAAGCATCAAAAATTTATCCAAAGAAAATATTCTTTGGGATTATATGGAACAAAAACAAAGTGTAAAAAGTAAGTCTATTTCACCATCAAAACTGAAAACTCTTATTTTTGAACTCATGAGAAGTCATATTCTTTTTTTATTCTTTCAGAGATAAAGATCATTTAATCATACAATTTTAAGTCCCCCATAATACCTCATCTCTGTCTTTTCCAGATTTTGAGGATTCTCTCCCATTTTCCTTTTTACCTTAGACATGACTTATTTAATCTACAATCGTAAATGTAAATATCATCCTCCTGCAGATTGTTCAAAGATCTACCTTAATTCTGCAGACCTATTTTAGGCAATTCTAAATATAATCTTGTCTATCTGATCGTTCAGCCTGCAAAAGAGAAGGTTTTGGGGTGACCTAATGGCAGCCTTCCAGTATCTGAAGGGAGCCTACAAGAAAGATGAAGAGAGACTGTTTACAAGAGCATGGAGTGACAGGACAAATGGGAATAGCTTTAAATTGACAAAGAGTAGGTTTAGATTAGGTATTAGGAAGAAATTCTTTACTCTGAGGGTGGTGAAGCACTAGAACTGCTTGCCCATAGAAGTTGTGGATGTCCCATCCCTGGCAGTGCTCCAGGACAGGTTGGATGGGGCTCTGAGCAACCTGGTCTATTGAAAGGTACCCCTGCCCATGGCAGGGAGGTTGAAACTAGATGATCTCTAAGGTCCCTTCCAACCCAAGCTATTCTATGACTCTATGATCTAATAACCGGTTTTCTCTCAAGATTAACATGGCTACAACAGAACATCCATGGGTACTTCCATCCTTCTCTGTCTTGTGCTGTCTATAAATAGAGAATATCATCTTCAAAGTAAACCTATTACAGTACTGAAATTGACATCATTGTTACATGTTGCAGCTTCTCTCTCCACAAAATATTTAAGTGTGGAGAAGCGGCCCTTCCATGTCCAAGCTCCCACCACAGTTTAAATACTACAAGCTTTTTCTGTAGCCTTTATCCTGAACTTACTTGGTAATCATGTTTGATGATCATTTCTCCTGATTGCCACATCTCTCTCAATCACTCTCACAGCTCTGCCATCTACTGCATTGTTCATCAGGTATTTACTTTCTCTCTACAGGCTCTTCACAACTCCGTTCAATCCTCATAATTATGTCACATTCAGTTTTGCGAAGCTAACTCCAATCAGTCTATTGGCTATTATGCTTTTCCCTCTTAGGAAGAATTTACCGAATCATCCAAGATGCTCTTTCATTATTCTCTTCTAGATTGCTCCTAAAGTCTTTCTTTGATGTGTCACTAGGCTGTTGATGCATTAAAGCCACAATCTATCATGCTGAATAACACTCATGTGTGGTGATTAATTTTAGCTTTACTTGACAACCCCAGTACTCTGCAAAGACAATAAGGAGACAAAAATAAGCTAGGTTTATATTCACAATAACTAAGTCAACAAATCCACACCCATCTTTGTATACTTCTGTATAACCAGTGGCAGAACATGCAGGAGGCTAACAGGAGGCAGAAATAATAGTCTTTTGCATTCAATTGCAACATTGCGTTCCAAATTTGATAGAGGATTATTCATAATTTCACTGGCACACTTGATTGGCTTATTTTCCCAAACTTGTAAAGCAACATCAAAAGTCACCAGGCTATCAAGGTTCAATTGCTAGCATTCTCTGGGAGACTACCATGATGAAAGTGGTGTCACAATTTGTTTACCTCACCTTAACACTGTGCATGTTCATGCTGTTAGAGATACCTTTGAGAAGAAAGTATTAGAGCATGCAGCAAGTTTTTAAAACTGCTCAACAAAGATGGGTTTATTTTCTGTGTGCTTTTTTTACAACAGACACCTGTGACAGTGGCCAAAAGAGACAGCATGATTCAGCTCCAGCACATGGATATGACCAAGGTGAGATGTCAGTCTTGTAGTGCCATCCTTTCAAGTGAACAGTATATAGTCGTTATTGTTCCCTTTGAGTCTATATCAGAGCCAGCTTTCAGCAACAGAGCAATGGAGTCAACTATAAAATAAGAGAAATATAAAACAACTACAAAAATTGTTTCCCATTCATCTGAAAACACCCTGGCAGAAAAGTGCTATTGCTTCAGGGGGCAGAACCTCCCAGAGGGCTCAAGACAGCTGGGGAAAATTGTGACTAAGAGCTGCCAAAAGAAACAGAATAGTGGACAATAAATTTCAAAGTATCAACCAGGTCGCAAAAGAATCAACAGAAATTGGAGAATGTGTTAAGATTATTCAACCTAACTGAGAGTTGAGTGGATCAGAGTGCTCAGTTTTCATGCAAGAATGACAAAAAAGGCAAACTGCTTTACCTTTTTGTGTAGTAATCTTGAGATGTAAAGTTAAAGCAGTAACAGATCAAAATAATTTGGATTTGGTTGATGCAACAACTTACTTTAAAAGGATTATTATAGCACTATCTGACAAAGCTTAGGAAGCTTTATAGTGCATACCCTATGTAAATTAAAACTATCAACATAATCTCTATCATTTTCCATCCATATTCTTCAGAAATATAAGAAATTGTTTCCATAGTCATTCATTAAAAAACTCAATTTATGGTAAAGCCAAGAAAACGTTGGCATTTTTTCAAACAGCTACTAAATCATCAGGTGGAGAAAATGAAAAAAAAAAAAAAATTAACAAAACAAAGCAAACAAAAAAAAAAATCTACACTACACCCAAAAGGTAAACCATCTTACAGAAATATACTTTGGAAAAAGCCAGGAAAATGCCACAGCAAAGCATAAAGGCAACTAAGTCTTGCAGTAGGAAATGCAAAGACATACCCCTTCTAAATAATATCAGTCCAGAAATCTGCCCTAAAATCTTCATTATTTTATCTTGGAAAATTGGTATGTTTTAGCTTTCTCATACATACACATTTTTTCATATCTAACTTCACAGCATTCATTTATCAGCTCAACCTTACCCTAATGACAGCCAATACAGATATTTAACTGACATCAAACCAGTAATAATCTTCTTGAATTTGGAAGGCCAAGAGAAGCTATTTTGAGATATCCATAATGCATACCTCAGAGGAGAAGGAAAGCAAGGCAGTTTAAATAAATTAGAAGCCAAAGAGAAGTGGAATGCTGTCACCATAGCAGAGATTCCTTCATGCTCTCCTGAATCTCATGCCATAGCTCCTACTTGTGCAAACCGTAACATGTATCTGCACTTACTTTGAAAACCATCACCTCACATAAAGTCCACAAATCCATGACAATAGGCACATAAGCCTGTTTGCAGCTAGAGGATAAAAATCACATTTGTCAGTGCCAGGCAGCAAGAAAGTTACCATGCTGGGCAATTCTAAAGTAAAATAAAACCCATAGCCATAATAATTCAGTTCTGCCTTCCTACTCTACAGGTAGTGTTAAAATATTCCCCAAGAAGAGGACAGAAAAAGGATGATTTCTCCCACAGAATAGGGAGGATCTCTCACACCACTGAAAAATATTTAATTATTTTCTCTAAGTTTTTTTTATGAGAACTGGGGTCCATTTACCAGATTTCCATGCCTAAAATTTAGCTCACCTACCTGAAACCAATATTGGTGTTGCCATCACATGGTATAAAAAAATAAATTAAACCTCAATTTCCATCAGTACTACTCAATCCTTTTAGTGTTACTCATGACAGCAGGAAGAAGCATGTAACAGCTAAAGAACAGAGATATTTTTTAGTGTGGGAAAGATATTTGCTTGTTTTCACTTCTCCAAAACTACCTGTGAGTTTTGATGACTGAAAAATTAACTGCCTAGGTTCAACTGTCACCAAAGGGTCTGTTCACTTCTTACATACATTTTGTGCTCCTAGAAAGCAGTCATTAAAGAGAGTTTCATTTACCTTCCACGGTGTCATCACAGTATATAGCTTAGAGTATAGCTCTGAGGTGGAGGTAAGTTGAAGAAGAAAAAAAGCCCCTATGTTTTCCTGTCTCATCTCCTGAGACCACTGTTTTCGAAAGAAATGTAAAAATTGTGAAGTGTGAAAACCTGTAGAGGAAACCATGAAAAGCAGCCAAAAGCATATCATCTCAGTAAGATGCGGCAGAGTTAACAACAGCAAGAGAGGTGATGGAGAACAAAGATATTTTTAATTTTTTACAAGCATGTTGAAGAGTCCTTAGGAATCATAGATTTATAATTACAGCTCATCCGAGGAAATAGAGAACCTGAATATATCTGTACAGGACTTACTATGTTGTAAGTAATCTATCCCATAATTTTGGCATATTTATACAAAAATGTATTTGACTTTCTAAACTTTAAATTAGATTGGTGGTTTTTTTTTAAAGAGTAAGAAGTTAGTTGGTCATCAGTGGACAAACATGTTTGTCTGCTGTGTTTAGATGACTCACCACATACCAGTGGCTTGGCCTTTTTTATTCTGTTCTCCTATGCTCCTAAGTGGCAAAAGAAGAGCTACAGAATATTCAGCATGACACATTCCATGCCTGAGAACAAAAGACTTTTATTTAGCTGTTTATTCACTTAAAAGAACAAATGAAAGTAGACTCTGGGGCATATTCACATATATACTATAGTAGCTAGTCCTTCTCCCTGTCGCAAATGACTTTGAGCTAAGGTCTTCTTTTACTTAGAAGGCCCTTCTCACAATCTTCACAGAAGAAAAAAAAAACCTTTTTCCTCCTCTTTCTATTGAATAATGTCCAAATAATCTTAGGTCTACATGGTGACTCAGGGAACTCTAAGCTATGTCTCTGCCTTGAGACTCTTTCCCTCTCTAAGAAAAGAACTGAGACAATCAAGGAGCTGGCCACAATATCCTCTATACAGCCTTATAACATAGCTTTTAAAACTTCTCAATATGTCCCAGGAAATGGTTATATATGTTTGCCTGTGGCCTTCTGCATTCAGCAGTTATATTAGGCACAAGTTACAGAGTCACAGAATATTCTGAGTTGAAATGGACGCACAAGGATCAAGTCCAACTCTTAAGTAAATTAAGTAATTAAGTGAATTACTTAATTACTCTTAAATATGGGGATTGAAGCTATGACCTTGGCATTATTAGCACCATGCTCTGACCAGCTGAGCTAATCTCAGTTGTTTTGTTACCTCAGAAGAACCTTGTACAAAGAATTGATTGCTTCATTTGGACTTGACTTTTAACAGGGGCACTTGAGAGTGAAAAATACTGCAGACACATTCTATCAAAGCCAAGATCAAGAATTGGATTACAAAATAGGAAACAGAATGGCAAAAGGTAAAAACTAGTACACTTTTTGGATTATACTTGGTCAGCGTAATTCCTCCTTAGCTAGCCAAGTAACACCTTCATCCTAGATTTAGAGCTAAGACCTTACTGCAGTCTATAGCTTCCTCACAAGAGGAAGAAGAGAGGCAGGGTCTTTTTTGCCTTCCCCTTCCTCTTTCCCTTCCCCTTTCCCTCCTCTTCCCCTTTTTCTCCCCTTCCCCATATGAAGTGAACCCAAGTGAACAGCATAAAGCTAAGTCAGGGTAAGTTTAGGTTGAATATTAGGAAAAGGTTCTTCACCCACAGGGTGGTCGGGCACTGGAACAGGCTCCCCAGGGAGGCAATCAAAGCACGAAGCCTATCAGAGCTCAAGAAGCATTAGGACAATGCTCTCAGGCACACAGTGGGATTCTTGAGGTGGTTCTGTGCAGGGCCAGGATTTGGATTCAATGATTCTTGGGGTGCCTTCCAACTCAGGATATTCTGTGATTCTATGATTCCTCATGAGGCAATCTAAGATGTCTCTCCACCACCTACTCACATTCTGTCTTTCAGGTGCTGCTGCACATGGCTGAATCCAATTTATACACAAAAAAAAAAAAAAAAAAGCATATTCAAGACTTACTCTTTAAAATTTTGAAGCTGTTCTTGTAACACTGGCTGCCTTTTCCATCTAGCCTTCCATAGGACAAAAGCTAGACTACAGCACCTTGAGCCTATGGACACCAAAACAACTTTCAGTCTAGTCTGGGGACTATCACCTTTTGCATGATCATTAGGCTGGCAATTTCCCATTTTTTCACCTACTTCTGACTAGGAAGTAAATGGACTAGATGGCTGGCTAGTCAGACAAGGTATTTTCTTACGCTAAAATTCCTTTTTTTGTGACAGGAAAAAATTACATAAAAGGTATAGACTGCCAGCTGTTGTTATACTTCAATGTCTCCTTGCAGCGATTGAATGGAATACACCAATAATACAGATCCTACATTTAACAAGGATGTATGAGACAGTGTATACTCCACCCTCAAAGGCGTTGTCAGCATTGTCAGAATTCATCAGTTCAACTGAGTAGGTTGTAAGTCTTGCTATAGAAATTGGGGAACCTTTATGAGATCTCCAATGCTCTCCATTTCCACTAGTTGCTGGGATAGAAAGCCAGGAGGCAGTCTATCCCTACAGTTAAGACGAAGGTTGTTGGTTCCAGCTGAACGTGCTTAGATACAAGTGCCAGACAGCATTCTTGCAGCTATAGCTACTTCTGCTCGTATAAAAAAGAAGCTGCTGCCTGTTCAGCTCTGCCTGTTTCCATGTCTGCCCGAAGCTACGGAGGCAATAGAGGATAAGCCTTCAGAAGCAGACCAGCAGGACCACGACATTCCCACTCAGCAGAGTGAGCTTTGCCAGGCCTGTCTTAAAGCTGACAAGGTGCAGGGCAGGGAGGCGAAATCTCCACGCTGTGCCAGGCTCTGTCATCGAAATTGTATTTGCATATTGCAAAGTACAGGCACCTACTTTTCTCTTATGGCTGTGACCCCTTCCTGGTTGACCCTCTCCTATCAACTGTGGAGCCCATATACTATAACAGGGGGAAGAGTCAGGCTGATAATCCTGCTTAAACTGCTGACAATCAGCAAATAAGGCTTACGGTCACTAACTGATCAGTAACAGCAGACCAAATCATTTAAAGGACTACATTGCATCTTTGCACTGAATGTGTGTGAACGTGAAACAGTGTGGGGAGAAAAAGGCATCTAAGTAAAGATTACTGCACTGTGTGAACACCCAAATGGGTTGACCCAGACTTGTAATTTTAATTCTGGCGCTCACGGATTTTTCAGTGGTTGGCCTTTCAACCTTAAGTTTTCTTTTCTGTGTGGGAGAATGTATACTAGAAAAAAGTATGGTAGAAAGGAACTCCTAGAAAATATCAAAATTGAGAGAGATTGCAATTACAGTCTGCACACACTGGTGCAGGATTTCTGATTCCAAAAGGATATGCCTTGAGAAGAAATTTTACAAAAATATGTACATTCTCACAATGTGATTCTGTGCCATGTTCCCTCTTGGAGATGGTATCAGTCTTGCAGATTAACTGCTACTCAGTCAGCTACATCCTTAAAGGGACTGTGGTTCTCTTCATAAATGATTCAGGCAGAAACAGTATACAGACTTAATTTGATGAGGATAAAAAACTGGTGAGGAAGAAGCAGTTACTTGATCATTTAGTTTAGATGAATGCACCTTGCTCCCTATTACTCTGTAGTGCTCATGGTAACCAGACAGGGGCTAGGAGGTAGGTCTCCCAAGCGCTGTAGCTCACCTCCTTGTTTTGATCACTTCCACAGGAGGAAAACCAAGTTTTAACATGGACAGAGAACTGACCTTGTCAAAAAACCCTAGCAGTCAGTGATAAAAACGAAGAACAAAGTATATTTGTGTGTGAGTCCAGACAACTTTTGCTCATCGACCTTTAAAACCTGAGACTACAGAGTTCAAAGTGGGACTGTTTGTATCCCTTAGGTCTCAATTTTAACATCTTAGAAAGATAAAATGAGACATGGTGCACAGGAGAGCAGTAAGGGAATACAGAAGTGACAAGGAAAAGAGCAGGGGGAAGTCTACGACAGAAAGGGATCATAACCAAAGAGGAATAAGGATGACTTGTTGCTAGGCTCTGAAGCAGAACAGACTCCTTTACTGACAGCAGAATGAAAGCCTAAGACCTACACCAGAACTAAGAAAAGGTGGTGACTATGGACTTCATTGTGAGAATTGACAAGTTTATCACTTGAACTGTTGCAGCCAAGGAAGATGTACAATGTTTTTCATGAGCAAAAATGTCTTTCTTTAATGACAACATATTCAGCAGGTGAGACCTCTAACGAGATAAACTCTCCTTTTCTTTCTCTTATTTCCCTTCCCCCAATATTGACAAGGTAGAAATCAGGAGGAGCACAAAAGAAGAAGGAAAAATAACAGTTTTACTAAAAATAGAAAGAAACAAAAACAGGGATAAAAAAAACACAAAGCAACAATAGCAGAAAATAACTCCAAAGGTCAGCTTTGGAATCAGTTCTCCAGTGAGCAAAAACCCAAGTATCTAGAGAAAGTTCCAGTGCACACGTGTTTTTATCTCCTGTCTCCCAGGTTCCTGGGATGCTTCACTTCAGGGACCCACCTTCCTGGCAGGTTCCAAGATGCTGGGTACAGTCATTCCCTGATTCAGCTCAGAGGGGGGTGAGGGAAGGGGAGTGGTCCCCCATGATCCGAATTATGTGATAGTATGAAACATGAAATTTTGGTAAATAGTTAGATCATGGGGGGGAAAAAAAGCTTCAACAAACTTACACATGCTTCTACACAGATACAGTAAGAAACAAGGTGGCAGTGCTGGAATACCTAGCTTGATACAGCAGTCACATAGAGGAAAAACCATCAGTAGAACTTTATTCCATTGGATTGTGAAGCATGGGGAAAACTACTGGATAAGGAAGTGTAACTACGTATTAGAAGCCTTTATCTTTTACATTATAAAATCTTTATATGGAGTACGAGTTAATGAAAGGTCTGTACCTACAGTATGATAGAACGCCTATGGACTGACATTTTAGACCCAACTGGGAGGAGTTCCATATTGGAGTTATACTGACAGGATGGTCAGGATAGCAAGAGTAATCAACATACTAAAAGAGGTCGGTGAGGTTGTGAAGGCAGGAGACAGTAAAAAAAGGCCTCTGTGCTGTCTTTCTGAAGATATCCTTAGCACAAATGTAGTGCTAGGGTTGATGACATATTTTTGTATGTTTTTAATGCTTAATAGTTCAGGCACTCAGAGAGCTCTGAACAAAAGCAGTAATGTTTATTTATTTGAGTAGCACACAACCAGAAGCTCAGAATACAGCAGAGCCCTTTTGACCTTCATAGGATGTGGCTCGGCATCCAGGTTGAAACAGGAAAGACAAAGCCATATGGTACCTGCATAGCTTGAGATTGCTTAAACAATATCTTAGACTATCAGAGTTTTCTAGCTCCACAGCCCAAGACAAAGTCATTCGGGCTTTTAAAAATTCAAGCTTTTTATAAAGCAAGTATGGCACCATAGAGAAAACACATTTTTATGGGTTCCTATATCTTAGGAAGAAATAAAGAGATAGAGTGTGAAAATTAATGAGATCCTTCACCAGAACTTATTTGAACAGCTAAATGAAGAATAAATCACAGCAGTAAAAAAACAGCACAGTAAAGTGTTATATCAAACAGAAATATGACAAAAAAGGAGGTGTGATTACTTATTAAATTGAAAGTGTATAGACCCTAATCTGACCCACTATTATGAGTTGACCTCTGTCTGACCTAGTATTATAAGCTAGATATCTTACACCTACTTGTTTATACTGCAAGTAAAATGTCAGTTATGATTTAAACGTTTTAGTGCTCAATGTTGATTTTAAACCTACAGAATAGACAATCCAACACTTCCCAAGATCGTATTTTGCAGTTTAATCATCTTTACTCTAAATGATTCGCACTTTATTTTCAGCTGGAATGTGTCTAGTTTTGTCTTCCAGCTGTTGATTCTTGTTTTGCAGCTCCCTGCTAGATTAAAGATCTCCGTGGTTACCCAGTAACTTCTTCCCATGAAAACACTTATCCATATTGATCGCACTTCATGTAAATCATCTTTTAGATAAAACAAACCATATTGTGCTCTCTATGTTTTTAATTCTGACATTATCCTCAGCCCTCATACTGTTTTCTTCTGTGTTCTCAAATTTTCAGCTTGCTCTTTGAGTATTAATTCATTTCATCTCTCTACAAGCTGGACATCTAGCCTTGACAAGTCTCACTGGCGAAGAAAAAGATTGGAAAACCATGCCATGAAGTAGAACAGTCTAGAGCAGTCTGACAATCCTGGGCTGAAGCTGAGGAGCTAAAGGGAGTCCTTTCTTCCCAAAAGTGCAGTCAGAGATAATCACACAACTTACTGTGCCTAAACAAGAGCACCGATGTTCATGTAGCAAAATGCAGAAACAAAACAGGTAAACAAAACTCAACAACATGCAAAACTGAACAAATAGCCAGTTTTAAAAGATACATTATTTAATCTGGAATTATAAATGCAAATCTCTTCATCATAAGTGAGTTACTGAGCCCTGAACCAACTAAGTCAAGCTAGTAAATACCAACAGCATTAAGCAAAAGATTTATTTAAAGATATATTTATTTTCATATGCCTTTCCAGCAAAATAACAGTCTAAAAATATTCCCCAACATTTATTCTACAAGAGATTCAAATTCAGTAAGGAACTTTAAATGTTGCAATTTTTTTTTTAATGATGTCTGAAATTAATCAACAAATTTTGAATTAGTTCAAATCATCTGAATGAATCTATTGCTTGCAAGATAGAAAAACTTCTTTGTGGTGTAAATTAATTTTTATAAGTAATTTTCATTGTTTCTTTGAAGGAAAGTGTCAATTTCAAGATAAAAGAATGGCAGTTTGTCTAATCAAATACAAAAACCCAGATGGATTGAAAATTAGGTAGCTATTTCTTCCTCTCTGGATGAGCAATCATGGGAGTGGTAGTCTTCTCAGGGGAAGAAGCATAACAGTACAGCAACTCTGAGTGATCTAGGAAATGCATAAATGGTCTCCCAAAGAAATGGTACATGGTAGACTGGGGAGTCAGAAGGGAACACGGACTCTCACTGGGGAGCACTAAAGAAAGATGAGATGAATGTTCCAAAGAGACAAAGAACACAGGTTTACTGTCTTAATATTAAAACAAAGTAAGCTGAAATGTGTTTACTATGCTGTGGCAGTGCAGCACCTGGCAAGGTGCTTTTCTGGGACAGAGGACCTGGAACCACCTGGCTCAGGAAAATGAGAGCAAGTTAAGTCTTGTATATGGCAAAAACTATGTCAATACCCTCCGGAAAACATTTGTTTCTTCCCCTCTTTTATCTCCAAAGCCCTACTGGAAAACAAATGAAGAATACCAGGTTTAAAACTGTCTGAAGTGTATTCACCCCTACACTAATTTTTATCAAGTTATTAAAACAAATTCTTCATAAAGGCGCTGTATTTCTACTAAGACTGTAAAGAGAGATTAAATGAAATCCTCCAAGCCCCTTGTAATGCAAAAGTATTTGTCAAATGAATCATCAACAAAGCTGTACTTAGTAGGTATGCCTGTGCTTATTTTAGCAACAATCTCCCTCTTGCCCATAATCATCTTCCTTAAAGTAAGATAATGGTGTTCCAGCAGCACAGAGTAAAGATTTGCTAAAGTTTCTTTTGTCTTTTTTTTTTTTTTAAGTTGCAATCTTTGCTTTCTGCTTTGCATTTCATTGTGGGTTATTATGGCATGGGAGTGAAACTTGTCAGTTGTCAACCTCACAATGTCAGCAGCCTGGAAATGCTCGTGCTGCTACCTAGTAATTACTCACACATCAGTGTTAGATCTGAGCAAGCATGGGCGTCTTTGCAAAGCCTTCAGAACTTCAGTTTCAGCTCCCAGTACATGCTATTAATGACAAACTACAAATCAGGCGAAGAAATACTTCTTCAAATGCAGGCACTCAGCCTGGGAGATTTTCATTCACTTTACTACAGCTCCAGTCAAGGAACTTAGGAATGTGCTAATTTATGTGGGACCCTGCTGGCATTTCCGGAATGCCAGATGGTGCTTGGCCAATCACAAAAAAAAAAGTGATTTTTTAAAGAAATGTGGCACATTGTTCCGGTGCTCATACCTGGTGTTTGTACGGAAATGCATCAGAGATTTCTGCCACTAATGACTACTTTTTAAGTCACTCAACTGTAACTCAAATTGTCACTCTTTTTTTCCAAGGTGGTGATTTTATTTCTCACAAGTGAAGTGGGGGGTTTTTCCAAGTGTACTGTGAAAAAGTCATACTACCCAATTTTCTGTTGACAGGAAACTTGCAGGAGATTTGCTGTCATGTAGAGCATTTTTACATTTTTTCTCACAAAGTTCAACATTCTGTAACACATCTTGCTATATTGGTCTCAATTTACATCTGTCCTTTTTCTTTTTTTTTTCCAGTTGAACAATAGAAACATTGATTGGTAAAAGCAGCACTATTGTTAATTTGATTGAAAATACTGGAGTTACCAAAATGGAAATTCACTTTCACATAGTTTTAGCTTATTGTCATAAGTTACTATGGCAGCAAGCAAAATTACTAGCAGTAAATAAACATTCTTTTTACATGAGCATAAATTATTTTAGTTCCTGTGACTTTAAAATAAGAATAATTGCTGTTATTTAGCTAAGCCATATTATTTCTCCTTGAGAAGTTGAGAAGTGTCTCCTCAAAAATCTAATTCCTTGTTAATTACTCTTTACTACAATGTTTTACAGATTATAGTTACTATCTCCCAGGGGAACTATTTAATAAAATAAAAAAAAAATAGATATAATTTGTAAAGATTTTTCTCTATTCTTGTTCCTTTGATAACTGATTATACAGTCAAACATGTTAAAATTTGTCACACATAATCAGATTTATTATCCCTGGAACTGTTCAAGGCCAGGTTGGATGCAACTCTGAAGAACATGGTCTAGTGAAAGGTGCCCCTGATCATGGCAGGAGGGTTGGAACTATGTGATCTTTAAGGTTCCATCCAACTCCAACCACTCTATGACTCTAGCATTATGAACATCATCTGTCTTCAAGTAGTGGAATATATCTTTTGACTTAATGAATTATACAAGGTACTTAGACTGGTTATTTTAATCCATGTTTTATCACAACCACTTGAGGATCATGCAACAGAAAAGAAACCTTGAGATATTTCTTGGCCCAGCTTCACATCCCAAGAGTCATATCCTCTCTCCTCTGGAGTAAAAAAATGATGTGTGAAAAAGAGATGTTTGTACTTTCCTGGCTGTTCACAAGCAAAGGCTGGACTTCAAAGTGTTGTGAAATATCCCCAGTGGTCTCTAGGCAAGATATAAGTCTGAGGATATCTCATGTTCAGCCAGAAAAGGCTGTCCAGAAACTCATTCCACAACGCTGCACATGCACTGCTGCTGCAAGCTTCCCTTGACAGTGCCAACTCTTCTTAATGACAATCACGTAAGACTTGGAAAGTCATCTGCCCATTCTTGGCTAAGAATCCCCTCCTCAACATTCACAATTTAGGAACATATGGGCTCCCTTGTCAGTTTACACTCATGCCCATCTGTTCAGATGGCATGGAGTCTGTCCACAAGTCAGTCAGATTACTGCTCTAGGATACGGTACACGTGGCATGCAGTAATGGGTTTAGATGAGCAGCCTGCACAATACTGAAAACACCTTTTCTGCTGCAGAATGCATCTGTACCAGCAGTCAAGCATTGGTACCACATGCCTCCTTACACTTGAACAAAGACATTTGAATGTATTTGACAGAATAAAAAAGGAAGCTGCCAGCTGACCACTGTCTTTGATTGTAACAGATAGGGCTGTCTGAGTAATAGAAACACAAAAAGAACACTTTCTCAAGATGCATAGTCTTGGCTAATCATGCAACAATTAATTTACAAAGTGACCCAGAGGAATATACAGAACTACAATTGAATAATTCAGTGAAGATTAAGGTATAGACTGTAGTACCTAGAATATACCTAGAAATATCATTTCACCTTTGCTTTCATCTTTCACCGTTGCTGGGAAAACAAGGGGACCAGGTGAGAGGAAAATGTCAACTCCTAGAAAATGGTATGTCCCTCACGGCAAAGCAGCATTCAGAATGCAGGAACTTGCATTTTCCTATAACATGTTGGGAGCTGGGTTTAGATTTTGCAGTAGTTGTTCCCTAGAAATGCCCTCAGGCTTATTAGTAATTGACAGGGTTACACACTAATTTTAACTTGGATGGCCCAGGGCATCTAGAAAGAAGTTTCACATCTGCCAGGATATCGAACACAAAGTTAGTTTTCAACACCTCTGTGGTAACATCCCATTGAAGCAACATCTCATTGAAGCCCTGTTGTCTTTAGTGAAAAGACTTGGCAAGTGGGTAGATAAAACAGGTGAAGACAGGTGAAGGTCTTTTCATATCCATAGAAATGCAGCATCCTTGCAGATTGTACCAGAGAGCTTTTATAGAACAGACTACACTATACATCAGCACGGCATGTCTGGGATAGAAACTGTATGTTTGTATCTGAACAGAGATTGGTCCTATCAGGAATCTTCAACATTTATTGTAGTGGTTTCTCTTTCGCTTACGTCAAGTAGGACAGATGTTACTTTCTTGAATCACATAAAATTTTTTTCTCCAAATACACATAAATTCAAGACAAAAGTTTGGTAATCCTACAAGCTGGCATGTTTTAGCAAGTGTAGGCATGCAGGAGGAAGTTTGAGCTTCAGATGAAAAACCCCTCTCAAATTATTCCTATTCTGAATATTGTTAATCCAAACAACTTTAGGGAATGCCTTCTAGTAATTAATATACTCACATAATTAAAAAAAAAAAAAATTAAGAATTTGCAGAGTTCAGAGACCAGAAATGGATTAAACTGTTGGTTAATATTGTTTGAACTGCCTAATCAGAAATCCTGTAAAATGCTGCCTTTCAGTTCTATTTCAGTAGAGATTAAATTAGGAGACAGCTGAACCACTTAATAAAAGTAAACTCACAAATAAGAACAAATCCAATGAAAATAATTCTTCAATAAGGAGCGGTGATTTATCCAAGTTTAGTGTAATTAATACTACTCAAATTTCATTAAGAATTTCACTCAAATATTTGTTTCAATTCTTTAGGTAATTCACACTATCACCTGTATTTCCTTTCTACAAACTCTTGAATAGCAAAGATTTATCTACAAGTTCAGTGGTATATGAATTGCAAAGCTTGTTCTACAATTATAAATAAAAACCAGTTTTAAAATCTGCTCATTAAGTAGTACAAATAAAGAATATCTTCAAGGAAATTTTTTTAATATTGCAGAAAAAAAGTAACTGTGCATAACATGGTTTCCAGTGTGTTTTTCTGAGCTAATTTCTCTGTTTTTCTGAGCTAATTTTCCTGTGTGTTCACTGTTTTTCTTAACAAATAAGGTAATAAGAGACTGTGACATAGCATGTGTGATCCAAACTTGGGGTTAGCGTGATCTTTGCTCACTAACAAACTTGAAATAAATCCTACTGATTTATGTTGGCTTGCTTCTCTTGTTTAGAAAGTTGTATCAGGTTGAAGTGCAAGGAGAATGCTTCACTGAATAAATATTCATTTTACCTTGCACCTCTTTTTTAGCTTTTTAAGCTTTCCTCTTCAAGAGAAGGAGAAATTATAGCACTATAAAATGCACAAAAGACAAAGAACAGTACATTTGGCCTTGGACCTTAGGCAGCTGTAGAACAAATGACAAATGAATTTGCTTATATCATTTATATCCCAGAAAGAAAAAAATTTAAAACAAAAAAAACCAAACAACAACAACAACAAAAAAACCAAACAAACAAAAAAAACAACAACAACAACACAAAATCCCCTTACTTTTCATGCACAGATCCAACAGCAAATGTACTGATTCTCGAGCTACTGGGTCTTACCTTCCAGAGTTTATCATTACCAAACCTGAACGATTCAGTACATAGTCCACAACAAAAGCCATAATTTAAAGCAAGAATACAGGAGCATACATAAGCAAAACTGACCTGAATAAAGTCAAACTTCTCCAAACAACAGACAAAAGCACAATGACAGATTGTCTGCTGAATGCCCAATATTAATAAATTCTTAATGCCCTTTCATGCGTTACTATGTTGGGAAAAAGAAATACAAAAGAAAGTACTTTCTCATGCTAAAGAGATTCCATTAGGTGAATTACTCTTTTGGATGTTCAAGAATGAATGACACAGGTATAACAGGCACTGATTCTGGAATACTTTTTTCCTTCTGCTTGTTTGAATTAGTTATTGTATGCAAGTCTTAGTCTTTCCTCTTGCAAACAAGTAAATCCAGTAACAAAAGAGGATTACCTAGAGCTTGTCCTACCATTGAAAACTGAGGGTTTTAGCTAATTCCTAAAACTTTCAAGACCATTCAACATACTTTTGACTTTTGATTTCCCAGTGTCAGGGATCCAGCAACACAGCACCTGTGAAGAACAATGAGTTTAAAGGTCCACATACATATAAAGAACTAAACACATGGACAATGAACAAAGAATGTTCATTGTAGTAAAAAAAAATTACCTGTAGAAAAATTACAATGCTGGAAACCCATAAAAATATTTTAGTCACTGCTCTGGATCCAAAATTCAGAACATTTAAAGATGTCAGCTCTTGCAGATGCAATCTCTGAGAGAAACAAATGGGCAACGAAGATATAACAATCATTTTTACTAATGTCAGAACAATAATTACCCAATCTGAAAAGCATAAAGGACCTAATCCCTCTGCCATCTATACAGAGGAAAAGAGATGCATGAAGAAATGCTACTTTTAGATAGCACTTGCATTGGGTTACATCTAATAGTTCCATCTAAATGCATGCTATTCAGGCAGTACAAAGATGAATATTGGGATGCAATACAGGGACTGAAAATTTGGGCATGCAGGTGTGTTTATTGAGGAAGACTATGAGTAAGTTATGAAACAGCCTTTGATGAAAGAATGATGAAGACAATCAGTCAGGTCAGTTGGAAGTGGACAGCCGAGACCCATAGATGTGCACTAAGGATCAGTTCTACGTTCATGGGAACTGCAGCTAAAACAAATGAACTTCTGAAACAGCAACAGAATAAGCTTCATTCTAATTAGTATGTATAAACAATTTTATTGTAAAAATATTGTATATAATTCTGTATACCAACTGCTCATACTTTCTCTGTGAGACCCTAGCCCTCCAAGACTCTGTCTTTTCTTTGAAACATGAAGAAAAGGGATCAAAATTTGAAACGACATTACTGACTGCGTAATACCAACCTACAGGAAGACCGTGACTTCTGAGGAACTCAGCATTCCACCAAAAATGCAAAAATTGTTTGGATGATGAAGTCTTTCTCACCACTAAATAGAAAACTAGAGTGAGGTGAAAGGGGTAGGAACATCAACTCACCTAGAGCCTGTTCAGCAGATGTTGAAAAGCTGAAAGACTGTAATGGTGGGGCACTCTGGAACCACCGCATAATGAGTCCTGATGGAACAAAAGAAATCTTTCCATTTCTGTACAATTAGGGCTGCTGCAGACTGGAATTGATTATGCAGACCTGATCAGCAATGTTACTCAGCCTGGAAACTGTGCAATCCACAGAATAACATCTTGTGAATAAAGTCTTGTTTCAAGATTTGTGATTAGTATTCTGTTAGGGATTGATTTGATTATTCCAATTATAAGAATTAACTTACAATAGACTTTGAAAAAATGAAACCATATGGGAAATCCCTTGCACTGCCACAGTAACTCTCATTCTTAACACATTCAATGTATGACAGTAATGTATTTAAAACTGGATTACTTATCCTTGTATGCATTAGTAGAAAAGACACATTCTGCAAAAGCAGAAGTGACAGACCAGAGAAAGCCTTTCTGTGACACAAAAAGTTTAAAAGCATTTGTCCTTGAATGCAACAGGGGATGGTGATGCTATCCTAAGTTGAATGGAGATGTGTGCAAATGCCCACATCAATAAAAAAGGTTTGTACACTGTTAAACACAGTCCTTGGAGGTAAGCTAATTAGCAAACCAGAGAGTTTTAAAACTCTCAAGTGAAATCTTTGAACTGAAAAAAAAGTTATCTACTAATGAAGTCCCCTGTGGGTTAACAGTCTAGATTTGGCAGCATAAATACTGCTATAGCTGAATTTCAACGAGGCTGACACGCAGACAGCAAAAAAGAGAAGTTGTATTTAAGGACAGAAAAATATATATAAACATATATAAAATGCCCACTGACTAATACCTCTCTTCACAATTATTAGTGTTAAGGCTGTAAAGTGAAGAAGAGCAACCTAAATATTCTACCTCTGAAAGGAAGTGGCGAGACATGTATTTATGGATGACTGGTTTCAAGCAGTATCTAAGATGTCTCTCACCCGTATAAAATGTAACAGCATTTATCGTTATGAAAGTGATATATGTGTATATTTTCAGTGTTTTGCACAGAAACAGATGTGACCTCTCCTTTTAGGGCTTAACTGTTTCTGTAAAAAGGCTTTTTTTTTTCTGTGCTGTTTAGCATAAAGGACTCAGATTTACAACTACACTTGAATTAGAATTTTGAATCTAATAAAAAATGTAAGCAGAGTAAATATTCAATGTGGAGCTCCATATAAATTTAATAATTGTACTAATCCTGACAATAAAAGAAGGATTATAACTGAAACAATGTTACTTATTCTTTATTAGGAAAACATGATTTATCATACTGCAGCCAAGAAGCTGGCTATATGATCCTCATTATGTAATAAACATGATATTTTTGTATGGTGTAAGGATTCTTTTCTCTTTTTGACTATAAAGTCTGGAAATTACACTAAAGTGGCCTTGGGGAACAATCAAAACAAATCAAGTTCTAGAGTTATCAGCTTCCTAAAACCTGTCATGAGTTAGAAGCACAGAGATGGAGAAAACAGAGATCTAGACTGAAAATAGAAGATGTTTCTTATTTTACAGAAATAGTATCAGGACTTAAAAAGCTGCCATCATAAAGGCCCAGGAAGCCCATAGAAAGGAAAAAAGGTATGCAGGAGGCAGACCCCAGAAAAGTGGTTCTGATAAACAGCAGGATTTGTATGCCCAGAGACATGTATGAAGAGAGAATTACATTCCTCCTTTCTCACCTACGAAGAGTCTTCTAAGCACACATAAGTCACATTACTTTTGTCTTCCAGGTTGAAGGCTGACATATGTTTGACCTATGGCTTTGTAGAAGAGGGAAGAAAGCACTCCCAGGCTACCTTAGAGAGAACATTGCAGAGCTGTAACAGAAAAGTTAACAGAGCAAGTAAAATCTGGCTTTCACATTCTGTGAGTAATTGTATTCATTTTGTTATTCTTTCACATCATTATTTGTGCAAGCTCTGCTGCTCCAGCTAGATCCCTGTAAGACTATGGGACCTGATGAGTGTCATCTGAGAATACTCAAAGACCTGGCTGATGTCATCGTGAGGCCTGTCTCAATAATTTTTGAATGGTCCAGGGAATCTTGAGGTGTCCTTGACTGCAAGATGGCAAACACTGTCTCAGTTTTCAAGAAGGGAAAGAAAGATGACCCTGGAAACTACAGGCCTGAGAGTCTTACTTCAGTGTATGGTAAAATTTTAAATAAGATTATTCTGGGTGTTGTTGAAAACCACCTGAAGGACAACACAGTCATCAGTCACACCCACCATGGCTTCATGAGCAGGAAGTTCTCCTTATCAAACTTTTTTCATGTCCATAATTTCACCATTTATCCTCTCAGAAAGTTGCTTAGGAAGTTAAGGTAGAAGCTTTATATATTGTCACTCCTTCTGGAGAAAATGTTCAGCCACAGATGGATTAATACATCATGTAAGGGGTGAGCAACTGGCTCACATGTACAAAGGGTTATAGTAAATGCGGCAACATCAGGCTGGTGAGTGGTCACTGCTGTGGTTCCACAAGGCTCCATTTCAGGGACAATACTCTTCAATGTCTTCATAAATTACTTGGACTCAAGACTCAAAGGAATACTAAGTAAGTTTGCCTGCAACACTAAAATGGGAGAAGCTCCCTCAAGGGCGGAGAGGCCTCAACAGATTAGAGGCAATCACCGATTGTATGAAGTTTACCAAGGGCAGGTGCCAAATTCTACACCGGGGATGAAACAATCCTGGATGTATGTACAGACTTGGGAACAAGAGGTTGGAGATCAGCCCCATGGAAACGCACCTGGGAGTTCTGGTCAATGGCAAGTTGAATAGGAGTCAGCAGTGCCCTGGCAGCCAGGAGGGTCAACCATGTCCTGGGGAACATCAGGCAAAGCATCGCCAGCCAGTTGAGGGAGGGGATTGTCCCGCTCTGCTCTGCACTGGGGCAGCCTTACCTGGAATATTGTGTGCAGTTTTGGGCACCACAATATAAGAAAGACATTCAGCTATTAGAGAGCATCCAAAGGAGGGCCATGAAGATGGTGAATGGCCTAAAAGGGAAACCACATGAGGTGTGACTGAGGTCACTTGGCTTGTTCAGCCTGGAGAAGAAAAGAATGAGGACAAACGTCATTGTGATCTACAGCTTTCTCTCGAGGAAAAGTGTGGGGGCAAGCACCAATCTCTCCGCTCTTGTGACCAGTGATAGGACTCAAAAAATGGCATGAAGCTGTCTCAGGAGAGATTTAGGCTGGATATTAGAAAAAGGGTTTTCACCCAGAGGGTGGTTGGGTGCTGAAACATGCTCTCCAGAGAAGTGGTCACAGTACCAAGCCTGCCAGATTTCCAGAAGTGTTTGGACAATGCTCTCAGACACATGGTGTGATTCTCGAGGTGGTTCTGTGCAGGATCAGGAGTTGGACTTCAATGATCCTCAAGGGTCCCTTCCAACTCAGGGTATTCTATGATTCTATTCTTCATTTAAATCAATCTTGAAATTTCTGGATTGCCTTGGTTTTGGTAGAAACACACTTTTTCTTTTTGAACTTCGTTAAACTTGACTTGCTGACATGTCTATTCTTTTATTTGCCAGATGGGACTAGCTTCAAAGTTGCATTTCTCTTTATTCAGTACACATCTTTCAGCAGTTTTACTGGTATTTAGTGAATACTTCAATCTAAGGGATGCAGAAAGCACATTTTTGGTTGCATTAAAATCATCTGGGAGGAGAAAAAAGTAACTGACAGTACCCTTCCCACAAAACAGAAGCAAACTATTAAAAAATGCATAATGCCAATATGAGACAAAAGTAGGGATGTCACAGGGTCACTATAAATGTCTTAATCCATAGAGCAAAGTGCAGGTTAAAGACAGTTTGGACCTCCCATTGCTTGGTCAATTTTCCTTATAGTGCCTTTGGAGAGTATAAGGTCCATTCTTATCCATCTTTTCTGTGAGCCAATCATGCTTACAATTCTCAGAGAGCTCCAGATTATTTATTAGTTGTTTACTAGACATTGTCGTAGAACAGACACTTTTTCTAAGTGGCTTCTGAATTATTTGCTGCCTATAGTGGTTTTAACTAATCTCATTGCTTTCCTTCCGGGACATTTGATAAAATACACCACTGTTTTGTAGCTGCAAAATGTAACTGTAAAAGTGCTAACCTTCATTCGGCAAATGAATAGTTGCACTGGAGAGCTACCTAGGGACCAACTGTATGTATTAGAGCAATCAAGAAAAAAAAAAAAAAGGAGAAACCAAGCTTTGTATATGCAAAAAAAAAAAAAAAAAAAAAAAAAAAAAAAAAAAAAAGGCTGCAAAACTTATCTGCCGTGCCAGGGAGAAAAACTTGTCCCCAAAGTAGATACACTGAAAGGATCTCTTTATTTCTTATAGACTTGTTTTAAATTATTTCAGCATTGTTATTCCCATATAAAGCAGGGTAAAGAGACAACTGTCATGTTGCAAATGCCTGGAGGCAGGGAAAGAAGAGGTCAGGCAGTCAGAAAACTTTTATGTTCCTCTTCTACATTAAAAAAAAAGAATGACTATATTGCTCAGAACAAAGTCAACTTTATCCAGCATCCAGTGGACAGTAACAGATATATCAGAAACAAGAGGGCAATAAACATAATAATCTCAGCTTCCAGAAATCTATGACTTAAGGTCTCAGGAAGACACTGTTTACATCTTTGAGTTTAATAACTTGTGATGGATTTTTTATTATTATACCATGAATTTATTCATGATTTTTAACCTGTTTTAGTAAGGGCTTTCTTTGGGTTTTGTAAACTAGATACCATTTGATTCTTTTCCAGGGAAAAAACAAGAGTAAACTCCAATTCTCAGGAGCCATTGGTGCACTCTGGCCCTATTCAACTCCATATTTATGACTTTTATGTAATCTCCATTCCTTTCCTATGTGTTCCCTGCCATTCCACAGCTGGGCATCAAGAGGACAGTCAATTGACCTATCCATGGTGGTACTAAAATCAACTTTCTGAGGAGCAAAAGCTAATTTTAGAAACTCCACTAATTCTCTTAAGTAAGGCTATTTCTCTCTCAAGCTTCTTAATAGTGATATGTCATTACCTACGAACAGTATCCTGAGCAAGGAAATATTACAAAGCAAGTCTGTCATTTCTTAGGAAAAGGCATAAAACATGTTGCTGACTGGCTGGAAATATGCATCTATTGTATTCTCATGTGTTTAAGCTATATTTTGGATAGCTCACACCCATGCAAAAGTCCAGGTGTTTGAAAAGCAATGGTGCATTAACAAAGCTCTTCAGAAAGCCTACAGAAAGCCTGCAGAAAACTTGAGGAGCAGGGTGAGGGAATCAGATTTGCAAAAACTCCTGAACTAGGAAGGCAGTGAAATGAAACAGAGAAAGGGATACAAAAGCCTTTCTAGACAACTTATGCATTCAAGATTTGAGGGCCAAATAAACTGATGAATTACTGTAGAGAACTCAGGCACAGTATCTCCATAGTGATTAGCAAACAAGATAATTTGCTCCTTCCTAGTTTCTGGCACCTTACACCCCTCTCCAACTGGATGTTTTTACAAAGTTTAACGTCTGTTCTAAAAAAAACACAACTGCTTATTTTTTTTAAGGTACTCACAGAATATAAGTGACAAAAGTAAACATCTACAGAATCTCCAGGCCTTATTTTATCTTGAACTTTTGCACAGCACTCATGAGATTACATCTAGACTTAAAGGAATTCTGAACTATGCTGCTGTCTTTTTCATCTCCTGCCAAAGTCTTCAACATTCACAGCTCATTCAAACCTTCTGACTACTTAATAAACAAAACTTTGTATTATCACTATTATCACCTAATTAAAATATCTCTCTTTCGGAGCTTTATTGCATAAAGCTTCAGCTGCAAGTTTGTACAAAAATTACTGTGCAGACATCAGCTAATTGCACCTCTCAAACTATAGTTCTCCTATAAACTTGCAGCAGTTAAGCTACACATAAGCAATATCAATTAATTCTCTGTAAAAAAAAAAAAATCTACAGAAAAATCTTATATGTTTTAAGCTAAGTTTTATAGAAAGGATACTGCAGCCTGCATCTTTACAACAATGTGTTAATTCTGCTTTTAACACTTTGTGATACATGAAAGGGTTTCTTGTGCAATTGGAGGTAGTTTTTGTCATTTGAGACTGTGTTACTTTTATTTATTTCAGGAACAATATGACATCTATCACAATTTAAAACCAACCCCAAAGAAAACTTTTCTAAATTGTATCACCACAAAATCCACCAACACAATGCAAGCCTTGTACTCTGAAGGTATAGCTACCCACAGCCTGCCTGCATTGTGAAGGCAGAATAATAATTTTTGTGGTATGTTGAACATGCTTATAAATTGCAGTGGGTGGGTCAAAGGAGACACATAACAAAGATAAATGATGTCCAGCAATACTTCTCACACATAATATATATGCCTGCCTTTCTGTTGGAGTCTCGGGGGGAGAAAGAGGGAAGGCAGCCAGCACATCACCAACTAAAGAGTGAGGTGGAAACTGGATACTTGTCAATTGCATGGAAAGACACAAAGAGGGTGATGGAAGTAGGTAAAGCTCAAACCACTTGGAGAGGAGGGGACTTGGAGAAAGATGTGACTTACCTAAATCTATGCTTCATCTGAACAGTGCTGATTTTCACTTTTGTGTAGCTCACTAAGGCTCAGACTGCTTCCATCAATGTCACAAGGATAAATTCACAGCTGTGAAATGTTGCAGCATAACTGTCTCTTTTAATGCAGGGGAGCTGGGTGCCACAGTACAGTGCCTGTAGCCACACATTGGAAGGACAGGACAGTCATGTGCCGAACTGAAATCACTGGAGTTGAGATGGTTCTTCACCATGAAGGATGCAGATCATGGCAGTTACACGTCAGAGAGGACAAGGGGCCAGATCTACAAACATAGTCTCACCAATTTGCAGTAGTAAACATCTACAATTCCATATAGCCCTGCTGCCAATGGAGACTCCTCCCATTACAACAGATGGTTTCAGAAGGGAGCCAGGCTCTTGATAGTGGGATGGGATCCTTTAGTTTTGAAGAAGAGGGCAGAATCCCAACACATGTCACAGCTTAGAAAGAGGCACATTCCTCTATGGCAAGTTCAGCAAAGATCATTAAAATGGCATAATTAATCCAAAACCAAATTAACATATTAAAAAAAAAAATTAAAAAAGCAACAATGGGAGAAAGAACAGAAATAAGAGCTGCTTATATGCAATGCTGTCCCTGCCCACCTTTCCCCTGCAGGCAAGTCCTTGTTTTCATATAAGCTTAGGATTGTCTAAATTGCAGGCAGCTCTGTCCACTCCACCCTCCTGCTCCAGACACTCCTTCCACCCTCACTCCTTCCACTCCTTGCACTCCTCAAAGGGGCAACTGTGCACAGCAGCAAACCCAAACGCTGCACATCACAATAAGGGACAGAAAAATGTAACAGAACGAGGAGAACAGTCAAGAAGGGCAACCAAGAGCATCTAAGAGATGCCGCGAATCAGGAGAAATATGATGGATGTCTAAAAACAATGATTGCAGTAGAGAAAGGTTCAGTCTTTCATCTTTTTTCCTAAGTTAAGAATTAAAGGGTAATGAGTGGCAACAGTAAATGAGAGATTCACAACAGATAGAGATGGTTCCTCACATGTGTAATCCAGCTGTGTTGTGGATACAATAAAGACTGACGGGATTCAAACAGGGACAGAAAAAGTTATTTGATTAAAAAAAAAAATCTATTCAGCAGCACAGAATATAAGGAAGTATTTCTGACTCAGGAGCTACAAAAATCACAAATCAGTGGTTGTTTGGAGAATATTCGGGTAAAATATCATACTTGTGTGTCTCTTGTACTTTTCCCTACATTTCACTGACAGGATCACTGGACCATCAGGAACAGGAAACTAAGATCAATGAAGAAAATCCAGGCATGTGGTCTTGGGAAAAAAATGAATTTTTATTTATCAAACATAATTAAAAAAAAAAAAAAAGTTACATATGAAGCCTCAGACCCACTGAATTGCTAGTCTAATTGGAAATAGGAGGGTGTCATGTATCCCTATTCAGAAAGCAGCAGCATAACTCTCTCTTGAAAGTAAGAATTGACACTACTAAGGTTTTTCTTATTAAAAAAAATAGAGACCTATTTTTTTTCATCACAGGTAATCATGCAGTTCAGAATGAGCCTGAATCTTTCTTAGATTTTTGTTAAATAATCATGTAAGGATCTGAGGAAATCAAAAAGCTTGATTCTAGGATGACTGTCAGAGTGGAACAGGAGGGAAGCATTGAATGACTATCTAACTAATAATATGAAAGGGAAAAGAAGGAATCAGGACAATATGACACTTTTAAGGTACTTGGGAAACTTAAACTGAAGACCCCCATAGCATAAAAAATCAGCAAAAAGACAACTAAAAGGAATAAGAATAGAAAAGTAGAGGAAAAAAAAAATATTGGTCTTGAGAGAGTCTTTGTCTCTCTGTTAGGAGATTAGAAATTATTGTATTATGAATCTTTATTTATGTATTTAATTTTCTTTGTAATAAAATGTACAAAGATGCAGAAATCTTTACATCAAAGAAGCAAGGACAACAATACCTGCACACAACAGCATAAACAGTGCCAGCAGAACAACTGTCTTCACACACAGAGACTCTCAAGAAACTCAATTAAGAATCTCAAGAATCATTTTAAATTTTACAATGTCTAGAGGATTTTTCTGCTCTATTTACATCCATCTTTGATAAATAAGGTCACTATTGCGCTATTCCCTTCCTCTTTTATCACTGGGCTTAAACTATCCCCTTCCTCTTTTCCCCTTACATTTCTATATCATTGATGATGCTTTTCCTTCTGCACATGTCTCTGGTTATACCTTAGCAGCAAGGAATGTTTTGACAAATAGGTTCATTCAGGTTATTAAATTTCTACATTCTCCCAATCACTTAAGGAATTTCATTCCAAGATTTTAGGCTGGTCCATTTACAAGTCCTTTATAGACCAAAAAAAGAGCCAAAATTATTTCTCAGAGGAAGATACATAGCAGCTGGCATCACTGGTTGCTGAGTGAGGAATTTGAAGGTAAAATTTAGAACATGAAATACCAAAGTGCTTGAATAAATTCTCCTGGAATTTCACACGCACAATTTATTTTATTCCAACATCATATATGCCAATTCATAAGGCGGAGTTATTCTTTTTATTTTTTTTTAATGGTCTAGCATTTGATCAGTATCTAATTTCATGACATTTAATTTGGAAATGTCTTCTTACAAGTTTTCTGTGGAGGCCATTTATTGGTTTTGCACTGGTTTTTTCCTTATGTGTAAATTTCAACTCTTTGAGATGTCAGACTGCCTTTGAATGCTTTGTTCTTTAAACATTTTCCTGCCCACCATTTTTAGAACTTTCCTGTTTATTCTGTTTATTCCTTTCCTTTTGTTTCATTTCTGGAGTTTTTTCCAATTTATTATTAATATTCATAAGGGTTTAATGTTGGAAAATATGCATGATTACTGGATTACACAAACAGAAAACCAAGCAGTGCACAGAATTAAAGTCCTCACCTAACCATTATTATGAAGGGACCAGACAAAGTTTTCAAGTGCTGCTCATCACTTCATCACCGTGGCAATTGCTGTGCTAGCCTCCTTAAAAAGCAGACAAATCAAAAATATTAGAAGTAATGGCAGTACTTTGTCAAAAAGGCAAGTTTAGCTGCTGTCACATATCCTGGGGATGTCAGTGGTGTAATACTAAAGCATCCTGCAACACCAACTTCATCTCAGAAGCAACAGTATGTAGCTGTTGCTACAGCCCCTTAGCCCATATAAAATTGCAGACTAAAGGCCCTTTGGATATTTCATTATAGGGAACAGTAAATAAAGCTAATTAGGGGAAATTTCATGTTCTCATTACCCAGTCTTTTAGGAACAACAAGGCCTAAAACTGTCATACTGTATAAGTCATGAATTCTGCAACTCTTAATTTTAAAATTATTTATGATGTTCCTGTCAAAACATGTCCCTCTACAACCTCAATTATTGTTGTGAGCAGAAAATCATGATGTTTAACTCATAGAAAGAAACCAAATGGAAAATTTAGACTTCTTTTAGCAGTAAATAACATTTTAAAAAGTGGCATAGAGCACATTTCAACTCACCACAGGCTAAAGAAGAAGGAAACAAAGCTCAATGAAGCAATCCAGGGGATTGATTCATGAGGCTTGCATATCAGCAAAGCCTGACTTGAACCCTGTCTGGAGTTAGAAGTAAAAATAAAAGCAACCACATCATCTTCCTATAATATCAAAAAACACCAGTTATGTTCCCATACGGAGAAAGCAGCAAGGATTTTGGGCAGCTATATTAATATGACAGCAAAAAAACGAGGTAGCAAGGTTTCTGTGTTCAAGGGTAACAATGGGAGGTGAAAGCAGAAAATTTCATGGAAACAGAGATACATGTGTGGTAACAACTGGAAAAGGTAATCCCTGTCCCTGTGGCACTGAAACAGTGTTTTCACCACTTTGTAACACCTCCAGAACATGGAATACTTTCCAAAGAACACTGTTGTACCCCATAGAGCCAAACTGGGTAGATCAATTTTTTTTTTCCTCACCACCTGCCTAGCTGAAGCAGTTTATTTAATCAATTATACAGTTTAACAAATATAGCACTTACAGTAAAAGCATTTTGAAAATCTAGGAATCTGCTGAAACAGTATTGTTAAGTCTGTTTGAAGAGGCAATTCCATCTCATACAAGAAAACAGAGTCTCTAGTCATGTAGAACAAGAGATGCAGTTGTCTGTATCCAAGTTTGCTTGTGTTTTCTAGTCCATCTTTCCTCTTCCTAATGTAACATCAAAAGATAACAAATACAGCATATCTCTGATTTTATTATGTAACTATGTTAATAACATTTTCTTCTGTGCTTCACTCCAGTATTTTAATTCTGCCTGGCACACAGATAAATTTCTGTTAAAAGCAGTATACACTTAATGATTATTGTGCCAGCTTTTTTCACAGTCTTCTGTACATGCCTCAAGATCTATTGACTGTTAGTTAATAATTTGATAGCAATTGATAATCATTTCCTTAAATGATAAGCAAATGCCATTTATGTGCTACACTTACTGAACAACATTGAGTAAAGCAGTTACCACCAGCCCACTCAGCACTCAGAGAGCCATAGCTTTTGTTCTGAGCCTGCTGTTCAGCAGATTCCCAGTGTTTCCAAAGTCTTCTCACAGTAGTTTCATAAGAAGTTTCAGTTGACACAACTGAATTTGATCAAGCTCTAGAAATAGTGAACCATAACAGTGTGGTACATTAAGGCTCATACATAGTGGTTTTCAGTATCTGTGTCTGGTTGCCAAAACTTCTCCTGCATTTCAGTTATCTCTAGAAAGTGATGTTTGCCCACACTATAGCCAGAAAATTGCCCAATCTATATACACAAATAGATACAATTACAGATTCAGTAGAGGAGTAGCTGTGCACATTCACTTCCAGCAGTCAGAATTGTTGTGTTAATAACTGACTTCCCCCTCCCCAAGGATTTCCATTGCATTTACTGCTTTCTTTCTTAAAGCTCTAACAGCAGAAATCCCCTTCCCTTTGCTTTACTTCTTTAATTTTGTTTCTTATGTGTTACAAAGGAATTACAAAAAAACTATGAGAGAATTAGTAATAGGGCAGCCTGATTATAGTTACAAAATAAGTATCATTTTCAAAAGTTTGACTCTGTAGTTCTACTTCAACTGACAAATTATCCATAATGATCCAATCACATCCCATTGGAGGCCGACAAGTTGTGTTCAGAGGATTTTTTTTTAACAAGAATCTTTTTTTGCCCCAACTGGTGCATCAAGGAAGGTCTCTTTCTATTACTAGCATTAAACATTTTTTACCTCAAGACCAATAAAAAGAGATGATGATTTGAGAACTTTAGTCCTCCTGAAGCCACACAAATCACAGCCCTTTCAGCTACTGGACTCGAATGGGTAGCACTTACACCTCGTACAAATTGAAAATGTGCAGGAAGTAAGCAATATTGGTTTTTACAGAAAGTTAAAAAAAAAAAAAATCCAGTTCCCAAAGAGATGGGGAAATCTACCTTCATTTTACAGTTTCCTTCACTCTGGGAAGAAAATATTTGAGTAGGACAGAGCTGGAAATAGAAATGTTCTTGTTTTAAAAGGCTTGCAACACTGGAAAAGAATACCACAGCTAAATACCTTCTGCCTGCACCAAGAATCAAGTGAAAAGCCTCCTTCTTCCTGCCAATTACAATTCGTGGTTTTCTTTTGTAACCCTTACAAAGTCACTTCCATGGAGCTTTTATAGTATTTTGCTGCCTCTGAGTCTCCAAGGTAAAGGAAGCTAAACACCTCACTTTCACTATTCTACATGCTTTAAATTTGTCTGAGTTCCTTAAGAGCATTTTAAAAGGCAAGAGACAAAATGATGAGACTGAACAAAATCCCAGGACAACAATTTAAAAGGTGTATTAAATGCACCTGAAATAAGTCCTTGGATGCATTGCCTAAGAATGATACATTTATTCCTGAACTTTTCTCCGGCAGCTTCCCAAGACCTCGCATGAGAAAGAATGGAAGCTTCTTTGTTTTTGTTTTTTTTTTTAATTGCAATGTCAGTAATATTGTGTGGCATCAGTATCCTAGTGTTTTCCTACATATCCACTGCAAGGGAGTGAGAATACCAGGAATCCTCATTGTTTTGCCTCTGACCTTCTTCTGCCACTGTGTTTGTATGACCACTCTCCCCATCTAAAACCAAAAAGAAAACAGAAAAAGCATACAGCAACACTGAAGAACCTCAGCAGTGCCTTCTAAATATTTTGAGGCATCTTGAAAACATATAACTCAAGAAAAAATCATTTAGAAGAAACAGGATTTAGCTAAAACAGGCAGCCAAGAATAGCCAGTTGAACCACAACCTCATGATATTTTCTGTAAAGTGAATTAGGGAAAAGCAACGTGCTTTTTTACATCTGTTGGTAATAAAGCAAATATTTCTAGTTAGAGCTGTAAAAAAAGCATCAACCTTGTATGTATTAGGAAAAAGAATATTCAGAACAGAACCTCACCTCTGTTTAGTTCTAAATGACTAACAGCAGGACTCTAGGACATGCATAAGAATCAATGTATTATTTAAATTGATTTTTTTTCTATAAAGGTTTTGAAAGTATGCTCCAACTACATCACTAGCATAAATTTCAATTTTATTACATCTATCTTAAGATGTGGCAAAACACTTCTTGTAGGCATATTAACAATGTATATTGCCAGAAAAACAACGCTTAACTCATTTATAGTACAAATTACAATCTGTCCAGGTCTCTCGCCTCCATATTGGTTGAGTTCTGTGGATAGCCTTGTAGTGTGGTAAAGAAACATGTTTAATTTTTCATTTACAGATAACTAAAAATTTGTTAAGGTACAAAGCGAAGTATAATGATCAAAAGAAACACCGAGGAAACTCAAATTTTAATTGATACTAAACTCAGTTCTCAAGTTTTGCCACCCACACAATACCTGAAAGAGTCTGTCTCCTTGAGATCAGTGGCCTCTGGGCTTGTGCCAGCATGCAATCAAAATTCTCATTTACTTCTAGCACTTAATTTAAAAATAAAGGTATGAATTCTAGCATTTAATAATTTTCTTCTGATTACTCATAAATCTTTATATTATTCATGCTTAATCAGCTTCAGAAGCTGGAACATTTTCTGCACAATTGTCTCTCTTACTTCAATAAAAGAGAATCAATATGTTTCCATTCTCTTTCTCCTATTTGCTGCTCCAGTTAGTTTGCTCTGTCCTCTGTTTTTATTAGGTTTTGCTTTATTTCTGAGATTGAATTCACAAGCTTAGCAAATGATGAGGTTGTCTCTTGTTTCAGTTCCTTAATTTCCCTCCTAAATTATCTGACAGACCCTGGGGTGCTGGAGTGGTCCCCTGTATCTTTTTCCTGCTGTTACTCATTCTTCTGTTACTTTGAATTAAAAAGTAAAAGTTTTCTCACTAATCATGTTGTTTTATTAACTTTATTGATGTCTCAGCTTTTCTCTGATGACTCCCACCTTTCATTAAGAAGTAGGGCCTGATTTTTAAGAGCTATACACAGGTCAGACAAATAAATGTCTTTGGTCCTTGAAGTTTTACTGGATAAATTCGTTGCTGCATTGAGTCATGTAAACCTGGTCTTTCTGCAGAAAGGAATACGATTCTCACTTCACCTGCTCCCCCTTTACATCACAGCAATTGAAGGTCACATTTCTTATGTCATGCACCCATGTAAGAAAGTGAAGAAAGTCACCAGCTCTTACTTTTCGAAGTCATAGATGAGTGTACTAGATTTATTTTTCTATTATCACAGTGGTTGCTTGCCATTTCTTTCTCTTATTATCTCAACTTTTAGCTCTTCAGAGCTAAGATGTTACTGGGTCAAATTGCTTTAGTCAGAAATGAGTTGAAGTGACTTTATCAATTTGCCATTTCTTTCCTTCATTCCTGTTTACTCATTCAACTTTTCTCCCCGGAAGCAAGTCAAGAAATCTCTTTTGAAGTTGCTTCCAAATCTGTGTCCATTTTGTATGCAGAGGGATTTTCCCAATCCATACTCATTTTGCATGCAGAGGGTTAGCAGGAAAAACAAGGTTACTTGGAACAGTGTTTCAGAGGTACCTGAATGACTGCTGGGCCTGGGTTTCCCAACCTACACAGTAAGTCCATCCAAACTCTTCTGGGGTTGTTTTTTTCTAGAGCACTGCAGGTAAATATAGATGACTTACTTTTCTTTTTTTTTTTTTTGGTCCAATGTGTTGCATGAAAAAAAAAATTGCTGTAAAAGAAAGATAGAAACTAGAGAGGAGTTTCCTCTAGTTTAGACATTGCAACCTACTGAAGAGGCAGACAGACCTGTGTCTCTGAACACAAGAAGGGTCTCCCCACACACAGGTCACTACAGAACCAAGAGATATAACCTATCATATACGTGAAACATTTGTAGCATAAAGATAACATTTTCCATTTAAGCTTGCTTTTTTTCACTTGCTCCAACTTGAATTTGGCTGCAGTTTATATTCTGCTTTTAACATATTACAATTTTTTTTGTTGCCATCATATTCCCTTGCCTACAGTGGGGTACCTGGTGTTCTGGCACATGCTGTGCTGAATTCTTCCATCATATCACAGTGGAGGCTTTTCCTTTCTTCCAGCTCTTCTCATCATGCTATGCTCAGACTCTTGCCTGCCTTTTTAAATGCTCAGACAATTGCCACATCAGAGAAGCAAAACTAAATTTCTGACTAATGGGTACTACTAGAACATAATTATCTCATGGCAGGAAAGCTTATTATCCAAACATGTATGAAGTTAGAGAAAAGCAAAACCCTGCTAATGGGAAAAACTGAGATTCTATCTTCTGCAAAAAGGATTTGGAGGGCAGGAGAAAGATCATCCCTCCAGAGTTAGTTAGCCTTGGCTATCTCAGGAGAATATTCTTGTTCTTTGATCATGGATCTATTTAGTCATCCAGGATAAATTTTCTGATTTTCTTTATATTCCTTCATTTTTGATCACCTGGTGTTCCTGTGTCCCTAAAGTCAGTCCAGATAACCTACTCTCTTCCATCTCCCACCTTGAGGACTCTCCCTGGCAGACCTGACATCCTTATATCAGCTAAAGGTACACCCCAACCTATCATCAGAATAGGTCTGATAGGGAAAGTGTATTTAAAGCATCCCTAAAGCAAAGCTGCTTGGAGTTCACTCAGAGATATTGTTCAAAGAGGAGGTTTCTCTTCTGTTTAATGCTAGTCTAATGGTTAAAACACTTGCCAAACAAATGGGACATGTAATCCCACAGCAGCACTTCCCAGATGAGACGGACACTGAAGAGGAAGGTTTTGAAACACAGTCACTGAGGGGCCAGGAATACAAGATTCACAGGACCAGATAATGAAAAATTTAAATGGAGTATAAATCTACTCTAGGATTTACAAGTTGAAGAGGAAAGACCAGGTGTCCTGGCTTTCTTCCAGAATATTTCTTGATTTTACCCAGTGCATATGTAATTAAAAATGCATAAACTTTCCTAAGAAAGCAGATGAAAAGGTGATAAACACACAATTACCCTCATAACTTCTACAGCATTAGATAATGAAGGAAGGAGTAAAAGTAACAGTTCTAAATGTGCTTTCACTGTAAATTCAGAAGACTTTCTCTTTTTAAGGAGAAAAAAACAACAGCCAGTATATTTATTTTCCTGAGAAAAATTCTTTAATAAATTAAAACCAAGTGCAGAAGACAAAAGGTGGATACTATTGAGATAAACCCAATTTTTCAGAAAATTTCTGTAAGCAAATTTAAGAAAAGTCTTCCAAAAAATGACAGTGAGAAATTTTGAAAACTAAAAGTTTTTCAGAAATTTTTAGGCATGCTGTTCAGCTTCTATAAAAACCCACTGGAATAGATGGTTTTATCATATTTCAAGTGGGATGTTGAAGAATAAAGGAATGCAAATGTCTTTCAAATTCTCTGGGTTTATTCCAGTATCTTCAATTTGATAAATAAATTAATAAACATTTGAAGCATAAGTTATTCTTTATTTGGGGCAACAAACAAAATGTAAATGTCTGAAAAGAGCAATGCACATTATCACTACAACAATAACAGAAAACATTATATTAAAGGGGTGCAATGTGACCAGATTGAAACAGCCCTCTGGGGAAAAGAGTAGGCAAGTGTGTGTTCACAGAGAAAAGTTAGGAAAACATCTGAGACTGCTCAAGATGAGCAGCAGTAGCAGCAAAGCCGTGCCCCTCCAAGGTACACTGGAGCTCTCCAGTATGCCATGTGTTCTTTTCTGTAAACCAAAATTCTAGTCACGTCACTGAAGTTTCTCACAAATAGATCTACAGCAAATATATGTGGCCCTCAGATCTCATCAAAGAAAAGAGTTTTGCTTCACACTTGGAAAAATGAGAAAGCATACACATACTATGTACAAGGTAGAAAGCATCTTTGCCATTTCTGCTAGAAAAAGACATCTTTTAAATTGATAAGGAATATGCATGTTCTGAATTGCTAAGCAAAATATTTTTAGACTAATAATAGTAACCTGCTAGTCAGAAGCCAGGATAATTAATTTAGAATGCATAGAATTATATCACTAAGAGACAAAATAAACATCAGGTCACAAGACCTCTAATAAAAATGCATGCAAAATTTTCAAATCTGAGAAGCTAGAAATACATGCACTTCTCACATTTCATAACACCCAGGTCGTATTGAAGATAAATAATGAAATCTAAAGCCGGACATTATTGAAATAATTTACATAGTACTCCCATGACAAGTGAAGATCAAGTAGAATAATTAATCATTCTTTCAGAGCCAAAAGAGATAGGACCAGCCACAAAGACATGCAGGAATAATGAAGAATTAAGTCTAGCTGGTTTTATCAGGAAATTTGGTCTACTTAGAGAAAATGTTGCCTTTAGTCACAGAAATACATGAATAATAATGAGAACTAAAACACGATAAATAATCACTTACTGGCATAAAGGAAGACCCAGATATTGCTAAATTTTTTAGGGGAATTTACTTAGTATAGATTTGTTTAGACAGCCTCAGTTCCTCTCTGAGGTAACTGGTATGCCTAAGGAACAATAGAATGACAGTGGCTAAGGGAGACTGTGGAGGGACACAGCTCATCAGACCCTGGACCTTGTTCAGCTCTTCATCTCATATCAAATACATGCAAGGTTTCCAAGAGACTGGGAAAGAAGGTTGTCCATGGTTTTTTTTAGAGTAAACCCTAGCGTATTTTGGAGGGCCGGAGGATAGACAGGAGTCACAAACCTGGAGAGATTGAGTAGTGAGGGCTCCACCTCTGCTGGTAACTTGCTGTGGCAGATCATTTTGTCCAAGATCTTAAAGCAACCAATTAACTGATTTTTTTTTCATGCCAAATCCAACAGAAAACAATAAAATTTAGGTATCTAAAATGTTTTATAAGATCTCTCTTTTTACCCACCCACAGTTTGCATGTGGATCTGAAAGCTCTATATGAGAGAAGTAAGAATGTCTCAAGAAGCAGGTTAAGACAAATCCGTAATGTGCTAAAAAGATACTAAGGCCTACTGCTTATATAACATTGGGTTCCCTCACAGGAAGAGGTGTTAAGTAAACACAAGACATATTCCACAGACAAGAAGTTACTTGCAAGTGCACATTGAAGGGAATGAGGTACAACAACATTGTGTGCATAGAATACCATAAAGCAAATTAATGCAAAAGCCAAAGGCTAGCAACACATTAAGGAGATGTAAGACAACTTGTCAGAAAAATGCATGCAATGCGTAACAAAAATGGAAACAGAGAAGATAATTATCTATAAGGACTTAGATGCTATATTAGGCCTTCAAAGGACCATGTATTCCCCAAAAATAGCTAGGAAGTCCAAAATTTTGTGAGCCAATATAATACCCTTTCCAAATATAACAGCATATGCAGGGAAAAAAATTCCTTAGTGATCTGTATTGTATGAGGCTCCTAATCTGCCCTACATTCTGGCACCAGAAATATTTACTTAAAGCCTTTCCTCTACTCCAAGACTGCTCCCACACATCCATCTCTTAAAGAAGCTTATTCTCATCAACAAACCCTGGTGCTTTTACCTGTCCCAGGTCTGTTTTATTTTGCCCTTCAGACCCATAAGGCATGACCTGATCAATGAAAATAAGGAAGCAGTAGCTACAAGGACTACAAATCCCTCCAAAGTCATTCTGGTACACCTTTCTCTCAGAGGTGCAGCAATCCATAATTCATCCCAGTGATTCACAATGATAGGGGTACAAAATGCTACTAACTACTTTAGATTCCTTTTCCAAAGGAGGATTATGAGTTACATCTGCCTAGATTTGAGTTACTGTGCTTAAGAGATAGTCCCAAATCCCCACACAAGACACCGGATTGGCCCAGACTTTTCTTGGTTTGGTCAGTGCCTTGGCTGCAGCTCCAAGTGCTGCCCTATTCAGATAAGGCTTCAGATAAAAATTCTGATCTCCTGTTGTAACAGGCTGCCATGAAAACCCAAATGACACATGTTTCTTATAAATAATGCCTGGCAAACCTGCTGGAGTTCTTCTTCTACCTGCAGGATGTGTTATAGAGAAGATGAAGCCCGACTCAGAATCAAATATTCTGATGAACCTGTAAAGCCCTTCACAAAGCCATGTGAATTACACCTTCTTACACATTTTCATTCTTTTGAGTTACTTCTGTGTAACCTTATTAAAGTCCAGTTTTTCCTCATATCCTCTTAAAAAAAAAGTTCTTCTGTAAGACCAGGAAAAAACATAATTGCATGACTGCCATCTGTTCATTCTTTTAAAAAACTCGATAACTAATATCTGAAGAAGAGGAAGAGTTACAGAGTGAAATGCTTCTCTTTTGTTCCAGCTTTAACTGAAGCACTCCATCCTCAAAGCGTGGCTCTTGTCCATATTACAGGTGCCGTTACCTCATCTTCCTGCGACAGAAAAATGGCCCACTCATGTCCTCTAGAGCCCCCCCGTGTTGTTTTGCAGAACCTGCTGATGTTCTTGGACAGTTTCAGAACAACCTTCATTCATTAACTTGGAAGTTTTCTCATACCCCAGAGTGCCCCTGTATTTTGATATTTTCTGGTTTCTTTGACCACAGACATGGAGAGTGTTTTCATCTGCAAGACTAAATTAAAAATACACTAAAGGATACCAGACTGTCCCCATAGAAACAAATTTAACTGAAAAAATTAAATAAATTGTGGTGATCTAAAGAAAGACTTGTCGGGAGGGGTGGGGGTGGCAGTAGCCAAGCTAGGCATGATTTTCTATCACTGCTTTACTTAAATAATTTATTCCTATCCCTTGACACTGACATAAGAACTAGTTCTTGCTAGTTCTCAGATAAAATTTGAAAAAAAAAAAAAAACACTTCAGATGATTTGCTAAAATGACTTTTCACCATCTCAGAGAATTTGAACCCAAACACCCATTGAAATAGCATATCTTCTCTATTTCTTACAAATAGAGCATCTACACGAAAAAGCCAAAAGAAAGACAAAGGATCCCTATATCCAGGAAATATTAGTTTGTCAAAAGTCCATTATGATAGATGAATGAGTCTTTGGGCGTTTTCTTAACAAATGTATCTGCTTAACAGCACAGATACCAATAGACACAAGGTGTGTCAAACTGTAAAACAATCCAGAAAGAGAATAAGCATTAAGAACCTTCTATTTGTGGTGCTTTCATTGCTGCTTTCTTTAGTTTATTGAACCATCAACTTAGTTTAATTGAAGGTGAGAAATATATTTTACTCTTCCAAGAATCAAATTGCACTTCCAAATATATCTCAAATTTACTTTCCTTTATACTGCCAGTTTTATTTCACTTAATTTTTCAGAACTTATTTAGGCTAACAATATGTATTTTACTAGGTAATGCTTATGTATACCCTTTGTGTTTATTTTAAAACTACTACAAGAACAAAAAAATCTCTGTAACTCTAAATTTTTTATCATATCTGGATTCTAATTTCTTCCAGTAGAAGATTTTTTGCAAAACCCAAAGCTAGGATTTTCCCACCAATTATTATAAAGCTGATTATGCCATTTCTTAATTAACTGAAGACAGAGGTGATATTAAATGAAATGTGTACTTATGGATAGTCCTATATAGACCTTTTATAAACCAGAATAATTGTTACTATCAGTTCCACTTTGGTTTCTAAACCAGAGTAGTTGTGATATAGATCTTGAAATTTCCCATAAGAATAGTCTCTAATTCAATATTTTTATCAGCATATATAATGTGATCATGTCTCAGTAAATCAAGAGCTTTGGCCAGGCTTTTACAACCAATTTGCCATTGGCACTTTATTATCAATAATGGAAAGATTGCCTCTCTGGCAATCTGGAACTGCTATGTAATATTTTGATCACCACTTGCAAGCAAGGTAGCCAAAATCTTAATGTACAACCTTCTCCTAATAGAACAGGTAGTTACATATTTTCAATTGGAAAAGCCTCAGTATTAGGGATAAGAATAGCCTTGTTTTCTTGAAGATAATCAAGAGATCTTTAAGTAAATCATAAATGTTTCTCAGCATTTTGTGTTGGCATCATTTAAAAGTGACCCAGGAGTCTTTAGCTTTCATCACTTCATATATATATATATATATATATTCATATATATATATATATATATATATATATGATTTTTTTTAAACTAAATTAGAGCTCTTTCATTATTAAGCAGTTATATATGAAGGTAATACATTTTCCCTTTGTATGTCGGCATTTCCAAAGTGATAGCTTAGGTGCCAAGGTCTTTTACTGGTAGAGGACACGTGTAAAAATTGTAAAGGACAAACTGGATAAAAGTTGTTCTATACTTTTTTAATATTACCTCTCTTCTTACCAGTGGACCTTCTTTAGTGTGATGAATGTTGCTGAGATTGCTGTTTCAAACAGAAATCGTATAAGGAAAAGATAAAACCCCTAATACCTCTTATGTTTTAGCACCCATAGGTAAGGGATGCTGTTCCAACAACCACCTACCACTCATCCTTATCTGCGGTAAATTTTGGACGAAAATGAGAAATTCTTTTTCAAAGCTTACTGTGGAAAACGTACTTCTAAAGAAGCTGCGAGAACTGCAAGTTGTGTGATGGCAACCCTGCTCAGACTTTTTCATCCAGTGCAGTCATGACTCATCAGAAGAATTTTATTCATTAGGATTGTATGTTTAATTCCAGCTCAGTATATATACTGATATGTCTCATCCCCATGTTTCCTCTATTCTAACTAGGTGAATAAACAGCATGTCTACAGGATGAACACTTTCAACTTAAATACATGAGCTGGAACACAGGATGGCCAAGGAAAGGTTGACATAGCTGGGCTTGTTCAGGATTAAGAGGAGAAGGTTTCAGGGAGGGATCTTATTGCTGTCTACAGTTACCTAATGAGAAAATTTAGACAAGATAAACTCAGGCTTGTCTGAAAGGTGCACAGCAACAGGGTGAGAAGCAACAGACACAAGTTGATACAAGGAAATTCCAACTATAGCAGAATATTTCTATTCTTCACCACAAACGACAGTGTTCAAACACTGGAACTCACTGCTCAGAGAACTTAAGGAGTCTCCATCAGAACTTAATATTCAGAACTTAACTGGACACAGTCTTGAGCAACCTGATTTGGCTGGCCCTGCTTTGCACAGGGGTTAGACTAGACAGTTCCCAGAGTTCCCTTCCAACTTAAACTATTCTCTGCATCTTTGAAGTGCAGACAGCTGCATGCTGTGTTTGTGTACCAAAGAGGACTTGGTCACATTGTCACAGTAGTGCAAATGTGTTTAAATGCCTTCTGGACAGGATCTAGCACACATCATTTAGGCAGGGAGTTACAGGTCGTGGAATATGGGCAAATAGGCTTCTGTCTGTACATACATGCCTATATATTCTTTATTAAGAGATAAAGAGATATAAATAATCACTTCTACTTTCCAACATTACCTGCTTTGAAAAAGACACATCCCTTTTCCAACTGACTGGTTTTGTACTCCTGTGAAGTGTTAACTCCTCATGCTGTTTGTATGCCAGGCTCTTAGTCCACACCTCTGCCTCTGACAGGGTAACTGAACATATTTCAGTTCACCATTTCTCTCTGTTTCAGTACCAGCTTGATCCCTCTTTCAGAAGAGGAATATTATTTCTTGGCTCAGATGAATGTTACCTATAACTTCAGCTGCCTGACACCAAGCTAAAATTCCTCTACAGTCGGCAGAGAGAAAAAGGCCTCTCCAGAGGGTGATTCATCCTCAGTTTTCTTGGAAACAAGGCCACTAAATTTCTGAACATATGCAAATCTCAGATATGTACTCTTTAGACACTATTCATGTCTTTAGCTCTCTTCATTTGTGAAGCTTTCAGTGAGGCACAAAGCAGAAAAACCCAGATATTTTTGGAACAATTTAGAGTAATTTGGTTAGTGTGACCTGCAGAAGATGACACTAAGAGCAAGAAAAAAAAAGGAGCTTTACAGAATTGGTTTCCTGTATAAAAGGTGGACGGGAAAAAGATATATGAATTATTCTGATTTCTGAAACAAGTTACAATTTTGTGGATGAGAACACCTTACCCAAGTATGCTCTTACAAAAGGTACAGTATTTACGTAACACTCCCATTACAAAGTCTCCTTCATTACACCCAGGAACCTAATTCAGAAATCAATTTCTTCTCTTTTTCTCCTTTTCCAAACCCTGCACCAGTAGCAGTAGCTTTCACAGTTTGACAGGATTGTTTTGCCAGTCTTACACATGAGGCTGCACAGTGGCATGAGGAGCCTGCTGTCATCATCTCATACAGTACTGATCATCTCCTGGCTAAAGAAACCCACAGAGTTGTTGAGACAACAGCAAGTCCCAAAAGCTGTAAATGGAAGCTTATGTGGCTGCAAGGCACAGGAATCAAGCTGTAAAGAAAAATCAAACCTCTCCAACTGAAGAACATCAACAGACAATTTTCACAGAATTTCACAAAATATTCTGAGTTGGAAGTGACCTACAAGATTCATCCTCTTCAACTCCTAAGTGAATGGCCCATACAGGATTTGAAGCCACAGTCTGGGTGTTATTAGCACAACTCTCTAACCAACTGAGCTAATCTCAGGGCATTTTACATCATATTTGCTCTTTGCTGTCTCACAGGTCTTCTGTTCTTCCTTCTGGCAGCATCTCCAAACATTCAAGTTGTGTCAGTTAATTTCAGATCAAGACCAGGAGTGTGCCAACAGCCTGCAGCTCCTGCTGAGTTCTTGCTGCATGATGAGGAGCCCACTGATCCAGGAGACGCTCCAGCAGCAGCGCTGTGGGCAGCTGACAGGCGTCAGCCCATACAGCAGGCATGCAGGGGCGGACTAGAAAGAGAAACACTCATATCAATGTCAACCGAGTCACCAGGGTGCCCGGGCATAACAAAAGAGGCATGTTAGAATCTCTTCTGGCTAGACAACTGTAAAGGAGTTTCTTCTTAGTATAACAGGAACCCAGCCTCTTTTGGAGATAGAGGACAAAAGGACAATGTGTCTCTCATCTTATTCTCCTCTGTGAGGAGGAGAGAAGATAAACTCATTTCCTCACATATTTCTCAACACATCTGTAAATAAAAGATTATCATTAACACTCTTCACCAGACATCATCCATGTGTCAAAACTGTTTAGGTTATGGCCTGAAATCCTCTCCTTCAGAGAGCACACAAGCAAGAAAAAGCTGCCTTTGATTTATTAAAGATGAACTACCAGTGCTGTAAAAGGCAGAATGGGAATGCACACACACATCCTAAGAGCAGGGCAGGATGAATACCGCCCTCACATTTAGATATAAAGTTCAGTACACAACCTTTCCTATTTATTAACCTGTCAACATTCATGCAGTCACAGTACATCTACATTGCTATTTTTTGAGAAGTTTACCTGTGTGTTATTTGCTCATGATTGCAACAATATAGGTATAGAATGCTTCCCTGTCTGTATGAAACCTTTTGACTTGGGAGTAAAACTTTGGGAACAAATAGCATATGAAGAGGAAGATATTAAAAAAAAAGTCTATTTTTTTAGTTAAATGAAAGACAGGGTGAGATTAACTAGAATTCAAGCACAGAAAGTGAGGGAAGAGTAAACTAGTGAGGGTAAAAAGCCCAGTGCCTGTTACCGCATCACTTCCAAGCTAAAACCAGCTCAGAATTCAGCTCTGGATTTCTGGAAGTGCCAGGGATCTCAGCATCCAGAGCTGTGCCATGGCTGCACAGGCACTCATGGAGGTACCGCCTTCAAATTACTGAATGTAGTCCTCAGCTGACAGCAAACACAACAACCACCTCTATCCCAGTCATCCACAGAAGTTATTAACAGGTATTACACCAATGTCAGGGGGATGTGGTACACACAGCTATTGAGAAGGTAATGCCTACAAGCATTCCCCTACTCCTCCTTTTAACTGTTGTATGTGTGGGTGTCTTAAGTAACCCCTGAGAGCTGGTTCTGGACTAGTGCTGTAAGGCAGTGCTGTGCTAAATGTGCTGTAGCTATCTCAGATACAGAAATTCTGACCACATCAAGAGGTGCTGGGGCCCCATTACTCTCCATCAGCTCCTACTTCCCATCTCAATCTAACATCCAGAGTTATCCTACTGGGCAAAGAAGTTCTTTTCAAAAGAGCAGGAGATATCTGTGGTTCATGACATGTAAACAACACAGACAAAAAACCCCAATCAGATCTAGTTCTTTGCACAAAAAGATACTGAAAACACTATTGTTTCATATTCATAGCAAATGACACAGGAGAAAACAAAAATAAGAATTTGGTACAAGATTGTCTTTTATGCTTCTTATTTCCCAAACCCAAGGCTGTTCTTTTCTTTCACAGAGCTCTCAGAGGCTCTCAGTTATTAATTCAACCAAAATGAAATAATCTTCAGAAGCCAAGTGAGAAGCAGCTTACTTTGGAAGACAGTTGTTGGACAGCTTTGTTGTCGCTGCTGGTTTATATTTGTTTTCCATGCAGCACATTATGAAATGCATATTATTAGCAACCAGGGTCCCTTGTGTCCTGTTCTGCCCTGCTGCTACTAAGAGCCATGTGCTCTCACTATCAGAGGCTGTGCAGAAGCAAGTATTTGCTCAGTTGTTGACTGCCAGCCTCCATGCCCTTCCCCGTGGAGGCAGGGGACACAGGCTTGTCAGCGATGGCAGCACCTGCCAGGCTAAAAAGCGTTTCAAAGCAAGTGTTTGATGGGAAACAGTCCAGTGTGAGGAAGACAGTTCGACTCTGTGGAATGTGTCCCCCAGCAGATCTCTCCAGCTGCCCATGCTACCCGCAGGCAGGGTGACTGGCAGACACAGTGACAACCTGCCCTCCTGCATCAATGTTTCATGCAGTTCAAGCTTCAGCCTAACCCTTATGAAACTTAGGGACAGTTCTGGCAGAGCCAGACTCCATCACAGCTCTGAGAAGTTTTCTCTTTCTAAATAATCACTATCAGGCTGCTACTGCTTTTTTGTGCCAAATGGTACCATGCTGCAAAAAAACCCAGATTTGGATCCTGCAAAAAGTACAGCTCTCCCTATAACCCTGAGCCTTCCCTCACAGAGGTTTATATCTGCCATTCATTCTGGTAGGCAAAAGGACCAATGTCCTTTGAAATCTGTCAACCAACTATATGGCTCCAGTATAATTCTGGTTTTAATACATTTTTGAGGTGGCTGGCAGTGTTTGTAGCACTTCCTGAGCCAGCTAGATCTACCTCCCATGTTACTGCTCACAGCCCAGCATTCAGCTTTACACCTCATCCAGTTGTTCAGCTGGCAGGAGAATGAGCTAGCACAGCACACAATGCAACAGAGTACCATAGGGCAACAGGAAAAATCACACACATTTCTCTCCTGTGGGCAGTCTGAGCCCACTGATATGAACTCTCCCAGTGACAGAGCATGCCCTGGCCTCAGTGCTAGTCTCTGACATGCAATGGAGTAACCCTTGGCTCAAACTAGATAATTAGCTGTAGCAATAGAAAGTCAGCTGGAACAAGCCACCTTCAATCCATTTCCCTCTTGGAAGTGTCAGGCTGGTAAAGCAAAAGCCTTGGAGCAAGGGAAACCAACACAGAGCCATTTCCAAGCTGTCTCTGCTAGATGGTCTTCTGTGAAATCCTATGGAAATTTAAAAACTGCTACCTGCCAGTAGCAAATTGGCTCTCCTTGCTGGCACCAAATGTATCATAGAAGGTGGCTCCAGCCCAAACCATGGAAACTTGCTGTGTCAGCACATCTGCATTTGTGTTTTGGCAAGAAAGCGTAGGTTCTCGGGGTATTTAGCAATAATGCTGCTCAGCTTTAGACCATTTGAACTGAACACAGACATTCAGCCTAAATTAACAGCATAACTCAAGCTCAACATGGACAAAATAATCTTTCCCAAAGCTACCCCCCACTATCTCCTTTTTTCTGTGGCAGAGTATAATGTATCCTGCCTGTCATAAAAGCTTTCACCCCAAGACTTCTAACTATCCAGGTATCCTACTAGGTCTTCATCTCTAACAATGTTTGCATGTGTTTCTCCAGTGCTCAGCTATGTGTCTAACTTCTGGTTCTTTCCCTTTTACAAAATGCTTCCCTTTTTACATTGCCAAAAATATAACCTCTTTTGTTTCAACTGCAGCAACCATTTTCAGCCAATCTTACCTAAAGGACTTTACAGTTTGACCTCTCCAATCTAATGACCCCATTTTTCTTCAACCTTTTCTCCTTTTCTGGCACACTGAGTGTCACTCAAGTTACTTTAAACTCTCATAGCCCTGTTCCCTGCCACTACACTCCATATGTTTTGCCTCAGTCAGCATTGAAATACAGACTCCTGATTCTGTATTTCTGATGGCATGAACAGCCATCACAAACTCCCTGCAAAATCTGCAAGGTACAGGCATCTTTGTGCCTCCTCATGCACCAGTCCTTCCACTTGGAGGGAGAAAAAGGTCTTGGAAAAGGAAAATGCTGAAAACTTGAGCTGCCTATTCTTTGCTCAATCCCAATAACCTGCTACATGCTAAAGAGGCACACACAGAACAGCAGAGCACCAGCAGCTCCAGTAGGTAACTCTGACACCTGTCCTGTGCTGCTTCTTTGGTCAAAATCTTACACTGTTGAAAGAGGATGAGCCAGCCCAAGCCTACACCCAGCAAAAAGAGCTGAATTAACTGAATGAGAGATCAGGGCCAACTGCACCACAATCACCCAGCCCTTTGCATCCAGCAGAGCTCCCTCCAGTGCAGTGTCAGCCCTGCTGCCCACCTTGGAACGAGTTCACAGCACAGAACTCATCCAACACAGTGTGGAGGTTACTTCTCTATGTGTTCCAACACTCATATTTCAGGCTGGTCACTGTCTCATATTTTACTCAGATAGACCCTCTGCTATCAATTACATCAAAGATCTTGAGTGTGTAAAAGACAATGTGACAGTAAGTGTAGGGGGAATAAAAGTTTTGCAACCATTACACAGAAAAAGTTTTCAAAAATAAGAAAAACAGAATATAGATAAATGAAGCTTGCTACTGAATATTTAATTCAATATTTAGCAGTCATCCAATTGCACAGATAGAAACAAACTGAACTCTCAGAGCTATGATTAGAGCCTCCATATGAAAAGGCCATATGCAGTTGCTAAGTAGATGATTAGAGCATGAATGGTAGCTCTTAGAGACATCTGTATTCAAAAGCAAAAGCAAACATCTCCCACTGAACTGTGAAACAGTTGGCTAACAAAAATAAGGAAGAAGGTGGGGAAAAACCAAAAAAGAATGCAATGGTAAATTTCTTGACATAAATTCTAATGACTTTCCACTCTCTTTTTTCTACCCTCTCCTGAAAGCCACACTTCCCTATATTAGGTCTCTGAGTTTCTCTCTAACTCATCCAATAATTTCAAGGAGAATTTCGTTAGAACTTGAAGACCCTAAAGTTTCTGGGAGAAAATGTTTAATTCAAAAATTTGCCATGGCAACAATAATCCAGATGACACCAAGAATGCAGCTTATGCAGAAAGCATAGATTTTTAATGTTTGACACTTTTCTCTCCTATTGATCTTCCAAAGTATCTTTTTTGAAATATATATCTTAAAACTTTTAAGCTTTCCTGATGAATATTTAACTTATATTTAAGATAGTCTGATAATGCTGAGCATTTTTTTATGCAGTTGCTCTTTGTTCTGCTGTCTCAGTACTTCAAGACACTTCATCATCACGGAAGGTAGCTAATGAGTGGCATTACAGTTTATAGCTCACAGACACAATTAAGAGCAATTCCTAGATTTTTGCTACTAGTCATTTTAAATAACTCAGGTAACTCTACAGCAATCATCATTCCAGTAAAGTTTTCAGTAGTAAGGCAAAAACTGACCTGCTTGTTCCAATTCCTTGGGTTTGTGTTTGCCTCAGGAACTGTCCCCAGGTTTGCATTTTCCCACTTGTGACCAGCATGTGCCCTGCAAGGCATTGATAGCCTCATATGTCATTCTCAGAAACTGGATTCTGAGAGATGACAACATGTAGACCATGAAAATTTACTGAGAAAATAGCAGACTGCATTTTAGGAAGGTTTTGTTCCTCTGCCAGTCTGAAAGGACTGTAGCCAGAATTTTAGCATCCTTACCTTCAGCATCAATGTGTCTTAACCTAAGGGGGAATATTTTCAGTATTTCAGTGTAATACACAAATGGGCTCCATGAATCTTAAGTTATCCATAAAACTCCTCCCAATCCACTGTCTACGATCAACTCACCCAGTGTAAGGTGATGGCCAGAAAGGGAGAAAAGTCATAATACATGCAGTCTTACAATGGAACAAGACTCTGAGAAGGAAGCAGAAGCTTGAGACTCCTGAAATGCAGCATCTATAGCACTGAACCAAACCCAGGTCAATGCTGACCTCACCTAAACTAAAAGCTCTGACCAAGTTCAAGTGTCCAACTGTATCAGTTCAGTGGCCAAATTAGTTTATTATCATTATCATTTCTCAAAATGGAAATGGTTACAAAATAAAGGTTATTTTCAGCAACATCTCCTCCAAAATTTTAGTTATTACATATTTCTAACTGTAAACGAAATCTTACATTCAGCTCTTTCAATAGGCAGCAGAATACATCTTTGCTACTGGTACGCTCACCTACCAGATCTTATTACTGTTGGTCCTCAGTGCAATTAAACCAGGATGCCAGAGGCCTAAGCATGCCACACTAAAGACTTATTTCCATACAAATTCTGCAGTGTGGACTTTTGAACTCTTTTGAAGATGTGATCCTGAAATAACAGTCAAAAACCCAGCTTTGAAACTTTTAAATCACATTGTCTTACAAGGCTCAGATTTTG
>JAWWES010000115.1:64649691-64664403 GCA_035583135.1 Lophotriccus pileatus
ATGTGATCCTGAAATAACAGTCAAAAACCCAGCTTTGAAACTTTTAAATCACATTGTCTTACAAGGCTCAGATTTTGCATTAAGTATCATGTATACAATTGCTTTAAAATAGAAATTACATAATAATTACTTCCTACCAGTCCAGACATAAACTAAAAAGTGGCACATGGACTGGATCATGTTGAGAACAAAGAAATCTCTGTCAGTGCTACAACTTGACTGAACTGAGTCATCAATCTCAGAAATCATGAATACCACTGTAAGTCTTTCTACTTCATCTTTACACTAAGCTCTAAATATCACTCTTTCCATAACTAATATGACTCTTTTTTTCTTTTTTTGCTACAGGCTGAGGCCAAAACACCAGTATATTTTTAAAAGTGTTTTTATATGAATTTGAGTCTTACAATAGATTTGATTGGAGTATGCAGAGGGTTTTTTTGTCATCAAGTAATTAACTCTATGGGCTAGTCTTAAGATATGTCAGGAACAGGCAAACATTGTTAGGTATTTCTTTAATGACATAATTGCCATAACTGCCACACTTCCACTAAATCAAAATTAAAAATATTAAAAAAAAAAAAACCACCACCTAGATTTCTACTGCTGTCTCTTTGCTGGATTGTATTTCCTGCTGGCTTCAGTAGGCAATCATCATTTAAATTACTTGTTAATAGTTTAAGAAAGGCAGGAATTCTTTTCTATGACAATACCCAAGTAAAAACTTCATGAGCTCTTTGGAAAGAAAAATATATGATAGCAAGTAAGGTCTCAAATATAACAGAGAGCTAAGAAACAGCAGAGAAATGTTGCATTAGTATTCTTTCTTAGTGAGTGCAAAAACAAAACCAAAACAGAATGGATTAATAAGGATGTATTAAGCTATAAATACTAGTCATCAGCCCACATTTCACTTGGGGAATCGACCATTTTCCTTTGTTTACAATTCTACTTTCTCATTTACCTGAAATAATGTTGGTACCAAACCACCAATCCCAGCTGTTAACAGCTGCCAGAAGTTTGTTTATGATCAGTGCCTATTTTTTTCTTTTTCCCTAAGATTCAAGGAACTTCTGTATTAGCTAAAGAATAAGAACCAGTTTATTTCTATGGCTTTCTCTGCCAAGAATTTTTTTTCTCAAATAAGATTGAAAAAAATGTCTCGTAGATACTCTGTCAGTGCTTTATTTTTTAATGCATCATATCACACTGGATTATATGGGGTATCACTCAAATTAAATTTACTCCTGAGAGATGCAATAACTTTCAATCAAACCACAGGTATTCAGCATCCTTCAAAACCAGGTATATGATGTAGGATGAATGAATGAGAGTGAACACAATCAGATGGAGAAGAACAAATTACTATTGCTGGATGCAAACAGGTGCAGTCTTAGAAAAATTATTTTGATTAGCTGAATAACTCACAAATTATATGTGATTCCAAGAAAAGACGTTTCTGACAATGTAGTTCTCAGGGGAACTTATGTCTGCTTTCTAGATGCAGAATCAAATGGCCCACACTTAGAAATGCCTGAATGTCTTAATGTTACTATACTATGCATCAAGAATAATAAAAAACTAGGAAATACGCGTAGCAAAAGGTAGGTAGCTGTCCTAGTAAGAAATTTCCAAGCTGCTTCTGACTGGCCTCTCACACACTATACCTAGATATGGGTGAAGCTGATAAGTATGAAAAGTGATGTGAAAATCAGCGTGCAGAACTCATCCCAGGAGAGAAACCCTGTGTGACTAACCCTGTGTGCCTGCACACAGGCTAAAGCTCTTCCCACCAGGCCCTCAAATCATCTTTCAAGTGTTCAAGGTCCTTCCAAGAGAAAGATGCATTTTAGAACCATTCCCACCACTAACCCCAAGTTGCTCTTCAATAAAGAAAGAAATCCCTGCATAATAAAAGGTTCTGATACCGCTGTCTTAGAGTCCACCTCACCTAAAGGACCTTCTTAAATCCTAAATTGAAAGAGCCTGTTACTTACTAAGTTGTTCATCATTTATGAGCTTGTCTCCGCTGGTCACACATATAGGACAAATTAAAGTAACTGGGAAAGTTTCAGCGGCAGGAGCTGTGGAGAAATAGCACACTTTGAAGTAGATTTTTTCTAAAGTTGAGACAAGGTAATAATGAGGACTCTTTCTGCTTTGAGGAAATAAAAGTTTTTTCTGAAAACTTTTCATCCCAAGCTAATACTTATTTGTTCATAAAAACATATGCTCAGAGATCCCACATTAGACACTTTATGCTAAGACTGTGGTTTTGGATGGTGTTTTAACTGCTTGTGAAAATTGTCATTTTTACAGGGTCTGGACCATTATGAACCTTTATATTTGTCCTCTGAAAAGAAAAAGTATCACCATGTGTGCTTAAAGAAATCATCATATCCTCATATAAATCACAACACCTGCAAAATGGAAAATTTAAGGGCAATACACGAGGTGTTTACAATCTACTGGGGCCCATTATTTTAGGTCTGCTTTGTCATACTATCTATCACTCTTTTGGATAATCCCAATGTTTTTAGTTTAAGCCCAGTGCCTGATGGGATACCTCATGCTTTTGATATTCTCAACTTTGAAACTGCTTCCTAAATTCTTTTTTGTATCTGTTGATATTCAATTTACATCATCTGTCCTGGGCTGTATAAACAGTTCTGATTGGTTTTCTGTGAAAATTAATTTTTTATTAGTTTCTTTTATGTATTTGACTACTGCTTTTCTCAACTCTACTAAATTTTTTAGGTCCTTTCAGCCTTCAAATCAATTTTCTTCCCTTGAAAAAGGAAAAAAACCCTAAAGTCCATATAACAACAAGTTTATAGATCTAAATATGAGTCCGCAAAAGATGAAATTAGGAACAATTATTTATTATTCAGACTAGATCTGACATAAAAATTCTACTAAGAATTGACATGCTTGCTCTTTAAAAGGGCTGCGATCTGTATCCCTGGTGCTACAAGCTTAAAGAGCCTTACAGAAATCTGTATATATGAGTAATTCTATGTGCAAGAGTATGCCATAGAATTTGCTAGAAATACATATTCACAGGTAAAGTTCATAGAGCTACTCAGGAATGTAAATTTATTTATCATTGGTAGCAGGCCAGGAAGATGATGCTACATATTCCAGTCTGTATAATGACAACTTGTTTATCTAGCACACATTGTATACTTCAGTACAGTACAGCTGGGTTACTTTTGACAAGAAAAAACGGATGTGAAATGTAATTAGTCAGCACAAAACTAACAAGTGTTTCAAGAAGGCACTAATTTTTATTGCTTGGAATTTGGTGCTTGATTATATCTATGCTGATTTTGTCTGGGGTAGAGTTAATTTTCTTTGTAGTAACTGGTATGGGCCTGTGTTTTGGATTTGAGCTGGAATCATGTTGATAATACAGGGATGTTTTTGCTACTGCTAAGCAGTGCTTGCACAGAGTAAAGGCCTTTTCTGCCCCTCAACCCCCCCCCCCACCAGCAAGAAGGCTGGGGCTGCCCAAGGAGCTGGGAGGGGACACAGCCAGGACAGCTGATCCCAACTGACCAAAGTGATATTCCATACCATATGGCATCATGATTAGCACATAAACCTGGGAAAAGCAGGAGGAAAGGGCAAACTTATGAAGTGGTGGTGTTTGTCTTTGCAAGACTCCATTACATGATGGTTCCCTGCTTTCCTGGGGATGTCTGAACACCTGCCTGCCCATGGGAAGTAGTGAATCAATTCCTTATCTTGCTTTGCTTGTGTATGAGGCTTTTGCTTTACCTATTAAACTGTCTTTATCCCAACCCACAAGTTTTCTCTCTTTTTCTCTTCCCATTCTCTCCCCCACCCCACTGGGGTGAGGTGAGCAAACGGCTGCTTAGTTGTCATCTGGGGTTAAACCACAACAATATCATAAAACAGTTGTTGCCTCAACAGAAAACTGGGTTTTTATCAAACTATTTTCTCTAAAAACAAACCCAACTCACTTCCCTACAGCAAACCCTGGAGAACTCAGCTAGATGCATAAATAGTAAGCTTCTGCAAGACAGAAATGATGTTTTACTATACTGAGGACCTACCAGTGCAAGAAAGCTGCCTATTAATGGAGTCTACAGGACAAATAATGAGCAATAAAAAGGAAAAAAATGAAAGCTATATAAGTTGCTCATGAAGAAAACTGTGAGAATTATTTCTTATTGTGCTTACAGAGAGATAACTTTTTTGCTCTGGATCGGTGTGGTGTATAGATAGGTACCTACATATTCTCTCTCTAAAATAACATCTTGTATTAAATTCTCCGTGTAGAGTCCAAGGTAATTCACTTTCTGCAAGGTTAACATTTTATACCTCAGTTCATGGTACCTATCTCTGCAACTAATGAGCAAAGCTCTCAGAGCTAAAAATATCTCCTTTCATTGCTTATTAGCTGCTTTTAGCTAAAAAATGAGCACCCTCATTTCCATTGCAGGCAAAGTGTATGGGTAATTCAGCACCTCTGGGAGGCAGACATGGGGCCTGATTCTTCCTGAATTTTTGTATGTGTGTATTTAATGTGTACCATGCATGTAAAACACATCTTTTGATGACTTTAGAAAAGTTGCAGATACTCAGTAGGAAGAAATCTGACCATGCGTACCCTCTATTCATTTTAAGGAATCAGGATTGTGCCTGCAAATCTATTAGCTCAAATAGGTTTTATGCATGCCTCTGCTGATCTAAGAATGAACTCTCCAATGACTGGAATTCTTTTTATAAGCTATTTTGCCAGCAGTAGAATACCATGTTATTTATGTCCCAGGAGAATGCTATAACAATTTAGCTGAGTGGTTTTTTAAAGTGATGAGGGAAATCCAATAGCCTTAACCTTTCTTTGTTGCAATCCTCACTTAATTTCAACTGCCTAAGGTTAGGTGAAAGTAGAGATTATAAAAAGTAGAAATGATCTCATAGACTCTAAAGTAACATGACTTTTGTAATTAAAGTGATATTACTGTGCAGTGATCCAACTTTGTTTTAAACTCTGCAATAGCCTATCAGTTTGCAAGACCCACTCCATTTGCTCTTTTGGTATATAGGCACAAATAATTCTGCAGTTTGCCAGGCTTTTCAGGTGAGACTGAGAAACATCTGTAGTGCACTGCTTTTATAGTCTTAGCAAACAGTTGCTGCTGATAAGGTGTGCAACATATGCCTGTTCAAAAATTCATTTCTTAGTTTCACATTTCTAGAAATGCTGTACATTTTACTCACCAGTTCACAGACCAAATCCTGTCTCATAAGCAATAGGTACACACAGTCAAGAAATATGAATCTGCCAGAAGCACAAATAATGAGTCAGCTTTTTTGCAGCCAATCCATAATTCTGGATTCCAAGACTTAGGTTACGCTCCATCATGCTGTATTTTCCCTGATTTAAGCCACTGTCATAATATTTGCCCACATGCAATACTTCCAGCATGTTCATCACTCAGCCTATCATTGAACATATTTCTTAGTGAATTTTCCTGATGAACAATATCCTTCTCTCCTAGTAATATTTCATTATTCACACTGTAAGCATATCCATTGCTGGGCATATAGAAATTACTACTGGTGGAACATTTCATTCCTACTTGTTTAAGAAAAATCAGAAGCCAGCCTCAAGTACAGATGACTAGAAAAAAATTTCTTCAAGAGGCACAAAGAGTCTTGAAAACTCCAGGTGTAAAAAGTAAGACATAATTTACTCAGCTGGATAGCATTTCTGCCAATGCTGGGTGTGCTACAGTCAAATGTCAACAGCTATAGTTAAAGATTATTTTAACTATATGAATAGATAAATGTAGCAAAATATATTGACAGCTATTTTTTTCCTGTGCACCAGTGGGTGGCAAAACATTGCAGACAGGTGCAAAAAAGAGAGAACAAAAGAGTGATCATATTAGTTAGTTGGAACTCACTTGAAAAATGCAGAAACAGCACACATCAGTGCTAATCTAAACTCTTTCAGTTCAGAGGACTCAAGAGATTGTCAACATCTATAATAGGAAGCTTTGTGGAGTCATGACCCCTGGAAACATCTACTGTGAGCCACACACACAGAAGACACAAATAAAAGTCACTTTCAAGCTCAATAGCCCTTCTGTATGGATGCAAAACAAAAACATATCAGTGCTGGTTGTGTTTCTTCCTATAAAGCATTGCACTCTGCTACACAGACATAGCTTGATTAGCATTTGATAAATCATGTCTGAGCTATAGTTTTCTACCACTTGGGAATGCAAGGCACTACTATTCCAAAGGACTTTTGGAAGAATAAATGCAGTAAAGAAAATGCTATCTTGCAGCTATTAGGAAGCAGAACACACCCAGATATCTTTCACAAATGTGTGTCTAGAGCACAGCTGGTGGTCCAGATGAGGTTTTTTTCTTCTTTGTAACCCATATGTTCATTGACCACTGTCCTCCCCCTTAGGCAGAATTGCACAGTCCCTAGGAGCAATCTGGAGGAACACAGACCCCTCATTTCCAGGTGAGCTCTCTGTGGGGGCATGTATCTTAGTCAGAGTCTGTCTGTTCACACAAGACACCAGTACAATCTCCAGGAAAAAGAAGCTGCCAACACTGCCTGCAAGTCAAACTCCACGGCTGGCAGCACAGGGTGAGTAGGAGGTAAGTCAAAAGGAGATAAGTGAATACTTATAAGGCTGCAACACATCCTCTGCCTGAGAAAGCCTTTTCCCCTCCCTACCTTGCTTAGCATCTCAGCTCTGAGTCATGTTGGCATGACAGTTCGTATGGTTTGCTCAAGATGCTCTTTCCCTATTTGATATCTTTCAAGCAGCAGAGTTGGAGGTGACCATAATTATGCACCAGTCCCAGCGTTCTGCACATTTAAGGCTGGCTGTGAATACTTTGTGACTTCTTGTGAATATGTCATCCTTATTCCCTCTAGAAAAGACTCTTAAGCATAAACACAGTTTGTAAATATATATTACATGCACAAGCATACTACAGAAATAAGAAGAGATCACAAGAACTAATAACATTTAGAATAAAAATAAATTCTAGAAAGGCGAACTACCATTTAAGCAACACCATCTTAATCCATTTCATTAATAGCTAAGAAAATCTGACAACCATCTTAAAATTCAACTCTCTCCCCCTGGTTATTATGGGCACTAGCCCTTCCCATTTCCCAGTTTACAATGGAGATGCTGGTGCCCTACCTATCCTGACACAAGCCAGCCCCAGCTCCGTGGGGCTCCAGTTCCTCACCAGATCCTGCACTTGCCTCTTGGCTGTGTAGCAGAGCATGACATTGCTTGCCCATATTGAGCTGGAGAACAGAAAGGAGATGCAAATCACCAGCAGCCATTCCTCTGTGAATATCCCAGCTAGAATCCCTATGGATGGCCTCCAGCCTCTCAGAGGTTTCATCCCAGTGTTGCATATGGCAAGGAGCAAGGCATGACAGGAGAGTAGAAATAATTCTGGGAGGAAGCCAGAAGCCTAAGAATAAAGACTATGCAAAAGAAAACAAAAAGAAAAGAGAATACTTTGAGTTTAGAAGCACATTTCTGGCATACCAACAAGTCATTGCTTAGTTATATCACTGTAATTAATGATGATAAAACCACTGTTGTCTCCAACTATAAAAGATCTACCACAAAAATTTAAAAGTAAGATTCAATCTCTAAGTAAGATTGAATTATTTAGTCTAAAGATGCAGTCATATAGATAGATGCAAGTAAAGATTAGAAGGTCACAGTAAGAGTTAAGAACAACCAAGATCCAGGATGAACTACCCATGACAATAGGTTTGAATGCAGAAGTGCCCAGAGAGGAAGAGGATCACAGAAAGATTTATTTCACTTGGACTTTCACTCTGAGGCAGTCCCTTGCAGAAAACTAAGGAAGGAAAAGATCAAGTCTGTCAGTACATTAAAGCAACTTGCTCAAATAACATGGAATAAGATAGCATCTGTTCACTGCCCCACAACAGGGAGCAGCTGGTTCTTTCTGCCCTTTTTACCAAGCTCTGCCTGGCAGGACATGTAGGACTGCATGTGTCAGGAACATGGTTCTGTTTACTGCAGGAAGATGCCCTTAAATCTCATATTTACAAAATTTTCATAGCCTCCTCCTTTTTTATGCCCTATATCATCTCCTACTAAAGTTCTGCTTTACATTAATACACTGCTTTGAGCAATTGGATTTGAAAGTAACTATAAAACCCCCCAATGATTTTACTTAAGAAAAAATCATTAGCTTACTGAAAGTGTTAGAGGTGACCTTTGGCATAAAAAGTAATGTGGCAGTAAAGGGGTTAGTATGTAAAGATACATTCAAATCCAATGCATGATAATAATTCAGAAAGTGGCAATCATTTTCCAAACCTCCTGTGCAGAATACCGCTATTATTCCTGTGACTATCTCTTTAAGGAGGTGATTTACACAAGTATGAGATCTCTCGAGAGAAGTTATAATAAATCTTTACTGACTTGGTTTTTAAGCAGAAAGAAAAATTCTTCTATGAAAAGGCTTCAAGCCAGAATGTTACCCCAGTTCAGATTCAAACTTTTGATTTATTAGAAAAGATGTACAGTTGTCTCCAGGTGCTTGATGTCACTTGTTCCGAGCAGTGGAAGCAATGATGGTACTCCAGGGGAAACATCTTCGACTCTGTCACTGTTGATCTTAAAATATTGCATTGTATAAATACACAAAGTCTTGTCCATCAGACAGGTACTGTTCCAAGATACAAATCACATGGTCATGATACACATACAGAGTAGTGCTGTGTAGGCACTGAAAAGAGAATCTGATCAGCAGTATCTGATTTGCAATAGATAAGTTCAATTCATTATGACTCCTGTTTGGTAACTGAGGTGTCAGCATCTACACTGAATGCCTGAAAGGGAGCAAGGTTTTCCTTCTTTGTTTGCTCTATGTTGTCATGGTAAGGTCTTTTGTTATTACAATAAGCTTTTACGGGTTTTGCTTTATAACAAGTTCATTTAGCCTTCAAGAATAAAATGCTGATATAGGAAAGTAAAAAATCAAGATTTACTGCATTGGTTTCTGAATCAGTTCTATTAAATAGTCTGGAGGACTTTGATCTCTGACAGGTCTGTTGGGTTTCCTAATAAAAAAGCCAAACTGTGGAAGCAAAATACAGAGCAACTGAGATTCTAAGACTCCACAGATGTTTACATATACCTGTCATCACTGAAAATTACCTCCAAAAATTGTAGGTACCCCTATAGGAATTACAAGAAGCTTTGTGTCCAGAACAGGAGTTGAAATACTACAGAAAATACTCCAGTACAAAGGAAATGGGCCTTGCATAAAATCCATAGCCAAGAAAATAAATTACTTTCCCACTGATCACACGGAAACTAAGACTTTTATTAATTTTTCTATACCACTGACAGCCGTGCCCCCCCCCCCCAATGGAATTTTCCACTTCAAAACAATAGGGCTGTACAAAGAACTGACACAAATTGGTCTTAGAAAACAAAATTACATTGCAGCTTTGCAGTAAATAGAAGTGAAAGGCCAGATTCTGATCTCAGGCAGATGGTGTTGGTGTGCAGCAGCAGGTTTCTGAAGAGCATGATAGCATCTGCTAGGTTGTGAAGAGTGGTTTATGTGGCAATGGTAAACATCACCCAGCCTTCCAAGTGAGCCACCTATCAGGAAAGCTGCTGTACTTAGAGCTGCACCTTGCTAGAAGATGTAACTCTGCTGCCATTTAAAAGGAAAAGAATCCAGGGACACAGAAAGGGAGCTCTGCTTCCTTAGATGTGACGACTGATGAATTTAGACAAGGGACAGACCTGAAAGACGACTATTTGTTAGATTAAGAAACTCAGCTCACACAGTACATCAATGATTCATCCCTGACTAATGGCCAGGTGCCTTAGTGTGCTGAATAAGATTTTGAGCTGCATCTAATAGAATACTTGCCCAAGCCCAATTTTTTTCCAATAACAAGTATAAGTCATCCTAAGGAAATTATGACTCTAACTTGGTAATTTAATAGACTACTCTATATAAAACTTAGAATCTTTCAAGCCTCTTGCTCACTTCATCCTGCGCTTTTGGCCAGAATACTTGTGCAGAAAATAACAGAGGAGTGGGGAACTGTAAACACTTTCAAATGTTAGGTCATTAAAACTGATTGGAATAAAAACATATAATGCATGCAATTCAGTAAAGGCAATTGCAAACGGTTACTCTAACACAGAATTATCAGATGAATAATTATGAAATGGAGAATTTCCATCTAAATAGAAACACTGTCAAAAGAGAGCCACAGAATTAAAAGGTTCAGCAACTGCGCCGAGTCAACATTTTCATTTTACTACTCTGTCAGGCCACTTATTTGTAAAATGGAGCTTCTTTCCTGCAAGCCTTCCACACACCTCAGAAGGGTTACAGCTCAACCAACATATCATTGTGTGCTTTTGGCTGTCAAACCTCAAGAAATAAACTAACCAGAAAGCATCCAAAGAGAACAACAACAAAGGAAAACAAACAAACAAACAAAAAACTAAATCAGACAAAAAAAAAGTAAAAAATCAAAGGTAGAGAAAATAGATCCTTGAAGAAATATGGGGAAAGCTAAAGCTCAATTTACTGGGTTGAGGAATAAAAAACACATAGTAACAATTTCCAGAGATTTAAAAGATAAATGAGTTCACTGGTGGATGGAAAACCAGTAATGGGTTTAAACAAAGAAAATAGGATGTAAGGTAAGCACAAGGGTAAAAAAATATCTATAATTAGAAGGATAATTAGGCAGTAGTATAGAGGAGCACTTAGGAAAGTCACTGACCCACTTGACTGGGATGCTTTTAAGAACAGAGTATGCAAACGCCTCTGAGAAAATCTCTCAGTATAACTGAATCTGTCTCAATGGAAGAAAGGATAGGACCTCTCAAGGACTCTTCTAACCATATTTACCATGATTATATCATTTTACAGTTTGGGTAAAAAGCTTTCACATTTGTAATGTAATAAACGTTTTGAAGATACGTAATTGTTATAACTGGGGAAGGATCATATTTCCCTGTTCTTGGAAAAATTAACTGTTATTTGGGAGAAATGTGAGAGGCAAATAAATCTCTCAAAGTGAGTGGAAGCAGTGGTTACTACTACTCATAATCCCAGCTTCACATAACACCAGTCATAAACTGAGCTAGGCAGAATTGACTGTGGACATATTGTAAATAGAGAGACCTGCCTGCTGTTTGTGGAAGCTGTCATTACACTACCAAAGCCTAAAACGCCAGATGCATAAACACAGAGGGTGGCAAGAGGTCTGACAGGCAGAGATACACTTATGAAAAGGAAGGCTTGGATTATTAGGAAAGAAAGGTACTTTCTTTTACTCACTTCTACTATACTAGGAGGATCAGGGGTTTGTAAGTTATGGTTCTATCAAGAAATCACACAACTTTCTCTTTCCTTTACAAACAAAAACAATGTTCGAGAGGCCAAATACAGTCAAAACATTTCAGTCAGAAAAACGCAGATAACAAACACAAAAATGGGCACTTGATTACAAAGCTGATATTGGTTCAAAGCTCTCCATTTTTCTTAGAAGTCAAACACATGTTTTTAGCAAACATAGGAGCTCTGTCATCATGTATTTAGCTTCAATTCATCCAGGTTATTAAAGATATTAATATTTTAACTGAATGCAAACATACAATTTAAATTGGACCTATACATAACTTCAAAAAGACCCTTGTCAAATTATCAAGAAGCAACAGCACAGTGGGCAGTGTCAGAATGCATTGTTTGAAGGAAAAAGGACCACTGTCACGGCAACCTGGTAATTGTATTTCAGGTTACAGTAGTAATAACAGTCCAGACACCTTTGCAAGGCAGATCCAACAGTACGAAATAAATAAACAAACAAACAAATAACCACAATACTTAGGGTTATGTCCAAAAGAATAGATGTATCACTGACAAGATTTTCAGCTTTCCATATGAAGGGATTTCAGGACACTGTTCTCTGCTGATTTTTTTTTTTTTTAAAGCTTCCTCCCACAGTTATTCTGTAGAAGAGAATGAAATAGATCTGCATTTATATTATGCATCCCTTCTGATGATTAGAAACAGCTTTGAGTGAAACTTGGAATGCAAATACAATGAGACAGGAGTTTTGTCAGAAGTCCAGCCTCGCGGGTGTCTGGAGGTTAGTTATGACAATAGTCAATACAGTGTAAAGAGAGAAAGTCCCAACACACATTTATGATGGAAAACTGATTAGGAAGAGCTGGGTGAACTGTTGGTAGCAGCAGATACAAAGGAGTAATGAGGAAAAAGCATGAGCAGTGCTTCTCAGAGGAAGCGAAGGAGTAGGAAAAGAAGGAAACCATACACACTGAAGACTAAGAGGAAGCCCAGCATTTACTGCTGTGGTCTAATACAGTGGGAAAACTAAGAAAAGAGGTGTAAAAGCAATTGAGTAACTTTCCAGGAAACAGAGCTCAGGTGTCAGACCCACCAAGTAGCAGACAGGAAATAATGGAGAGAATTGACCTACCCATTTTGAATAGGGAGAGAACTTCTGGAGAATGAAAGAGAAGAAAACCAGATGGGCACAAGGCAAAAGAAGGCAGTGCAAGAGGATGACAATGGTGGCAATGGTGAGAAGGAAAGAAAAACTGCACGAAGAAAAAGAAGGAGCTAAAGGAGAAAGGAACAAGGAGATGCAGAGGACAAAATAAATGTGGTGAGTTGCAGACAAGCAAAGCTGCAAACAAACCGAGTACAGCTGTAAGAAAAATTTCCTTAGCTCTCCTCCAGGAAAACGGCACGTATTCCCCTCCACCCACCCATGGAGCCCCGTGAGAACAAAACAGAGTGTGTGGCATCACAAGGACAATGTGCTCTTCCACAGACAGCAAAGAGCACACACAAATTCCTGCGGAATAAGTGCTTTCTAACCTATTAATTCATACAGTTCAGCTGATCTTGACTTATTTAGCATTTCCATGGCACTCAGCATATTCAAATCAGAGTGTAACAGTGCTCACTGTGCAACTGCAGGTGTAGGGCAAGTAGAGGCTGCTGTAGAGAGCACATAGCACTGACTGGGCTGTGCTGCAGCTCTGAACCAGAAACACATTATGAGAGCCTCAGCTCAGCACTTCAAACGCAAGTCTGACCATCACCTTTTTGATGGATGGATAATCCTTAAATTTTGCATAATCAATATGTCAATTTAATTTGGTTTAAGCAACTCTAATAGTAAAGGAGCACTTCTTACTGAAAACATTTGCCATTCCCACCACAGTATTTTTTACTCTGAAACAGCACCAAGTATTTTTGGTAGAGACAGGCATTCTCTGCCTGTTCCTGTCTCAGGCCACTACCTAACTTTCTTTATTAGACAAAGTTGTTCTCATAAAGCTAATATCCCACAGCATGTCATTCTATTCATTTCAGTGTCCTTTATCTTTTTTATTACCTACCTACCGATTTTTCTGCCAAGACCTTTTCATGATTGATCTGTTGCAACTTTAATAGAAACTATACCCTTACAGAAGGCTTGAGGAGGGTCACATTTACTCCCAATGTAATTAAACTGACAGCAGTGGCTTTATTCCAAGAAAAAAAATTTGGCTGTGTACATTCACAATAAATAATGAATTCCAAAATTATTCAATTGTTTTCATATCTTATTTCTCTTCTACAGAGTTAAGGTCTATATTGAGCCGTGTTTCTTGGTATTGTATACATCTTTTAGTATTCAGGAATATCAACAGTAATTACAGCAGGATCTGAGTTAGTTAATTGGATTTAAAGTATCTTGATCATGAATCTAGATCGGACCTGGTTTTGAATCACAGGTAGATTGAATTGCTGGCATAGTAGATAAGCAAGAAATATTTGTTCACTAAATCACTCATCTACATATCATTCATGAACTATTATTACAAAGCCAACAAAAATCCTAAGATTGTGAAGTCGTTCATAATTGCGGTCTTTCCTTCCATACCTGCCTTACCACACATTTCACTCTTCTGTTTCTTATGTATGGCATTTGCTCTTACCACCTCCCTTTTTTACCTCCAGTGCATGAGAGGTTGGTTTATTACACCATTTCAGAATTAAGTAATAGGCTTTCCTCTTACTCATGTCTTGTATTCACCTCCTCACCTTTCTATTGCCTCCTGTCCACTCTTCATAATCACTGTTCTCTTTTCCTTTCTGAAAACTAGCCATGACTGTCCAACTTTGAATCTACAAACTGGATTCCACCTGAAAATCTAAAATGCCAATTTCTCCTCCTGTGTTACTTAGTGCTTGGACTGGCCCCTTGGGTTTTCCTGAAGAAATTACTCCATGACTAAGTTTTTTGACAAATGTAAGCTGTGAGAGGACACATTTAAAAAGACAAAGGGAACTCTATTCTTCATGGCAGAAAGAAAATTGAAGTAGTTGTAAACTCTGCCTGGTTGGAAATATTTAAGAAATCTTTTATCCATTTAAAAGGCAGATCTAAGTACAGATCTCCTATGTACAGGCACTTTCGAGATTAATTTTAGGCCATACATCATATTTTATGTGGGCATCAGCTATTTAAATATTGAAAAACCCTACTAATGGAAGGATTTAACAGGGAAAATAACCTGAGATGACCATGGATATAGCAAACAAAAGCGTCATGCTGGATTACAATGCTGCAGCACCCTGAGATTAGCTCAG
>JAWWES010000115.1:64664503-64681733 GCA_035583135.1 Lophotriccus pileatus
CCTGAGATGACCATGGATATAGCAAACAAAAGCGTCATGCTGGATTACAATGCTGCAGCACCCTGAGATTAGCTCAGTTGGTTAGAGTATGGTACTACTAACATCAAGGTCATGCACTGGATCCTCATACAGGCCATTCGCTTAAGAGTTGGACTCAATGATCCTTAGGAATCCCTTCCAACTCAGAATATTCTGTGAATTCTGTGACCCAATCCACCTCATACCACACTGTGAAAAGGATCCTTTTGGTGACCGTAAGTTAGTCAGACCTTCTGCAGATGTGAACTGTGTAATGATGAGCAGTCAGCAGGCAGCTCTGCTCACTTCAAACAGGTGTTTCTGTGACTTTACTCCTCTGGCTAAAACAGCTGATGTGATGCTTTCATAGACTCCAAACGCACTGAAGGAACATTTGTATGGGGTTTATGTGGCCAGGTTTTGGTAGCAGGAGGCAGGGCTACAGGGGTGTCCTCTGTGAGAAGCTGCCAGAAACTTCCCTGAAGGAACTGGAGATAAACTAAATTGTGGAAGTTCTTATCAAACAGCAAAACCATCAAACTGCACACAAAGCATGGCTCACATAGCAAGGCCAGTCCTCAAGTAAACTGGAGTGGTGAATCACTGCAGGCAGACCAGAGGTCGAACTTTCTTGCATCAGTACCTGCCAACTAATACTGAGGAACATGAGTAAAATATAACATATGTTTGTAAGCAATTTGCCTAGAGGAAAAAAATGCCATTCAGAGAATAAATAAGTACTCTGATGCAAATACTGTGCCTCATTATTTCTTTGCCTCATGACTTGCTTTGGTCACACATGTTGAAAATACTTTGGTTTTAATATCTCTAGCCCCTGGGAAAAGACACTTATTATTTTCCGGGTTTCTTTCCTTTCCCCCAGTTGTACATCCACATTTAGGGTTTCACTTTTGCTTCCTCTTTATCTTCCAGCAAGTTCTGTCGATATTTTTTAAAATGGGAAGGTGCGGGGAAGAGAGAAATTGCACCAGGACCTATATTCTGTGAAGACAGATTCTATAACCTTGCAGGTAAATAGCACAGCAAAACGTTGACTTCTCCACTGCACTTCTCCGATAGCAAAAATTAATCCATTCCTTTTATCCCTTAGAAACCAATCGTGGAGCATTGCAATCTGCAATCTCTTTTTCCACACTGGAGAGTTTTTCTTCCCTGTCTGGATTAGGGAGAGATACAATGTACCCATCTGTTTAACGTGTCTCTGATTAATATACTGTCAGCCATCCTGAAAACACTCGGTTATTAACTCGCTAATGTAAAACTGGAGCTAATTAATGAGTGGGTGTACACACTCATACAAGTGTGTCCATACGTGCAAGTCGATCCGCAGCTGCGTGGGTGCGTGCCGACACGGAAAGGGATTCTAACCCCCAGCAAAGCAGAGGAGCCACGACAGGGAGGTAAACCCACCCTGGACTCCCTTGAGGCTCGCTCCACCTCTTGTTTCTCCTCTGGAGCCAGCACAGCAACAGTGAGACTTCTGCACAGTAAGTTTTCAGATTTGTCATGTCTGCACCCACTGATGTGGAAGCTATGAAAGTGGGACCAGGAGCAATGATGGAAGGATAATTAAAAAATAATTAACAAGAATAATTTTCAAGGGGCCAAGGGACAAGAGCTTTTATTTCATCAGCTGGTGTAAGTGATTAAATAGGTACGCAACACAGCTGTAGAAGTCTTTTTTCAAGTCGAGAGGAGGGATGGTGTAGAGGGAATAATTACCAATTACTTTCTTTCTTTTATTCTTTTGTCAGACTGACTAACTTGCATGACCAAGTAGTTTACTCCAAAACAAGCAGTTAACAAATCACCTACCCCCACTGTGAAGAGTCTCTCTGGCAGCATGACAGTATCTGATGTGGAACACAGCTGCACAGATAAAAGGAAAGGGAAGCAACAGAACAATAGACTCTGTGCACTTCAATGCCCCTGGATGGGAGGTATGATAGGAAGAAGGGAGGAAGTCTTACTGCATCTCCAATCAGCTATCACAGTGCTCCTCTCATCTGGAATAATTTATTGTTTTATAAAAGAGAAGGAAAAGAATTAGTTCCCTCGTGATATTTTGTGGCTTGTTTTGGTATTTAAAATTAAGATTACATCTCTCAGAGATGCACACTGTAAAGCTTGTTTACAATCAGTCACATCTTCCTAGAAGCTGAATGTCTTTCCCTGGCAAAGGCGGCTTCCCTGAGGCTAGTCAGGGTTGTTGCACTCTGCATAGTAACAGAAAGCTGTCCAGTTGAGAACAAATCCCACAGTAAGAGAATAAATTCCAGTGATCTTATGCATTCCTCCGAAAATAATCCAGCATCTTTTATTTGAACATTTTAGCTTTTCTTCCTTCTTTCTTGCAAATCTTCGAACTCCACTACAGTTCCTCCATGTGTATGGGACCCTGCTGTCAACCTCACTATGGACAGGACCTGCTGCTTCTGGTTTAGATTAAGAATCAAGAAAGCAGCTTGTTTTTTTCCCAGGGTAGTTTCAAGCCCTAAATCTGCTGCCTTCCCTTCAAGGTACACTGATCTCTGTTTTCCTGCAGCTCCATGCTCTTGACATTCTCTTGTACTTGGCCTCTGCTAGAAATGTGATCAAAATGGTATCAACAGCTAAATGATTCACAGGAATAAGAAATAGCATAAAATACATGAGAAGGCTGAGAAGAAGAGTTCTGTCATTAAAATACCTCACAAAGAAAGAAAAGAAATCCCAGGTCAGCATCTGAGCTGCAGATTTCATGCCAGATTTCCAGGCCAGTACAGCATGAATACATTTCTGGGAAGTATCCAAGCCTTTGAATACTTTTCTAGACCTTTCAAGTTCACCAAACATTAATGACTGTATGAAAAATGCAAATTAAGTACCATATGTGAATTCAAAATCAAAGCATTATAAAGAACAATGTGGAAATGTATATTCCAGATGCATTTCTGCTTGGAAGCTAAAAGAAAAGCAGCTTTCAGGATTTTGCCAGGTTCCACATTGTAATTCTATCCTCTCTTTTGAACAGCTCTCTATGTAAATGATGATAGGGCAGTTAAGCACAGTGATTGTTAAATGCTTCCTACTGTTCGGTGGGGGTTTTATCAGAGGTTTTCAATTCAGCATCTTTATCTAGACTGCCTTTCAGTCAGTGCTAAGTGCCAGTCCTAACAAATATCTCTTTTGTAAGTTTGCTCTTCTTGCTGTCACAAGTATTATATAATATAAAAGCCAGGCTTCTAGCAGCAGGGAAGTGGATCTACTCACATGTCAGACATTTACTCATTTATTGCACTCAGTCCTATTTTCTTCAGTTCGGGGAGTAGAAACAAGGTACCTGGCACTGCACTAGGGGCCAAGGCCTTGCCTATCCTAGGCTGGAGAGTCTTCAATCACAGCGAGGTTTTCCAGTGCCCCTACAGAACAGCACATTCCAATGAAACAAATTACCATCAAGTACTCAGGAGTGATCACATCACTCCTACAGATTGCACTTGACCTAAGTAAGGTTAATTGTCATGTTAGTCTCTATACACATAGGCTTTGCAATAATAAGCATTTCCAAAGGAAAACATGAAGCTCCCAGTCCTTTTCTTCCCACACTGTCTCTGTTGTTTTTGAGATACTGAATTTCTTTCTTACTTTTTTTTTTTTTGTAACCATCAAATTCTTTTCTACACAAAGGAAATTCTCGTATTATTTCAGCGTCACATTCCGTGTCCTGCTTACAAACATGCATAACTCTTCACATTAGGACTCTGCCAGAATAAATTGGAGTCCACATATGTTAGGAAAATATGGGACAGTGTCAAATATCAGCAAGCACTACAAAGCCATTTCCTGAAGCAAAGCTCCAAAGTCATCCTTTTATTCATATGCATCTATAAAATTCTCTGAGGTGTAAGGTACTTTGACAGAGGCTTGCACAGCACTATCTCCCCTGGCACAAAACACTTTCGCTCTGCTACAGAACCTAGAGCAGGCTACACTGCATTTAGCTTCTTTACCTCTTTTCATACCTTCAGCCTGAAAGTCCACATGTGCACCAGAAAAATACCAAGAACTGTTTACTAAAAAAAAAAAAGTTCTCAATATTTTGCATTTTGTTTAGTTCTCTGCTAGGTAAAATATACAGAAACATAACACAAATAACCTAAACAGATGGCTGCTGCAGGTGGAATTTCTCATCTGCTAATGTAGCATTTGCAGGTAATGGTGAGGTATATACAAACATCTTGTGAAATACCAGTCAGTTAACTTTCAGACTCACTGGCATCACCCACTGAAGAGGGAGCTTCTGGCTAGGGTAGATTTCTAAGCACAGGTGGGCATTCTGTCACTTGTACTAAATTAATTAGTTATAGGCATGACCTCTCCATTAAAAATGAAGTATCATGCCACTTTTAAAATAATTGTTCCTGAAATGTTGGAATACTTTGTTTTGATGTTTTCAAAACCACTAAAATTTTTATTTTTTGCTTTAGAAACTGTCAAGTTTTGCTAAAATAGTTCAAACTGAAACAACAACAAGAAAAGCATTTCATTCTTGGACGAATTAAACTTTTAAGGGAGGGAGTATGAAATAAGAAACTGAAATCCCAGGTCAGCATCTGAGATGCAGATTTCATGCCAGATTTCCAGGCCAGTACAGCATGAATACATTTCAGGGAAATGTGCTTTCCATAGTTTTGATTCAGTCTCTGAAAAGCTGTGTTCATGTCTGTCTTTACTCCTGAGTATAACAGAACATTTCTGTCTTTTACAAAAATCTCAGTGCTATCATAAGGGAATAAGTGAAAAGAGATACATAAGATGAAGGTCAGCTGCTAAGAAGAAAATATGAGTTAGGCAGAAATTGGTTTAGACTGGAAGCCAAATGAAGGTTTCTCATTCATTAAAGAGCTGAGATTCAAGAACAGTTTCCCCATAGGAACAGAGAAGAAGAAAGCCTAACAACTTTCACATGGATTTTGCAACACATATGTCAGAGATTGGAATATCTGACATTTCACAATGCAGTAGATTGGTCTGTATAACACAGGAATGGCCATTCTTTCTAAGTCTCCCATGAGAGTCACCATCTACAATAATAATTTCAGAAGCTATGGAAGGAAAACTGATAAATCATTATATATACAGCTAGATCTCTGCGTGAATAGGCAGAAAACAACTGAAGGCAAAATCATTTGCTGTGGTGGACGGAGCACAGTCACTCTCAGTAGAGAGAGAAATTATCCTTGTAGTATAATTTTCTGAAGGAAAGGAAATCAAAGCAGTCAAGTGCTGTTGAATAAAAGCGTTTAGAAGCATGGCTTATGGATAGTATGGTAAATGGCTTGAGTTCTGTCAAGATAGCGATTTTTGCTAGAGCCAAGAACTGTCAGGTATTATGTAAAAGCCTCTACTCTGCTCAAGGATCCTGGGAGATCTGCAGCAAAATAAGAACAAGCAGAATGAAATTTGAGCTAGAAGTTATTGTGAAAATTTCAACTTTCTCTAGTAAAACACTCAAAGCACTCAGCTGTCCTGTTGACAAAGCACAAACCACATGAAAATGTACACTGTGCAGCTGTGAACCCAGAATTCAAAGAACATTTTCTCATAAAAAGAGAGTCTTGCTGAGGGGTGGATGGGATGAGGTGCCGACACCTGGAGATATTTCCACTCATCTCCCAATATATGATACATTTTGCAAAGCTTTTGGCTAATGCTAACAAAGGGAAACAAGTAAATCTCTCTGACTTTTATTCTGCCAGGGGTTCCTCATAGATTTCCATTGGCTCAGACCCTCCAGCTTCACCAGGACAGTGCTGTAGCATATTTTTCTGATATCATCTAGAATGACCGCTTTATTTCCACAAAAAGTGCCAAATGAAGTTTCTGAAGTGGGAACACCGTTTCTCTGAGAAACAGTGCTGTATCTCCCATCTGTTTTCAAAGAGGCAGACAAATATTCATCAGCTGATAACCTATTGTGACTATCCAGATCATACATACTCAGTTCAACAACCTAAAGTGAAACCCTCTGTATTTCATTATTTTCTAGCACATCTGTTCCTGCAGCAGAATTACTTATAATACTGAATGCTTGACAAAACTGGAAAAGCTGGATATAAAGAAGAGAAAGCCACCACTGGCATATATTGTGAGTATGTGTGCCCCTTACGGGTTTTTACACATGAGGAGTGACTACCTCAGAAGTTCAGAAGTTGCACTTCACTTTTGTTTGGTTCTTTGAAAGAAGACAGTGACAATTTTAATGAAAGTACTTTTGTCTTCAGGTCACATTGATACATAAAATCAAAATCATAGAATGGCTTGTCTTGGAAGGAACCTTAAAGGATCACCTAGTTCCAAACCCTCTGCTGATGGCAGGGATAGCTCGCCCTAGACCAAGTGGCTCAAAGCCCTGTCCAACCTGACCTTGAATACTGTGTTTATGCAATTCCCCATACTACTATGAGAATCCCCACATGGTGCTGTTTAGCATCCTTAACAGCATAAGTGCAAGAGGAAAAACATTTCTATTACTCTCAGCTGGTCCAAGATAAATCAAGAGGAAAAAAAAAAGAGAAAACTAACACATTGCCATATTTCAGATACACAATACCCTAAAAAATCATGGTTAAAAGACTGTACAGTTAGATGTTCACAGATATGCTGTCATGATAATGCATGATATCATACATAATAAGCAATAGAAAAACAATTTGAAACTGTATGTTTTCCTTTGTACAGACACCCTTGAGAAAGAAGCCTATGGTGATATAAAAAGGACCATATTGACCCCTTTTTGCTTTTGGCAGTTGGGCTGGCAATAACTGTCTCTTTTTATTAATACTGTTTTTATCTAGAGCCATAATGACCATCCTACATAGGTGAAATGAAAGACATTTATTTTACACCTAACACCTCACTGGGAGAAAAAAAATTCAATGTATTGCAGTAATTTGCTAAATAACTTTTTGCTGTCAAAGAGAAACAGCCCTCGAGGGCCAGACGTCTTACCTGGCCTGATCAGAAACTAATTGCAAATCACTGTGCCTGAGCAATGGGATCTCACCACTGAGCACGCCACAGTCTGCAGCTCTCTGTGCTAACATGATCAGCAACGATGACATAGATCATGGAGAAGTTCCTTGAGAACAACCTCAGTCTTTCTTATAACATTAATCAGAGTTTGCCTGAAAAGTAACGGAAACTATGGAGCAGCACTGACAAGCCCAAGCAAGCTGACAGATGATATGCCTGCCCGTGTGAGCTCACTCTGTTGAAACCAAAGCTGAGACATTATCATCTCCAGGCACCAGCAGCCATGGATTGAACAGAGCTTAAAAACCAGTTCCTTTCCAGTCACTCTTCCCTACAGGAACAGAGAAATTTATTGGATATTTCCAAACAGAGTTTTCTATCCAAGACATGTAGAGAAAAGAGATATTTCTCCTCCTAGCCAGGGATCTATGGTAGAAGACATCACTTTCCCATGGGACCTGAGGATATGTCTGTAATGCAGTTACCATTCAGTATAACCAAAATAACCTACATCACTTTCTCACATAACTGCCAGTAGCAGAGATATAGCTCTGTGTTTCTCAATGCAGGTTATAAAACCCATCTGGGAAACTTAACATACACTTGAACAGGTTTAGCAGCCTGCACTAAGTTTTATAGTGCCATAATGATGCTGTTAATGCTAATTTAAAGATACGTCAAGTCTTGTCTGAAGGACAACAGTCCCAGTCTCACCTGAAGGAATAATGTGAAGTAGCAGCAGTCAAAATCTAACTTTGGCTTCATCACTATCAGTGTGACTAGGGACTGCTCTGAGTTTCCTTATGCTTTTTTAGAGAGGCATGGCAAGTCAGTGCATGTCTTGCAGATGGACTGGCCTATCTCAGAAACGCTTAAGATGGTGTGTTAAAGAGGGAGCTAAGTGAGGCTTGTGAAACAGCAGCTCCCTAAACCTGTTCAGCTTTAAATAAATGTAAGAAAAACACCTCTAAAGCAGACAATTAAACACATTAAAAAATGTTCCTGGTACAATCAAATATATTATTTTTAATTTCTTTTCTCAGGAAACCCTACTCTGCTTACAAGAAAACTTTTAAAACTTCAGTTGATGCATATGCAGATGTTACACTGGAATTCACCTGTCTTGGACTTTTCTTATAGGGTAAATTCTTCCAATTACTATGGGCAGCTGCAGATAATTTTTGGCTGGGGTAAAAATACTGTCCCATAATTTATGTCATCTTTCACCTGTGGTTTACAAGCTAATATATACAAAGTAAGAAAACATATAGAGAAACTCATCAAAGATGATTACAAACAAAAGTAGATATGAAACAACTTGAAAGCTTTTACAGCTAATAACATATCCATCTGTATAGAAAACAGTCACTGAGAGTCAAGGAATCACATGCCAGAAAGCCAAAGAGTTGAGGAATTGTGGAAGCCCAAACACAATTGTAGTTCCAGAAAGTACCAGGTACCAAAATATTTGGGTTTGCAGTCCCTGCTTTGAAACGTTGTCAAAAACTCACAAGTACTCAGTATTTAAGTCTTACTGGCCTGGCCATCAGCCTCACAAGAGGATGAGTTAATGCACAGCACATATGAAAATGTTTTTCTTTACCTACCTGTTGCTAATACTATATAGGAAATTCCACCACGGAATTTCCTCTCTTTCCACTTAAGCTCAAAAACATCACCACTTTTCCTAGCTAAATCCAACTCTGCACCTCAGGGTGCCAGTTTCCAAAGTATGCTGAAATAAAAGGAAGGATTTATTCCAATGATCTAAGGCTCAAATTTTTAGAAAGTAACCAAAGTAAACTAAATCTTATCAAACAAATTTTAATCAAGTTTCTATTCTGCAAAGGTTTGAAATTCAATATTATCTAAAATTTCAAAGCAACTTTATTGCCCTAGAGCTTACAATGAGCATCTCCACTCTTATTGCTGCACTGGGCATTTCAGCAGGATTTGACTTGGTCATGATGGAGAAGGAAATAAGGTTGTTCAGAACTAAATTTATGGTAGGAACAAAACCAGCAAAGCAACAATTGGTTAGGGTGTTGGAAGGCTTAGCAGGAGAATCTGTTTATTTAAAGTCATAGGGGAAGTGACAATACTGAGGAGGACAAAAAAAAAAATGCCAGTATGCAATTCACAAGGGCAGCAGAGATGCCATAGAGGTTTCAGATAGTAGTGACTGGCAACCAAGGTGGAAGTCAGGCAGGTAGGCTGGAAAATAATAATACAGGATAAAAATTGACATGTCATAAGGAAAACTTATGAAGAAATTATTCCACTTGAATAGAAATATATATGACATTATGAATTGGCAACATAAGGTTTTAATTATAGGTGGTTGACTCAAGTTGTTTCTTATTACACTACATAACACTGTATAAAAAATAAAAACTTTTTTTTTCTGATGTATATCTGTGCAAACAAATACGCTGCTACAACAGCATGGCAAATTTACACCAAGATGTTTCCCTTTGTTCTTTAAGAGACTGTAAATTTTCTTAAATAGACCGTAAATTTCTGTTGTATAGATCGTATGCATGAAAAAGCATTTAGGTAGGTGCATAAGAAATTAATGTCAGGTAGATAGAGAAGGAATTAAGCTACTATTACTTGACTTTTCTCATCTCAGCAATACCAGTCATTTACTATCCCCATGCTCCATGGAGGGTGAGTAACATAAAAAAGGCGAAACAGGCTGCATGTAACTACAGAGAAAATGCCACAGATTGAATTTAAAGACAGGACTGTTTTGGCTCCTTGCCCAGTTTTTAAAACCTGGATTGTCTTGCCATCAGCACGTACATTCCCTACTGTGCAAAGTGAAAGCTCGTGGGTTTTGCTGCATTAGCAACTTAATCTCCTCAACCTCTCACTTGTGGCCTGAACCCTGTTAATTAACATTCAAGGGAACCAAAGTGGCTGCTGCTCGGGGTTGCTGGGCAGCCCCGTACCAAATTCTGGTGCCCTGAAGGGAACCTTTGGTCAGGTTATCTACTCATTAGGGAGTCTGGAGGCTCTGTGTGTGCTGCCAGAGACCATGGGTCACAGCTTTTCACAGCATTTCTCTGAACTGGGGCAAGAAAACTTAGGAGGCAAACTGCTGATGGGTTCTGCCACTCTCCCATTCTCGGGGGGAGAAGGGGGGGGGGGGGTGGCGTGGAGGAAGGAGGTGCTATGTTTTGTGTCAGACCTGGATGCTTACACCCTGCAGGAAGGACTTCTGTCCCAGTCAATTACTTCACTCTTAATGCTGTTTCAGCTGGTTAGGACCTGATATTTTTCACCCCCGTGCACAGGAAAAACAGGATCTTCCTAAAACCAGCTCTCTGTGTGTTTACACAGCAGGAAGGCTGTATGTGCCAAAATAAATACGATTATTACCTTTGCCATTGTGAAAGAAATTACTCAAAAGAGAGATCAATAGAAATTTGTTACAAATGCATGACAGGATGATTTTTAAATCAGGATAAGGATTTATAGAGAGCTAAACCAGTGAAAAAAACAACTATATAATAAGAAATATTAAATTACCTGTATTATGTGGAAGGAAGGTTTGACAGTAAGGATTTTCTCTAAATATATGTGAGCTGTGTGGTGGCTAACATTAAAATACCAAAACGACAGCTAAAGTTTTATAATAGCACATCAGCAAGCAGAGGCACTGTATAAGTATGATTCCTAGGATGTCTGAGGATATTTAGAGGCTGACTGAGGAAGCAACACAGCTTTAATCAATGTACTCAGCAAGACATTCTGCTATTCAAAAATTGTAAGAAATAACAAAATTTATATCCAGACTAGTAATAAACAGGGCTTGTCCTCCTTCATCTTGGGAGCCAGTCTGGTTAGGAGATGGCTGTGGTTTAGCTCCCAGTCACTTACCCATTTCATGTAATATTGGTAATATTGTACCTACTTTGCTTATCAAATGATAGCTCTCTGCTTGGTGACCTTGTCTGTCGAGGATTAAGACAAAGTGGATATAGTCTCCTGCCGAAATTGCAAAAATCAGCTTCCCTTCTCCTTTCTCGGTTCTACGTGTAAGGAATAATCAGTCTCACAGCATATAACAATTTAGAATAGCATTTTATAGAAACTTGATTAAAATGACACAAGTTGGAAGGAGGGGGAAGAGGAGAGCGAAATGACTTTGCAATTGCCAGAGGGAAACTCATTAACCTTGATGGGTTTTTTAGGAAGTTGTTTTTTAATGCACCCAGGCACTTCTTTTGATGTCCAGTGCATCCAGCAGCTCTGTTTCCCTGGTCACTACAACTGACAACTACATGGAGAGAGCAAGAGCTCCCATCCAGGGCACACTCTGAATTTTGTGTCTGAAAACAACAAGACTCAAGAAAGGAAAGAAGATAAGAAAAGAGAGGAATGTGGAGAGGAAACTCTCTAGACAAACGCTTCATCTAATATGAAGTTAAGACATGCCTGGGCCTTGAAGCCAGACAAGGAAGCTGAGAAATTATCCAGTGTTGAGTAATCCAGATGGTTGGGGGATTTTTAATTGAACAGCAAATCCTTATCTGAAACTCTTCAATGACATTCACCATATTAACACCTCGACACTTCAAAAAATTCTTATGCATTTAAATTTTCTTCCAAAATTTTTCAATTAGTCAAGGATTGCATCAAATAAAACATTTTCAGATACTGATGACAGTACACAGTGACAAAAGTGATGCCTAGGGAGGGATGGGGTGGAAAGAAGAACATGGCACCTGCAAAGAGATTAAGATGGATCCATAAGCTCCCCACCTACCAGTTTTCCCTTAACTTTGGGAAGCACCACCTCTTGCCACTCTCCAAGACATCTTTGCAGTTTTGGCTCAGGAAAGGGTTACAAATTCAGGTGAGATGCCCAAGCCATCGGGGAGGGTGGGGGATTGCTGTCTGATGGGAAAGGGAAAGCAGGAGAAAAAGGTGAAGGCCATGAAGGTGACACTGCAAGTTGCTGCCAACAGGAGCAGCACCAGACTGTCTTCAGGAAAAGCAGCAGCTGTGCCTCAGTCTGTCCTCATGCTTCCCTATTTCTCCCACTAAGAATGGGGAAAGCAAGAACATGCACATTTCTTACAAGATAATTATCATGTGACAAGAAAAAAGCTAATCTGCAGAGCTTCCATTATTTTTAGGTTTTCACATTTTCTCACTGTTTTTCTTGGTCAACAGCTTAGTTTTGTGTGCATTTGCTCCACCAAACCACTTCATTCACTTTGGAGTATATTGGAAAACTCAGTCTTTAGAGAAGTTAGACAGAAACGAGGACCAGTCCTACGCACTTAGTGAAAGACAAGATTTTCCACTCTAACCATTGCTTAGTTCCTTTTCAAACCACACTTTTCTTTCTCTATCGTTTTCCCTTTCCAATAAGTACTACTGCCTCTAGTCACCACGAAGAAACAGGAATGGGTGACATTGAAGGCTGCTGCAGAGGCACCATGGGAACCTGGACAAATCAACACATCGATGTTTTTTCTTGTTCTTTGTGCACAGAAGAAACAGCTTTCCACAAGGTATTTCTGGTCTCAATTAAAAAAAAAAAATTCAACAACAAAACCCACCAGTGCAGTCTAGCTAAATTATTTTCCTATCTTATTTAGGTTAAACTGGTTTAAAGGCTTCAGCCAAAACTTAAAAATTGTGAGGCTCTGAACTTTAAATTTTGCTTTGAGGGAAATGAAACATACCTCAAAAATTCAGAAATAATGGATAATTATCTTTTTAACTCACAAAATATAGTGACAATAATTAGAAAAAAATCGTTGAAGATGTAATGAAGCTGATACACACAAAGATTCGCCCTGGTTCAAAAAAAATCCTGAACTGCAGAGCTCAAGAAAATGGACAGAATGCTAGGGAAAATAATTTTTCTCTGTTGTCATAGACTTCCCTACACGTCTTCTTCAGTCTAGTTTTGGAGTCAGGATACCAAGCTGGGTGGATCTCTGCTCTGATCTGGTACAACCACTCTTAGCTTCCCAAAACACATCAAACATGTGATAATGTCAGATAAGGTCTGACAGTACCAAAACTCACATGGGCTGTGGTTCATGATTAACTAAATATTGGGTCTTACTGGCCAATTCTGGTTTTGTTATATCATTTGTGCTACAGCTAGCTTTTCCACTTATGTTTCAGTTGCTGGTACAACAAATCTTTATGAAAAGCAGCATAAAGTGAGAGGGGATGCCAATCACAGCAGCAGGGAGACCAATCACATGGTCTGTTTGCACTCATTGGGAGGCCTGGAACAAACCATGAGGCTCCAACCCTCTATTTACTAAACTCAGGTTCTGCCTCACATTACAGAGGGTCACCACTCCACCAGGGAGCCTTGTGTACACATAGCCTGGCTACTTCAAACAAGCTGAAAGTTTGGTTTGCCCACAGTTCTGCCGCCTTCTGTAAATAAATGTCTTGTGACCTGGCCATCTTTAGCTTCCAACTTACTTGTCATAAAGCAGACATTTATATCTGCCATGAATGCTCTTACTCCCCATACAGAACTGTCATGCATGTGTCCTGCATGTATGTGTGACTACACAGTTCTTGTGGCTGACAGAGTCTGAGTAATGTGACACAGAGATGGAAGAGAATGAGCTTTTTCATCTTTCTACAGCAGAAGTTTTTAAATGCATGCACCTAGGCTTCACATAAAATAGAAACTCAGTAGAAATCCCCACCCTTCCTCCTGCTTCCCTTAGACGTCTTTCAAGCAACACTTAGAAGTGTCCTAACTATTTTTATCCCTCTGAGTTACTGAAAAAAAAAACAACCAAACAAACAAAATACTTCTATCAGAGTAATTAAGTTGCCTACTTCATTTTTAGAATTAAATCTTCTGTTTTGATAATAAAGAAGCTGCTGAACTTACATCTGCTTTTGGAAGGCTAGCCAAACTCTGAGGAAATTGCAGTAGATATTAAAAAGTTCAGGTGTTCCAAACAAGTGCAAATAATAAAAGCACAGGGAAAGACGCTTTTAAACTTTCATAGAAAATTTGAAAAAAAATATTTGTTTTGCAAAAATGTTAAAAAAAATGAAAAAGAAAAAAGAAAAAGCCGTTTTAATAAGAAATGTATCTTTTGTCTTTATGGGACTGTCACTAAAACCCTTAGGCCAGTGCAAACACAAAGGATTCAGAATTTCCTGCATCTCACAAGAAATGTGAGAAAAAAAGCCTGTCAAAACTTAGAATTCTTTCTGTGCAGCTAAGCACCAGGTTTGGCATTATATTCAGGTTTAATGAAAAACTAGAAATTACTGGATTCTTTTTTATCCCATGCCTCCATTTCTATCAGCCATACTGTTACACCAGGACATCTGCTTTTCCATCTGAAGATGCCTGGCTGTACTGGATCATGGTCTGCTTTGGTACAGCACACTAAAAGGTTCATACCATGTTGTGCCATGGCTCTAAGAGGGTAGCTACTATAAGATGAGTGTAAGACAGCTTTAAAAATATATGCTGTGTGTTAAATAACAACAGTCAATGTCAAATTTCATTTTAAGAGTTATTATTTCTCATTATACTGTCACGCATGCTCTCTAGTTTCAGTGCACCATTTAGTTCTATGCCAGCCCTGTCTTGATTTCAAAGGCTTTCTTGACAATGTGAGCAAGAATTCATACCCAACACTTTTTTTTCTGTCCATATGCCTTATGGGTTTATCCTGGATGCATCGTGCAAGCCCCTGTAGACAAATAGCTTTGCCTCGTATGTGCACACAGACATTAGATATTCCTGAAAAAAATTAATTATATGTCTGTATTTGTAGCTACTACCACAAGCATTTGCATGTACATAGCAAAGTTGCACATGCAACTGCATGCCAACTTATTGGACATCAATATTCTAAATACACTTCAACCTCTAACAAGTTGATGCTCAGATATTGTAATCCTTACGCCCATCCTGACATTTCTGACAGCACCAGCAAGAGTCACTTTGACACTACACCCTCACTCCCTACTCACTCCTCACTACTCACTCCCCTGCCCTACATCCCAATGCCCCTGCCCTCCATTTACAATGGATATTATGTTCTCAGCTTTAGTCCGTGTGCATTCAAACTAGACTCAGGGCACAGAGATGCATGTGGTTCACAGTAACGTCCACATTACTTTCAACAGCAGAGCAAAGAAATACAATGAAATCCAGGCAAACAGTTTAGGTTGATTTAATCTCAGCTACTCCATGTTTCTGAAGCTAGGCAGACCCTGGCCTGCCTCAAGTCCCTGTACAGCCAACAGATATTAAGGCAATTCAGTTTTTAAGTAGATAATTAACTCCTTTTGGCTTTACTGTTTTTAAGTCACCCAATAGACATTGATCCTTTCTGAATAAGTTCCTATTCTTCTCCAAGTCTGGGCAGTGCAGTGGGGTCATGTCTGCATTCAGCATCCAGCTGCCAAGACAGACTAACCTCTCACACATCTTCAACCTATCCCTGGTCAGAGCCCTAGCCTGAGCACCCACGTCTACTACAATTCCTGAAGTTATGAATACAGTTTGCTGACTTCTCTAAGATGTTTTAATGTGTCCGGTACTGTTCATCCTCTGAAATGAGTGCTACTGAGAGAGTAGGCCCTAATGTCCTTCAGAAGGTGCAGCCAGCAGAAGGGCAGGCTTGAAGTCTGAGCTCTTCAAATGAGAGATCAAACCATATCAGAAATCTAATGATCTTAGGAAAGGGATCTGACAGGCCATTTAGGAATGTCAATAAAATGTCCAGGGAAACAAACATTATTTTTGTTGATTTCATTAATCTTGGCCCAATTTTTTTTCTGAGCCAGCACAATTCAGAATGGCAAGTACTTTATCCATATGACAGCATAATAAGAAAATTGCCACTCAGGCTTAGAAATGAGCCTTTTCCATTTTCTGACATTCATTTATCCAGGGGAAATCATGCAATATCTGAAATTATGTAGGCCTTATCTTCAAAAAAAATCTTATTGAATCATAGAAGCTGTCAATACAGTTTTAACCTTTGAAGAAACACTTTCTTTTCAAAAGGAGTCACACTGCCTTTTGCAACGATAATTCCTGTAGTGACCCATAAAAGTATTCCATAGTTTTTTCTTATTACAATATCTAATTTCCTCTAAATTATTTCACTCCTTCCTATAGTAACTCAAATAATTGGCTCAAAAAACATCATTTCACAATTGTGCTATGACAGCAAACAATCAGAGATACAATGTGCAAGTTATCACCTACTTTTACCAGATCAAAACCTGACAAACTATTCCTATCTGATAGCATAATAACAGATAACTCCTTTGAACAATTCTAGCATGCAGATACTTTGTTTTGCCTCCTTGCATTGTATATATAACATTTTATCTTAATTAAGTTACCTAAAGAAGAAAGCAATGCCTAGACAGAAAGGTAATTCAAAACCAGAAAATGCACATGATGTTTACACCAGCAATGTATGCTTAAGACTGCCTCGAATAAAGACGAGAATGGGCTATCATGTCTATTTTTCTGCTATTCCAGTTTTGCTTCTCATTAACTACTTGCCCTGTTTAATTCAAGCTATGCAAGCTACTTCACTTGGAGCAATCCGTAACCTTCAGAAATTACTGTTGGAATTACTTGCAGATATTTATTGTTGGTTTACTTTTGCTCAGATTTAGCCTATTATTTCTATTTAAGCTTCTCCCTCTATTATGTTGTTGTTGTCAACTATGAATATAGCTACAGCTACGCAGACAGTCGTCTGCCACACAGATTTAAGCAAGCAAAAAGTAATTCAAACCAGTGAGAACTTCTTATAGACTATAACAATCAGTATAAGATGCCTCAGAATACTAGAGCAGATTGATTTATATATACACCATGAACACGATATCTGATGAAGAAATCCCAGCTTTGTTCACAAATGATTTGTAAGTGGTTGTGATTATTGTAGATCTATCTGTGAGTTCTCTGACAAATTCAAATACAGATTCCAACCTACTGGTCAGCCAAAAAACTATTTACTGCTACTTATTTGTCATTTAAAATTGTGATTGGTGGCTTGCATCTCACACCATTTATGCCCTGGGAGAAATAACAATGTAGGGCCTGCTAGGCAACAGTCAACAGAAAACATTCCTCATGTACAAATTTGTAAACGAAAACTCACTCAGGTGAGAACAAATGAAGTTT